>CM056199.1:106154568-106251149 GCA_029692085.1 Gymnothorax javanicus
TGCAAAGCGATTTTAAGTTAGTGTTTAATATCTGGTCATTGTCATGTTTTTATGTGTCCTCTATGAAGGAAATAATAGATCCAGATGGCATTAAAACATAACCCTTCATGGCAATATGAGATTAAATGGAATTAAACAACCCTTCTTGTATAAATTCAAACACAACATGTTAAAGTCTGAATGCTAATGATAATTTGCTAATGCCTAGCGATCTAATGCTTGTGATAATATCTGGTCATTTTCATACTATGCGTGTCATACATGATGGAAATAAAGAATCCACATAAAAATTTAAAAGCAACCCTTCTATGAAATATGAAGTTAAATGGCATTAAACTTAACCCTCCTTGAATATATACAAAATACAGCAATGTTAAAGTTTGAATACTAATGCTAACTTGCTAATGATCGCGATTTAATGCTAGTGCTAATATCTGGTCATTTTTCATACTGTTTGGTGTCCTTTATGATGGAAATAATATATCAGCTACAACCCTTCGCGGCAATATGATTAAATGGCATTAAACAACCCTAAATTGTACATATGCAAATACAGCAATGTTAAAGTTTGAATGCTAATGCTAACTTGCTAATGCTAGCGATCTAATACTAGTGCTAATATCTGGTCATTTTCATACTGTTCGTGTCCTCTACGATGGAAATAAGAGATCCAGATGCCTTTAAGCATTATCCTTCGCCCAGGAATATGAGATTAAATAGCATAAAAGCAACCCCTCGGTATATATGCAAATACAGAAATGTTAAAGTTTGAATGCTAATGCTAATTTGCTAATACAAGCGATCTAATGCTAGTGCTAATATCTGGTCATTTCATACTATAATTGTCGTCTATGATGGAAATAAAGATCAGATGCCATTAAAACATAACCCTTCATGGAATATGAGATTAAATGGCATTAAGCTTAACCAACTATTGTATGAATTCAAATACAGCAATATTAAAGTTTGAATGCTAATGCCAACTTGCTAATGATAGCGATTTAATGCTAGTGCTAATATCTGTCATTTCATACTGTGCGTGTCCTCTATGATGGAAATAAAGATCAGATGCCATTAAGCATATCACTTCATGGGAATATGAGATGAAATGGCATTAAGCTTAACCCTTCATTTACATATGCAAATACAGCAATGTTAAAGTTTGAATGCTAATGCTAACGCACTAATGCTTGCGATCTAATGCTAGTGCTAATATCTGGTCATTTTCATACTGTTTGTGTCCTCTATGATGGAAATAAGAGATCAGATGACTTTAAAGCATAACCCTTCATGGCAATATGAGATTAAATGGAATTAAAGCTTAACCTTTCTTGGACATATGCAAATACAGCAATGTTAAAAGTTTGAATGCTAATGCTAACTTGCTAATGCTAGCGATATAATGCTAGTGCTATATCTGGTCATTTTTATACTGTTTGTGTCCTCTATGATGGAAATAAGAGATCAGATGCCTTTAAAGCATAACCCTTCGTTATGAGATTAAATGGCAATTAACCCTTCTGTTATATATAAATGGCAATGTTAAAGTTTGAATGCTAACTAACTTTCTAATGCTACGATATGCAAATATCTGGTCATTGCAATGTTAAAAATTTTGAATGCTAATGCTAACTTGCTAATGCTAGCGATCTAATGCTAGTGCTAATATCTGGTCATTTTCATATACTGTTTGTGTCCTCTATGATGGAAATAAGAGATCAGATGCCTTTAAAGCATAACCCTTCATGGAATATGAGATTAAATGGCATTAAAAGCTTAACCCTTGTGGTATATATGCAAATACAGCAATGTTAAAGTTTGAATGCTAATGCTAACTTGCTAATGCTAGCGGTCTAATGCTAGTGCTAATATCTGGTCATTTTCATATTGTATGTGTCTCTATGATGGAAATAAGAGATCAGATGGCATTAAAGCATAACCCTTCATGGGAATATGAGATTAAATGGCATTAAAGCTTAACCTTTCTTTATATATGCAAATACAGCAATGTTAAAGTTTGAATGCTAATGCTAACTTGCTAATGCTAGCGATTTAATGCTAGTGCTAATGTCTGGTCATTGTCATATTGTTTGTTTCCTCTATGATGGAAATAAGAGATCCAGATGGCATTAAAGCATAACCCTTCATGGCAATATGAGATTAAATGGCATTAAAAAGCTTAACCCTTCTTGTACATATGCAAATACAGCAATGTTAAAGTTTGAATGCTAATGCTAACTTGCTAATGCTAGCGATCTAATGCTAGTGCTAATATCTGGTCATTTTCATACTGTTTTGTTTCCTCTATGATGGAAATAAGAGATCAGATGCTATTTAAAAGCATAACCCTTCATGGGAATATGACATTAAATGGCATTAAAAGCTTAACCCTTCTTGTATATATGCAAATACAGTCATGTTAAAGTTTGAATGCTAATGCTAGCGATCTAATGCTAGTGCTAATATCTGGTCATTTTCATACTGTAAAATGTCCTCTATGATGGAAAATAAGATCAGATGGCATTAAACCATAACCCTTCATGGGAATATGAGACTAAATGCCATTAAAGCTTAACCCTTCTGGTATATATGCAAATACAGCAATGTTAAAGTTTGAATGCTAATGCTAACTTGATAATGCTAGCGATCTAATGCTATATGTGCTAAGATCTGGTCATTTTCATACTGTAAGTGTCCTCTATGATGGAAATAAGAGATCAGATGGCATTAAAGCATAACCCTTCATGGGAATATGAGATTAAATGGCATTAAAAGCTTTAACCCTTCTTGTACATATATATGCAAATACAGCAATGTTAAAGTTTGAATGCTAATGCTAACTTGCTAATGCTAGCGATCTAATGCTAGTGCTGGCTTTAATATCTGGTCATTTTTTCATACTGTTTGTGTCCTCTATGATGGAAATAATAGATCAGATGGCATTAAAGCATAACCCTTCATGGGAATATGAGATTAAATGGCATTAAAGCTTAACCCTTCTTGTACATATGCAAATACAGCAATGTTAAAGTTTGAATGCTAATGCTAACTTGCTAATGCTAAGTGATCTAATGCTAGTGCTAATATCTGGTCATTTTCATACTGTTAAATTCGTGTCCTCTATGATGGAAATAAGAGATCAGATGCCATTAACAACCCTTCATGCACAGCACAACCCTTCATGGAATATGAGATTAAATGGCATTAAAAGCTTAACCCTTCGAGTATAAATATGCAAATACAGCAATGTTAAAGTTTGAATGCTAATGCTAATTTGCTAATCTAATGATCTAATGCTAGTGCTAATATCTGGTCATTTTCATACTGTTTGTGTCCTCTATGATGGAAATAAGAGATCAGATGGCATTAAAGCATAACCCTTCATGGCAATATGATTAAATGGCATTAAAGCTTAACCTTCTGGTATATATGCAAAATACAGCAATGTTAAAGTTTGAATGCTAATGCTAACTTGCTAATGCTAGCGATCTAATGCTAGTGCTAATATCTGGTCATTTTTCATACTGTACATGTCTCTATAATGGAAATAAGAGATCAGATGGCTTTAAAGCATAACCCTTCATGGGAATATGAGATTAAATGGCATTAAAGCTTAACCCTTCTTGTATATATGCAAATACAGCAATGTTAAAGTTTGAATGCTAATGCTAACTTGCTAATGCTAGCGATCTAATGCTAGTGCTAATATCTGGTCATTTTCATACTGTTTGTGTCCTCTATGATGGAAATAAGAGATCAGATGGCTTTAAAGCATAACCCTTCATGGGAATATGAGATTAAATGGCATTAAAGCTTAACCCTTCTTGTATATATGCAAATACAGCAATGTTAAAGTTTGAATGCTAATGCTAACTTTCTAATGCTAGCGATCTAATGCTAGTGCTAATATCTGGTCATTTTCATACTGTATGTGTCTCTATGATGGAAATAAGAGATCAGATGCCATTAAAGCATAACCCTTCATGGAATATGATTAAATGGCATTAAAGCTTAACCCTTCTTGTATAAATTCAAATACAGCAATGTTAAAGTTTGAATGCTAATGCTAACTTTGCTAATGCTAGCGATCTAATGCTAGTGCTAATATCTGGTCATTTTCATACTATTATGTGTCCTCTATGATGGAAATAAGAGATCAGATGCCATTAAAGCATAACCCTTCATGGGAATATGAGATTAAATGGCATTAAAACGCTTAAACCCTTCTTTGAATATAAATTCAAATACAGCAATGTTAAAGTTTGAATGCTAATGCTAACTTGCCAATGCTAGCGAATCTAATGCTAGTGCTAATATCTGGTCATTTTCATACTGTTTGTTTCCTCTATGATGGAAATAAGAGATCAGATGGAATTAAAGCATAACCCTTCATGGGAATATGAGATTAAATGGCATTAAAGCTTAACCCTTCTTGTATATATGCAAATACAGCAATGTTAAAGTTTGAATGCTAATGCTAACTTTCTAATGCTAGCGATCTAATGCTAGTGCTAATATCTGGTCATTTTCATACTGTACGTGTCCTCTATAATGGAAATAAGAGATCAGATGGCTTTGAAGCATAATCCTTCATGGGAATATGAGATTAAATGGCATTAAAGCTTAACCCTTCATTATATATGCAAATACAGCAATGTTAAAGTTTGAATGCTAATGCTAACTTGCTAATGCTAGCGATCTAATGCTAGTGCTAATATCTGGTCATTTTCATACTGTTTGTGTCCTCTATGATGGAAATAAGAGATCAGATGGCATTAAAGCATAACCCTTCATGGCAATATGAGATTAAATGGCATTAAAGCTTAACCCTTCTGGTATATATGCAAATACAGCAATGTTAAAGTTTGAATGCTAATGCTAACTTGCTAATGCTAGCGATCTAATGCTAGTGCTAATATCTGGTCATTTCATATAGTATTCGTCCTCTATGATGGAAATAAGAGATCAGATGGCATTAAAGCATAACCCTTCATGGGAATATGAGATTAAATGGCATTAAAGCTTAACCCTTCTTGTACATATGCAAATACAGCAATGTTAAAGTTTGAATGCTAATGCTAACTTGCTAATGTTAGCGATTTAATGCTAGTGCTAATATCTGGTCCTTTTTTCATACTGTTTGTGTACTCTATGATGGAAATAAGAGATCAGATGCCTTTAAAGCATAACCCTTCATTAGAATATGAGATTAAATGGCATTAAAGCTTAACCCTTCTTGTATATATGCAAATACAGCAATGTTAAAGTTTGAATGCTTATGCTAACTTGCTAATGCTAGCGATCTAATGCTAGTGCTAATATCTGGTCATTTTCATACTGTTTGTGTCCTCTATGATGGAAATAAGAGATCAGATGCCTTTAAAGCATAACCCTTCATGGGAATATGAGATTAAATGGCATTAAAGCTTAACCCTTCTAGTATATATGCAAATACAGCAATGTTAAAGTTTGAATGCTAATGCTAACTTGCTAATGCTAGCGGTCTAATGCTAGTGCTAATATCTGGTCATTGTCATATTGTATGTGTCCTCTCTGATGGAAATAAGAGATCAGATGGCATTAAAGCATAACCCTTCATGGGACATATGCATTAAATGGCAGCAATGTTAAATTTTGAAAGTTAATGCTAACTTAACTAATGCTAGCGATCTAATGCTAGTGCTAATATCTGGTCCTTTTCATACTGTTTGTGTCCTCTATGATGGAAATAATAGATCAGATGCCTTTAAAGCATAACCCTTCATTAGAATATGAGATTAAATGGCATTAAAGCTTAACCCTTCGAGTATATATGCAAATACAGCAATGTTAAAGTTTGAATGCTTATGCTAACTTGCTAATGCTAGCGATCTAATGCTAGTGCTAATATCTGGTCATTTTCATACTGTTTGTGTCCTCTATGATGGAAATAAGGGATCAGATGCCTTTAAAGCATAACCCTTCATGGGAATATGAGATTAAATGGCATTAAAGCTTAACCCTTCTTGTATATATGCAAATACAGCAATGTTAAAGTTTGAATGCTAATGCTAACTTGCTAATGCTAGCGGTCTAATGCTAGTGCTAATATCTGGTCATTTTCATATTGTATGTGTCCTCTATGATGGAAATAAGAGATCAAAGATAACCCTTCATGGCATTAAAGGCATAACCCTTCTTGTATATATGCAAATACAGCAATGTTAAATTTTGAATGCTAATGCTAACTTGCTAATGCTAGCGATCTAATGCTAGTGCTAATATCTGGTCATTTTCATACTGTTTGTGTCCTCTATGATGGAAATAATAGATCAGATGGCATTAAAGCATAACCCTTCATTAGAATATGAGATTAAATGGCATTAAAGCTTAACCCTTCTGGAATATATGCAAATACAGCAATGTTAAAGTTTGAATGCTAATGCTAACTTGCTAATGCTAGCGATCTAATGCTAGTGCTAATATCTGGTCATTTTCATACTGTTTGTGTCCTCTATGATGGAAATAAGAGATCAGATGCCATTAAAGCATAACCCTTCATGGGAATATGAGATTAAATGGCATTAAAGCTTAACCCTTCTTGTATAAATGCAAATACAGCAATGTTAAAGTTTGAATGCTAATGCTAACTTGCTAATGCTAGCGGTCTAATGCTAGTGCTAATATCTGGTCATTGTCATATTGTATGTGTCCTCTATGATGGAAATAAGAGATCAGATGGCATTAAAGCATAACCCTTCATGGGAATATGAGATTAAATGGCATTAAAGCTTAACCTTTCTTGTACATATGCAAATACAGCAATGTTAAAGTTTGAATGCTAATGCTAACTTGCTAATGCTAGCGATTTAATGCTAGTGCTAATATCTGGTCATTGTCATATTGTTTGTTTCCTCTATGATGGAAATAAGAGATCAGATGGCATAGAAGAATAACCCTTCATGGGAATATGAGATTAAATGGCATTAAAGCTTAACCCTTCTGGTAAACATGCAAATACAGTCATGTTAAAGTTTGAATGCTAATGCTAGCGATCTAATGCTAGTGCTAATATCTGGTCATTTTCATACTGTACGTGTCCTCTATGATGAAAATAAGAGGTCAGATGGCATTAAACCATAACCCTTCATGGGAATATGAGACTAAATGCCATTAAAGCTTAACCCTTCTGGTATATATGCAAATACAGCAATGTTAAAGTTTGAATGCTAATGCTAACTTGATAATGCTAGCGATCTAATGCTAGTGCTAAGATCTGGTCATTTTCATTCTGTAAGTGTCCTCTATGATGGAAATAAGAGATCAGATGGCATTAAAGCATAACCCTTCATGGCAATATGAGATTAAATGGAATTAAAAGCTTAACCCTTCTTGTATAAATTCAAATACAGCAATGTTAAAGTTTGAATGCTAATGCTAATTTGCTAATGCTAGCGATCTAATGCTTGTAATAATATCTGGTCATTTTCATACTGTTTGTGTCCTTTATGATGGAAATAATAGATCAGATGGCATTAAAGCATAACCCTTCATGGGAATATGAGATTAAATGGCATTAAAGCTTTAACCTTCTTGTATATATGCAAATACAGCAATGTTAAAGTTTGAATGCTAATGCTTACTTGCTAATGCTAGCGATCTAATGCTAGTGCTAATATCTGGTCATTTTCATACTGTACGTGTCCTCTATGATGAAAATAATAGGTCAGATGGCATTAAACCATAACCCTTCATGGGAATATGAGACTAAATGCCATTAAAGCTTAACCCTTCTGGTATATATGCAAATACAGCAATGTTAAAGTTTGAATGCTAATGCTAACTTGATAATGCTAGCGATCTAATGCTAGTGCCAAGATCTGGTCATTTTCATACTGTAAGTGTCCTCTATGATGGAAATAAGAGATCAGATGACTTTAAAGCATAACCCTTCATGGGATTATGAGATTAAATGGCATTAAAGCTTAACCCTTCTAGTATATATGCAAATACAGCAATGTTAAAGTTTGAATGCTAATGCTAACTTGCTATTGCTAGCGATCTTATGCTAGTGCTAATATCTGGTCATTGTCATACTGTTTGTGTCCTCTATGATGGAAATAATAGATCAAATGGCATTAAAGCATAACCCTTCATGGGAATATGAGATTAAATGGCATTAAAGCTTAACCCTTCATTTACAAATGCAAATACAGCAATGTTAAAGTTTGAATGCTAATGCTAACTTGCTAATGCTAGCGATCTAATGCTAGTGCTAATATCTGTTCATTTTCATACTGATCGTGTCCTCTATGATGGAAATAAGAGATCAGATGCCTTTAAAGCACAACCCTTCATGGGAATATGAGATTAAATGGCATTAAAGCTTAACCCTTCGAGTATATATGCAAATACAGCAATGTTAAAGTTTGAATGCTAATTCTAACTTGCTAATTCTAGCTGTCTAATGCTAGTGCTAATATCTGGTCATTGTCATGTTTTATGTGTCCTCTATGATGGAAATAAGAGATCAGATGGCATTAAAGCATAACCCTTCATGGCAATATGAGATTAAATGGAATTAAAGCTTAACCCTTCTTGTATAAATTCAAACACAGCAATGTTAAAGTTTGAATGCTAATGCTAACTTTGCTAATGCTAGCGATCTAATGCTAGTGCTAATATCTGGTCATTTTCATACTGTGCGTGTCCTTTATGATGGAAATAATAGATCAGATGGCATTAAAGCATAACCCTTCATGGCAATATGAGATTAAATGGCATTAAAGCTTAACCCTTCTTGTACATATGCAAATACAGCAATGTTAAAGTTTGAATGCTAATGCTAACTTGCTAATGCTAGCGATCTAATGCTAGTGCTAATATCTGGTCATTTTCATACTTTTTGTGTCCTCTATAATGGAAATAAGAGATCAGATGGCTTTAAAGCATAATCCTTCATGGAATATGAGATTAAATGGCATTAAAGCTTAACCCTTCTTGTATAAATGCAAATACAGAAATGTTAAAGTTTGAATGCTAATTCTAATTTGCTAATGCTAGTGGTCTAATGCTTTTTTGCTAATATCTGGTCATTGTCATACTTAATGTGTCCTCTATGATGTAAATAAGAGATCAGATGGCATTAAAGCATAACCCTTCATGGCAATATGAGATTAAATGGCATTAAAGCTTAAACCTTCTTGTATAAATTCAAATAAAGCAATGTTAAAGTTTGAATGCTAATGCTAATTTGCTAATGCTAGCGATCTAATGCTAGTGCTAATATCTGGTCATTTTCATACTATAATTGTCGTCTATGATGGAAATAAGAGATCAGATGCCATTAAAGCATAACCCTTCATGGGAATATGAGATTAAATGGCATTAAAGCTTAACCCTTCTTGTATAAATTCAAATACAGCAATATTAAAGTTTGAATGCTAATGCCAACTTGCTAATGATAGCGATTTAATGCTAGTGCTAATATCTGGTCATTTTCATACTGTAAACTGTCCTCTATGATGGAAATAAGAGATCAGATGCCATTAAAGCATAACCCTTCATGGGAATATGAGATTAGATGGCATTAAAGCTTAACCCTTCTTGTAAATATGCAAATACAGTCATGTTAAAATTTTGAATGCTAATGCTTGCTAATGCTAGCGATCTAATGCTAGTGCTAATATCTGGTCATATTCATACTGTAATTGTCCTCTATGATGGAAATAAGAGATGAGATGGCATTAAAGCATAACCCTTCATGGGAATATGAGATTAAATGGCATTAAAGCTTAACCCTTCTGGTATAGATGCAAATACAGCAATGTTAAAGTTTGAATGCTAATGCTAACTTTCTAATGCTAGCGATCTAATGCTAGTGCTAATATCTGGTCATTTTCATTCTGTATGTGTCCTCTATAATGGAAATAAGAGATCAGATGGCATTAAAGCATATCACCCTTCATGGGAATATGAGATTAAATGGCATTAAAGCTTAACCCTTCATTTAAATATGCAAATACAGCAATGTTAAAGTTTGAATGCTAATGCTAACTTGCTAATGCTAGCGATCTAATGCTAGTGCTAATATCTGGTCATTTTCATACTGTTCGTGTCCTCTATGATGGAAATAAGAGATCAGATGGCATTAAAGCATAACCCTTCATGGGAATATGAGATTAAATGGCATTAAAGCTTAACCCCTTCTAGTATATATGCAAATACAGCAATGTTAAAGTTTGAATGCTAATGCTAACTTGCTAATGCTAGTGCTAATATCTGCTAATATCTTGTCATTTTTTCATACTGTTTGTGTCCTCTATGATGGAAATAAGAGATCAGATGGCATTAAAGCATAACCCTTCATGGGAATATGAGATTAAATGGCATTAAAGCTTAACCCTTCTTTGTATTATATGCAAATACAGCAATGTTAAAGTTTGAATGCTAATGCTAACTTGCTAATGCTAGCGATCTAATGCTAGTGCTAATATCTGGTCATTTTCATACTGTTCATTTCCTCTATGATGGAAATAAGAGATCAGATGCCTTTAAAGCATAACCCTTCATGGGAATATGAGATTAAATGGCATTAAAAAGCTTAACCCTTCTGGTATATATGCAAAATACAGCAATGTTAAAGTTTGAATGCTAATGCTAACTTGCTAATGCTAGCGATCTAATGCTAGTGCTAATATCTGGTCATTTTCATACTGTACATGTCCTCTATGATGGAAATAAGAGATCAGATGGCATTAAAGCATAACCCTTCATGGAAATATGAGATTAAATGGCATTAAAGCTTAACCCTTCTTTTACATATGCAAATACAGCAATGTTAAAGTTTGAATGCTAATGCTAACTTGCTAATGCTAGCGATCTAATGCTAGTGCTAATATCTGGTCATTTTCATACTGTTTGTGTCCTCTATGATGGAAATAAGAGATCATATGCCTTTTAAAGCATAACCCTTCATGGGAATATGAGATTAAATGGCATTAAAGCTTAACCCTTCGAGTATATATGCAAATACAGCAATGTTAAAGTTTGAATGCTAATTCTAACTTGCTAATGCTAGCGATCTAATGCTAGTGCTAATATCTTGTCATTTTCATACTGTTTGTGTCCTCTTTGATGGAAATAAGAGATCAGATGGCATTAAAGCATAACCCTTCATGGGAATATGAGATTAAATGGCATTAAAGCTTAACCCTTCTTGTACATATGCAAATACAGCAATGTTAAAGTTTGAATGCTAATGCTAACTTGCTAATGCTAGCGATCTAATGCTAGTGCTAATATCTGGTCATTTTCATACTGTTTGTGTCCTCTATGATGGAAATAAGAGATCAGATGGCATTTAAAGCATAACCCTTCATGGGAATATGAGATTAAATGGCATTAAAGCTTAACCCTTCTTGTATATATGCAAATACAGCAATGTTAAAGTTTGAATGCTAATGCTAACTTGCTAATGCTAGCGATCTAATGCTAGTGCTAATATCTGGTCATTTTCATACTGTTTGTGTCCTCTATGATGGAAATAAGAGATCAGATGGCATTAAAGCATAACCCTTCATGGCAATATGAGATTAAATGGCATTAAAAGCTTAACCCTTCTTGTATATATGCAAATACAGCAATGTTAAAGTTTGAATGCTAATGCTAACTTGCTAATGCTAGCGATCTAATGCTAGTGCTAATATCTGGTCATTTTCATACTGTTTGTGTCCTCTATGATGGAAATAAGAGATCAGATGGCATTAAAGCATAACCCTTCATGGCAATATGAGATTAAATGGCATTAAAGCTTAACCCTTCTTGTATATATGCAAATACAGCAATGTTAAAGTTTGAATGCTAATGCTAACTTGCTAATGCTAGCGATCTAATGCTAGTGCTAATATCTGGTCATTTTCATACTGTTTTGTGTCCTCTATGATGGAAATAAGAGATCAGATGCCTTTAAAGCATAACCCTTCATGGGAATATGAGATTAAATGGCATTAAAGCTTAACCCTTCTTGTATATATGCAAATACAGCAATGTTAAAGTTTGAATGCTAATGCTAACTTGCTAATGCTAGCGATCTAATGCTAGTGCTAATATCTGGTCATTTCATACTTTTGTGTCCTCTATGATGGAAATAAGAGATCAGATGGCATTAAAGCATAACCCTTCATGGGAATATGAGATTAAATGGCATTAAAGCTTAACCCATCTTGTACATATGCAAATACAGTCATGTTAAAGTTTGAATGCTAATGCTAACTTGCTAATGCTAGCGATCTAATGCTAGTGCTAATATCTGGGTCATTGTCATACTTAATGTGTCCTCTATGATGGAAATAAGAGATCAGATGGCATTAAAGCATAACCCTTCATGGCAATATGAGATTAAATGGCATTAAAGCTTAACCCTTTTTGTATATATGCAAATACAGCAATGTTAAAGTTTGAATGCTAATGCTAACTTGCTAATGCTAGCGGCCTAATGCTAGTGCTAATATCTGGTCATTGTCATATTGTGTGTGTCCTCTATGATGGAAATAAGAGATCAGATGGCATTAAAGCATAACCCTTCATGGCAATATGAGATTAAATGGCATTAAAGCTTAACCCTTCTTGTATATATATGCAAATACAGCAATGTTAAAGTTTGAATGCTAATGCTAATTTGCTAATGCTAGCGATCTAATGCTAGTGCTAATATCTGGTCATTTTCATACTGTATGTGTCCTCTATGATGGAAATAAGAGATCAGATGGCATTAAAGCATAACCCTTCATGGGAATATGAGATTAAATGGCATTAAAGCTTAACCCTTCTTGTATAAATTCAAATACAGCAATGTTAAAGTTTGAATGCTAATGCTAACTTGCTAATGCTAGCGATCTAATGCTAGTGCTAATATCTGGTCATTTTCATACTGTATGTGTCCTCTATGATGGAAATAAGAGATCAGATGGCATTAAAGCATAACCCTTCATGGGAATATGAGATTAAATGGCATTAAAGCTTAACCCTTCTGGTATATATGCAAATACAGCAATGTTAAAGTTTGAATGCTAATGCTAACTTGCTAATAATCGCGATTTAATGCTAGTGCTAATATCTGGTCATTTTCATATTGTATGTGTCCTCTATGATGGAAATAAGAGATCAGATGGCATTAAAGCATAACCCTTCATGGGAATATGAGATTAAATGGCATTAAAGCTTAACCCTTCTTGTATATATGCAAATACAGCAATGTTAAAGTTTGAATGCTAATGCTAACTTGCTAATGCTAGCGATCTAATGCTAGTGCTAATATCTGGTCATTGTCATATTGTATGTGTCCTCTATGATGGAAATAAGAGATCAGATGGCATTAAACCATAACCCTTCATGGGAATATGAGATTAAATGGCATTAAAGCTTAACCCTTCTTGTACATATTCAAATACAGCAATGTTAAAGTTTGAATGCTAATGCTAACTTGCTAATGCTAGCGATCTAATGCTAGTGCTAATATCTGGTCATTTTCATACTGTATGTGTCCTCTATGATGGAAATAAGAGATCAGATGACTTTAAAGCATAACCCTTCATGGGAATATGAGATTAAATGGCATTAAAGCTTAACCCTTCTAGTATATATGCAAATACAGCAATGTTAAAGTTTGAATGCTAATGCTAACTTGCTAATGCTAGCGATCTAATGCTAGTGCTAATATCTGGTCATTGTCATACTGTTTGTGTCCTCTATGATGGAAATAAGAGATCAGATGGCATTAAAAGCATAACCCTTCATGGGAATATGAGATTAAATGGCATTAAAGCTTAACCCTTCTTGTATATATGCAAATACAGCAATGTTAAAGTTTGAATGCTAATGCTAACTTGCTAATGCTAGCGATCTAATGCTAGTGCTAATATCTGGTCATTTTCATACTGTTCGTGTCCTCTATGATGGAAATAAGAGATCAGATGGCATTAAAGCATAACCCTTCATGGGAATATGAGATTAAATGGCATTAAAGCTTAACCCTTCTAGTATATATGCAAATACAGCAATGTTAAAGTTTGAATGCTAATGCTAACTTGCTAATGCTAGCGATCTAATGCTAGTGCTAATATCTGGTCATTTTCATACTGTAAATGTCCTCTATGATGGAAATAAGAGATCAGATGGCCTTTAAAGCATAACCCTTCATGGGAATATGAGATTAAATGGCATTAAAGCTTAACCCTTCTTGTATATATGCAAACACAGCAATGTTAAAGTTTGAATGCTAATGCTAATTTGCTAATGCTAGCGATCTAATGCTAGTGCTAATATCTGGTCATTTTCATACTGTATGTGTCCTCTATGATGGAAATAAGAGATCAGATGGCATTAAAGCATAACCCTTCATGGGAATATGAGATTAAATGGCATTAAAGCTTAACCCTTCTTGTATATATGCAAATACAGTCATGTTAAAGTTTGAATGCTAATGCTAACTTGCTAATGATCGCGATCTAATGCTAGTGCTAATATCTGGTCATTTTCATACTGTTTGTGTCCTCTTATGATGGAAATAAGAGATCAGATGGCATTAAAGCATAACCCTTCATGGGAATATGAGATTAGATGGCATTAAAGCTAAACCCTTCTTGTATATATGCAAATACAGCAATGTTAAAGTTTGAATGCTAATGCTAACTTGCTTATGCTAGTGATCTAATGCTAGTGCTAATACCTGGTTATTTTAATACTGTACGTGTCCTCTATGATGGAAATAAGAGATCAGATGGCATTAAAGCATAACCCTTCATGGGAATATGAGATTAAATGGCATTAAAGCTTAACCCTTCTTGTATATATGCAAATACTGCAATGTTAAAGTTTGAATGCTAATGCTAACTTGCCAATGCTAGCGATCTAATGCTAGTGCTAATATCTGGTCATTTTCATACTGTTTGTGTCCTCTATGATGGAAATAAGAGATCAGATGGCATTAAAGCATAACCCTTCATGGGAATATGAGATTAAATGGCATTAAAGCTTAACCCTTCTTGTATATATGCAAATACAGCAATGTTAAAGTTTGAATGCTAATGCTAACTTGCTAATGCTAGCGATCTAATGCTAGTGCTAATATCTGGTCATTTTCATACTGTACTGTGTCCTCTATGATGGAAATAAGAGATCAGATGGCATTAAAGCATAACCCTTCATGGGAATATGAGATTAAATGGCATTAAAGCTTAACCCTTCTTGTATATATGCAAATACAGCAATGTTAAAGTTTGAATGCTAATGCTAACTTTCTAATGCTAATGATCTAATGCTAGTGCTAATATCTGGTCATTTTCATACTGTTTGTGTCCTCTATGATGGAAATAAGAGATCAGATGGCATTAAAGCATAACCCTTCATGGCAATATGAGATTAAATGGCATTAAAGCTTAACCCTTCTTGTATATATGCAAATACAGCAATGTTAAAGTTTGAATGCTAATGCTAACTTGCTAATGCTAGCGATCTAATGCTAGTGCTAATATCTGGTCATTTTCATACTGTTCTTGTCCTCTATGATGGAAATAAGAGATCAGATGGCATTAAAGCATAACCCTTCATGGGAATATGAGATTAAATGGCATTAAAGCTTAACCTTCTTGTATATATGCAAATACAGCAATGTTAAAGTTTGAATGCTAATGCTAACTTGCTAATGCTAGCGATCTAATGCTAGTGCTAATGTCTGGTCATTTTCATACTGTACTTGTCCTCTATGATGGAAATAAGAGATCAGATGGCATTAAAGCATAACCCTTAATGGGAATATGAGATTAAATGGCATTAAAGCTTAACCCTTCTTGGTATATATGCAAATACAGCAATGTTAAAGTTTGAATGCTAATGCTAACTTGCTAATGCTAGCGATCTAATGCTATCTAATATCTGCTATTGTCATATCTGTCATCCTTCAATGCAAAAATTTTGAAGTAGTCTCTATGATGGAAATTAAATGGCATTTAAAGCATAACCCTTCATGGGAATATGAGATTAAATGGCATTAAAGCTTAACCCTTCGAGTATATATTCAAATACAGCAATGTTAAAGTTTGAATGCTAATTCTAACTTGCTAATGCTAGCGATCTAATGCTAGTGCTAATATCTGCTCATTGTCATATTGTATGTGTCCTCTCTGATGGAAATAAGAGATCAGATGGCATTAAAGCATAACCCTTCATGGAAATATGAGATTAAATGGCATTAAAGATTAACCCTTCTTGTACATATTCAAATACAGCAATGTTAAAGTTTGAATGCTAATGCTAACTTGCTAATGCTAGCGATCTAATGCTAGTGCTAATATCTGGTCATTTTCATACTGTTTGTGTCCTCTATGATGGAAATAAGAGATCAGATGTCTTTAAAGCATAACCCTTCATGGGAATATGAGATTAAATGGCATTAAAGCTTAACCCTTCGAGTATATATTCAAATACAGCAATGTTAAAGTTTGAATGCTAATTTGCTAATTTAGCTAATGCTAGCATCTAATGCTAGTGCTAAAATCTGAGATCATTGTCATAACCCTCTATATGTCCTCTCTGATGCAAAAAAGAGAAATCAGATGTTAAAGTTTGAATGCTAATAACCTAATGCTAGTGCTAATATCTGAGATTAAATACTGTTAAAGCTTAACCCTTGGAATCAAGATATATTAAAATACAGCAATGTTAAAGCCATTAATGCTAATTCTAATATATGCTACAGCTAAAGTTTGAATGCTAAATTAACTTGATAATGCTAGTGCTAATAAGATCTGGTCATTTTCATACTGAGATTAATGGCATGTCCTCTAATGATGAAATAAGAGATCAGATGACATTAAAGCATAACCTTTATGGGAATATGAGATTAAATGGCATTAAAGCTTAACCCATCGAGTATATATGCAAATACAGCAATGTTAAAGTTTGAATGCTAATGCTAACTTGCTAATGCTAGCGATTTAATGCTAGTGCTAATATCTGGTCATTTTCATACTGTTTGTGTCCTCTATGATGGAAATAAGAGATCAGATGGCATTAAAGCATAACCCTTCATGGGAATATGAGATTAAATGGCATTAAAGCTTAACCCTTCTTGTATATATGCAAATTTAAAGTTTGAATGCTTATTCTAATTGCTAATGCTAGCAGTCTAATGCTAGTGCTAATATCTGGTCATTGTCATACTGTATGTGTCCTCTTTGATGGAAATAAGAGATCAGATGGCATTAAAGCATAACCCTTCATGGGAATATGAGATTAAATGGCATTAAAGCTTAACCCTTTCTGGTATATATGCAAATACAGCAATGTTAAAGTTTGAATGCTAATGCTAACTTGCTAATGCTAGCGATCTAATGCTAGTGCTAATATCTGGTCATTTTCATATTGTACGTGTCTCTATGATGGAAATAAGAGATCAGATGACTTTAAAGCATAACCCTTCATGGGAATATGAGATTAAATGGCATTAAAGCTTAACCCTTCTTGTATATATGCAAATACAGCAATGTTAAAGTTTGAATGCTAATGCTAACTTGCTAATGCTAGTGGTCTAATGCTTTTGCTAATATCTGGTCATTGTCATTCTGTTTTATCTGTCCTCTATGATGGAAATAAGAGATCAGATGGCATTAAAGCATAACCCTTCATGGGAAATATGAGATTAAATGGCATTAAAGCTTAAACCTTCTTGTATAAATTCAAATACAGCAATGTTAAAGTTTGAATGCTAATGCTAATTTGCTAATGCTAGCGATCTAATGCTAGTGCTAATATCTGCTCATTTTCATACTGTACTTGTCCTCTATGATGGAAATAAGAGATCAGATGCCATTAAAGCATAACCCTTCATGGAAATATGAGATTAAATGGCATTAAAGCTTAACCCTTCTGTAAATATTCAAATAAAGCAATGTTAAAGTTTGAATGCTAATGCTAACTTGATATTGCTAGCGATTTAATGCTAGTGCTAATCTCTGGTCATTTTCATTCTGTACGTGTCCTCTATGATGGAAATAAGAGATCAGATGGCATTAAAGCATAACCCTTCATGGGAATATGAGATTACATGGCATGAAAGCTTAACCCTTCTAGTATATATGCAAATACAGCAATGCTAAAGTTTAAATGCTAATGCTAACTTGATATTGCTAGTGATTTAATGCTAGTCCTAATATCTGGTCATTGTCATACTGTTTGTGTCCTCTATGATGGAAATAATAGATCAGATGGCATTAAAGCATAACCCTTCATGGGAATATGAGATTAAATGGCATTAAAGCTTAACCCTTCTTGTACATATGCAAATACAGCAATGTTAAAGTTTGAATGCTAATGCTAACTTGCTAATGCTAGCGATCTAATGCTAGTGCTAATATCTGGTCATTTTCATAATGTTCGTGTCCTCTCTGATGGAAATAAGAGATCAGATGGCTTTAAAGCATAACCCTTCATGGGAATATGAGATTAAATGGCATTAAAGCTTAACCCTTCTGGTATATATGCAAATACAGCAATGTTAAAGTTTGAATGCTAATTCTAACTTGCTAATGCTAGCGGTCTAATGCTAGTGCTAATATCTGGACATTGTCATATTGTATGTGTCCTCTATGATGGAAATTAGAGATCAGATGGCATAAAAGCATAACCCTTCATGGGAATATGAGATTGAATGTCATTAAAGCTAACCCTTCTTGTATATATGCAAATACAGCAATGCAAAAGTTTGAATGCTAATGCTAACTTGCTAATGCTAGCGATCTAATGCTAGTGCTAATATCTTGTCATTTTCATACTGTTTGTGTCCTCTATGATGGAAATAATAGATCAGATGGCATTAAAGCATAACCCTTCATGGAATATGAGATTTAATGGCCTTAAAGCTTAACCCTTCTTGTACATATTCAAATAAAGCAATGTTAAAGTTTGAATGCTAATGCTAACTTGCTAATGCTAGCGATCTAATGCTAGTGCTAATATCTGGTCATTTTCATACTGTTCGTGTCCTCTATGATGGAAATAAGAGATCAGATGCCTTTAAAGCATAACCCTTCATGGGGAATATGAGATTAAATGGCATCAAAGCTTAACCCTTCGAGTATATATGCAAATACAGCAATGTTAAAGTTTGAATGCTAATTCTAACTTGCTAATGCTAGTGGTCTAATGCTTTTGCTAATATCTGGTCATTGTCATACTTTATGTGTCCTCTATGATGGAAATAAGAGATCAGATGGCATTAAAGCATAACCCTTCATGGCAATATGAGATTAAATGGCATTAAAGCTTAAACCTTCTTGTATAAATTCAAATACAGCAATGTAAAAGTTTGAATGCTAATGCTAATTTGCTAATGCTAGCGATCTAATGCTAGTGCTAATATCTGCTCATTTTCATACTGTTCGTGTCCTCTATGATTGAAATAAGAGATCAGATGGCATTAAAGCATAACCCTTCATGGGAATATGAGATTAAATGGCATTAAAGCTTAACCCTTCTTGTATAAATTCAAATACAGCAATATTAAAGTTTGAATGCTAATGCCAACTTGCTAATGCTAGCGATTTAATGCTAGTGCTAATCTCTGGTCATTTTCATACTGTACGTGTCATCTATGATGAAAATTAGAGATCAGATGGCATTAAAGCATAACCCTTCATGGGAATATGAGATTAAATGGCATTAATGCTTTACCCTTCTATTATATATGCAAATACAGCAATGTTAAAGTTTGAATGCTTATTCTAACTTGCTAATGCTAGTGATCTAATGCTAGTGCTAATATCTGGTCATTGTCATATTGTATGTGTCCTCTCTGATGGAAATAAGAGATCAGATGGCATTAAAGCATAACCCTTCATGGGAATATGAGATTAAATGGCATTCAAGCTAACCCTTCTTGTATATATGCAAAAACAGCAATGTTAAAGTTTGAATGCTAATGCTATCTTGCTAATGCTAGCGATCTAATGCTAGTGCTAATATCTGGTCATTTTCATACTGTACGTGTCCTCTATGATGGAAATAAGAGATCAGATGCCTTTAAAACATAACCCTTAATGGGAATATGAGATTAAATGGCATTAAAGCTTAACCCTTCGAGTATATATGCAAATACAGCAATGTTAAAGTTTGAATGCTAATTCTAACTTCCTAATGCTAGCAGTCTAATGCTAGTGCTAATATCTGGTCATTGTCATCCTGTATGTGTCCTCTAGATGGAAATAAGAGATCAGATGGCATTAAAGCATAACCCTTCATGGCAATATGAGATTAAATGGCATTAAAGCTTAACCCTTCGAGTATATATGCAAATACAGCAATGTTAAAGTTTGAATGCTAATGCTAACTTGCTAATGCTAGCGATCTAATGCTAGTGCTAATATCTGCTCATTGTCATATTGTATGTCTCCTCTATGATGGAAATAAGAGATCAGATGGCATAAAAGCATAACCCTTCATGGGAATATCAGATTAAATGAGCCATTAAGAACCAGACTGGGCCATCCCGCAATTTTAAGCAAATTCAGATTTTAATGTCATAAGGTGTGCATTAACATAATCTATTTGTGCCATAATGATCTAACCCATATTCAAATTAGTTAGCAGTAACGTGTGTAAAATTTCCTTTGGACCTGCACATATGTTATATATAGTACATGCCAAAATGGGCCATCCCAAAAAAATCCCATAATCCCTCAGGAAAAATGGCCGCGAGGTACTTGAATGATGAGGAACTGTGCTTCATGATTGACAATTCTGAAGATGCAGACGATAGTTTGGACCCAGACTACTGTCCAGATGATTCAGAAAATGATGATGAAGAGAGTGAATATGCAGATGAAGGTAACGTTTTTTTGTTTATAAAGATTGAAGCAAGTTTTCAAATTTACCGGGTTGGCTCACTTTGGCACACGAATACACTGCATAGCAACACAGTAAACTATCATTAAAATTTAGTTGTGTTTTCTCTATGCATATTTGTAATCTAACTTAGTATGGCTATTTGAAAATCTGAATCAGAATAAAGCATATATTGGTGATAAGAAATGTTGATAAATCAAAATTAGAGAAAAACTACTATTTTTGCAACTCTGGGATGGCCCATTATGCCACTGTACATGTAGGTGAGATTTTTAAAAAATTGTTACACATTTGTGTTGCAGATAACAATGATGCAGAAGATGCACAACAAAATACAAATGCTAATGCAAATAATGATGACAGTCCAAGTGGCCTACAGCAAGTGACTGAAAGGGGCAGGAGTCGTGTTAAAGACCCGGATAAATGGAAAAAAAATTTCAGGAAAAGTCGGAGAAATGCTGGAGAAGGTTACACATCGATATCGAACAAACCAGTTCCTTGCAAATCACTTAAGCAAATTGATTGTCACTGCAGAAAAAAATGCGTTGAAAAAATTGATGAAACAAGGCGACTTCAGTTACACGAATCATTTTGGAATATGGCAGATTGGAGCGCGCAGAATGCTTTTCTGGTTGGTCTGGTGAAGAAAACTGCTGTTAAACAACACGATACAAGTGACAGACGTGATCGTAAACTGGAAAAAGAAAGACAAATAGGCCCCCAAAAGCCCAGACCGAAGGAAATAACACGGCATTACTTTCTCAATGACAAAAATGGGACGGACATTGAAGTGTGCAAAGTTTTTTTTCTACAAACTTTCTCTGTTTCTAATGGGCGTTTAGGAAGGGCGCTATCAAAGGCAGTTCCGTGTGGGAGTCCAGTCCCTGATAAGCGTGGTCATCACACACCTTGGAATAAAACGGATGAGGGTCAAATAAATCACGTGGAAACATTCATAAATGAAATACCGAAGTACGAGTCCCATTATACCCGTCAACATCAAGTAAATAGAAAATATCTAGCTCCTGGTGTAACCATTAACTCACTCTATAACCTGTATGTGGAGAGATGTTCTACAGATTCTACCACACCTGTATCCGACTGGAAATTCAGGGATGTCCTCAAAACTAAGTTCACACATTTATGTTTTCACCAGCCACTTGAGGATACCTGTAAAACATGCGACATACTGGCTGTGCAAATAAAAGATGCCCAGCAAACAGGAGATGGCGAGAAACTAACCGTAAAGCAACGTGAGAAAGAGCTCCATCTAAGAAAAGCGGAATCAGCAACATCAGGATACAAGACTGATTGTGCCAAGGCTTTAAGTGAGGATGTAACCGTGTTTTGCTATGACCTACAAAAAACCCTCCCAACGCCTGTATTAACAACTGGTGTGGTGTATTATAAGCGTCAGTTATGGGTATACAATTTAGGTATCCACGATGCTGAAAAGCAAAATGGCTTTATGTACATGTGGGATGAAAGTCAAGCTTCCCGAGGCCCAAATGAGATTTTGTCCTGTTTGAGAAAACATTTGCTTCTACACCCGCCAAAGAAATGCATCAGTGCATATGCAGACACATGCGGAGGTCAAAATAGAAACATAAAAAATGCCTTGTTTTGGCTTTATCTTGTCCAAAATCCTGACTTTAATGTAGAAACCGTACATCAAAAATTCTTTGTCAGCGGTCACAGCTGGATCGACAGACAAAGGATTTTGGCGTCATTGAGAAGGCCAAACGACGATTTCCTCTCGTTTATGTTCCTGATGATTGGGTAGAAGTTGTGAAGAAATCCAAAACCAAAAATCCTTTTAAAGTTACTAAACTACAACAAAGTGATTTTAGGAGTGTTGAGAATCTTGAGAAATTAATCGTTAACAGAAAGACTGACACTGATGGCGAGAAAGTCGAGTGGCTAAAGATACATTGGCTGTGTTTCAAACGACAGGAACCACAGAAAATCTTTTTTAAATACAGTCACAACGAGGAACTTCCTTTCAGATGCATTGACTTAACACGTGTAGGTGGTAAACAGTGCCAAAGAAATGTTAATCTTGGATCGGCAGTGTTGCCAGATCTGTACCCCCATGGCAGAAAGATTGCTGCTCCAAAGTTACGGGATTTAAAGTCGTTGTTACAGTTTGTACCCCCTGTTCATCATCAGTTTTACAATAGTTTGTCAGAAGATGACAATGACAGTGATGCGTGTGTACGGCATGATATTGAGGAGCAGGACATGGATGTAAACTAAGTATTGTAAAACTGATCATTTTTTGCCTTAATTTTGATAAAAGTATTAAGTGAGTAATGGTGGTGCTAATGCTTCCAGGAATACCACTTCCAAGGCCGCAGAAAAGGCCCTCTGAATATAAGTTTAATATCACTTGGTTTTGTTCACTTTTAGGCTATATTTCGCAAAGGGAATGTTTGTGAATGCTTTTTTGTCAATAAAAGTTAAAATTTTGGTGTTCTTCAGAAATTACGTGTACACTTGATATGAAAGCAGCTGTTGTATAAAATCCTACTTTTTCATCATCTTTTCTGCTCCAAAAGTTTACGTTTGATTGCTAAAGTAAAACCACAAACATAAGGAACATACCTAACCATGTGCTACAGGAGCAAAAGCAGATACGATACCTAAAAAGCAGGAAATTATATGAATTGCTTTACATATTTTGATTAGGAAATCTTATTGTTAGTGAAAGACAATTCACTAATGCATTAGGTTGCGTGTGTCATCATAAGGTAATGGACAGTAACCCTCTCTCCGCTATCCGTAAAAAGCTCAGCGACTGTAGCTCAGTAGCATAAGACACACACGTCTTGTCTTAATGCAACCAACGAGGCAGGTTCAAGCCCAATCTCGGTCAGGAAATTAGTTGGATATCCTTGCGCCAACAGTGTTGGGGCCTTGGTCGAATGGTCAATGACGGCGCCGGTTAGTCTGTTCATTACAAGTAGATTTTCGTTAGAAATCGGTGCATTCCACCTATGTGACGCTGTATACTCTATGTCGGGGGGCTCTACTTAGGAAAAAGTTGTCTTTGTGGGGAGAGTTGTCAGTGACTCACCAAAGGTCAGGGGTTTCCCCTGCTTACCCAGGTTTCCTCCTGTTCAAACTGTGCAGTAATCATACCCACCCCCACAACCAACCGTAAACCACTGACCGTTGGTCAGTCACTGGCATCTTCTCTACATTACACCCTATCACAGAGTCAAAAGCATGAACTGAAAGCAGGGATGCTCAGTGAAATCCAGCCTTCAGAGTCACCATGACTGCGGAGGCAGCTCTCAACTGGGAGTGCCGTATTGGCATTAAACCCTTATCATTCATTCTCAACCAAGCCGGGCTGAAATCTGTGACTCACAGGGACTAAGCAACTGAAGGGGTGTGCTGTTGTATTCCATTTATCAACCGTCCTCACGACTTTATAATAAAACATTATGTGCCACAACGGGCTAACCCACGGATGACCTATAAAAATGTGACAATTTGGGCCAAAGTGGGCCATCCCAAACATGCAAACTTTAGAGCCCATTTGGTACATGCCGAACTTAACTTTCCGTGCTAATTTGTCACCATACATATTTTCCAACACCCAATGTTTGTCAAAAGAGCAACTGTAATAATCATGGTTGAATTAGAAAGTTGCTAGACATTAAAAACTTTGAAGCTGTTTTTCTCGAAATGTCACCAACATGGGTTGGCCCAGTCTGTTTCTTAGCGGCTCAAATGGCATTAAAAGCTTAACCCTTCTAGTATATATGCAAATACAGCAATGTTAAAGTTTGAATGCTAATACAAACTTGCTATTGCTAGCGATCTAATGCTAGTGCTAATATCTTGTCATTTTCATACTGTTTATGTCCTCTATGATGGAAATGATAGATCAGATGTCATTAAAGCATAACCCTTCATGGCAATATGAGATTAAATGGCATTAAAGCTTAACCCTTCTTGTACATATGCAAATACAGCAATGTTAAAGTTTGAATGCTAATGCTAGCGATCTAATGCTAGTGTTAATATCTGGCCATTTTCATACTGTACGTGTCCTCTATGATGGAAATAAGGGATCAGATGGCATTAAAGCATAACCCTTCATGGGAATATGAGATTAAATGGCATTAAAAGGTTAACCCTTCTGGTATATATGCAAATACAGCAATGTTAAAGTTTGAATGCTAATGCTAACTTGCTATTGCTAGTGATCTAATGCTAGTGCTAATATCTGGTCATTGTCATACTGTTTGTGTCCTCTATGATGGAAATAATAGATCAGATGCCATTAAAGCATAACCCTTCATGGGAATATGAGATTAAATGGCAATATAGCTTAACCCTTCTTGTACATATGCAAATACAGCAATGTTAAAGTTTGAATGCTAATGCTAACTTGCTAATGCTAGCGATCTAATGCTAGTGCTAATATCTGGTCATTTTCATACTGTACTTGTACTCTATGATGGAAATAATAGATCAGATGCCATTAAAGCATAACCCTTCATGGGAATATGAGATTAAATGGCAATATAGCTTAACCCTTCTTGTACATATTCAAATAAAGTAATGTTAAAGTTTGAATGCTCATGCTAACTTGCTAATGCTAGCGATCTAATGCTAGTGCTAATATCTGCTCATTGTCATATTGTATGTGTCCTCTATGATTGAAATAAGAGATCAGATGGGATGAAAGCATAACCCTTCATGGCAATATGAGATTAAATGGCATTAAAGCTTAACCCTTCTTGTATATATACATACATAGCAATGATAAAGTTTGAATGCTAATGCTACCTTGGTAATGCTAGCGATATAATGCTAGTGCTAATATCTCGTCATTTTCATACTGTACTTGTCCTCTATGATGGAAATAAGAGATCAGATGGCATTGATGCATAACCCTTCATGGGTATATGTGATTAGATGGCATTAAAGCTTAACCCTTCTTGTACAGATGCAAATACAGCAATGTTAAAGTTTGAATGCTAATGCTAACTTGCTAATGCTAGCGATCTAATGCTAGTGCTAATATCTGGTCATTGTCATATTGTATGTGTCCTCTATGATGGAAATAAGAGATCAGATGGCATTAAAGCATAACCCTTCATGGGAATATGAGATTAGATGGCATTAAAGCATAACCCTTCATGGCAATATGAGATTAAATGGCATTAAAGCTTAACCCTTCTTGTATATATAGAAAATACAGCAATGTTAAAGTTTGAAGGCTAATGCTATCTTGCTAATGCTAGCGATCTAATGCTTGTGCTAATATTTTGTCATGTTCATAATGTACTTATCCTCTATGATGGAAATAAGAGATCAGATGGCATTAAAGCATAACCCTTCATGGGAATATGAGATTAAATGGCATTAAAGCTAAACCCTTCTTGTACATATGCAAATACAGCAATGTTAAAGTTTGAATGCTAATGCTAACTTGCTAATGCTAGCGAGCTAATGCTACTGCTAATATCTGGTCATTTTCATACTGTTCATGTCCTCTCTGATGGAAATAAGAGATCAGATGGCATTAAAGCATAACCCTTCATGGCAATATGAGATTAAATGGCATTAAAGCTTAACCCTTCTTGTATAAATTCAAATACAGCAATGTTAAAGTTTAAATGCTAATGCTAACTTGCTAATGATAGCGATTTAATGCTAGTGCTAATATCTGGTCATTGTCATATTGTATGTGTCCACTATGATGGAAATAAGAGATCAGATGGCATTAAAGCATAACCCTTCATGGCAATACGAGATTAAATGGCATGAAAGCTTAACCCTTCTTGTAAATAAGCAAATACAGTCATGTTAAAGTTTGAATGCTAATGCTAGCGATCTAATGCTAGTGCTAATATCTGGTCATTTTCATACTGTATGTGTTCTCTATGATGGAAATAAGGGATCAGAAGGCATTAAAGCATAACCCTTCATGGTTATATGAGATTATATGGCATTAAAAGGTTAACCCTTCTTTTACATATGCAAATACAGCAATGTTAAAGTTTGAATGCTATTGCTAACTTGCTAATGCTAGCAATCTAATGCTAGTGCTAATATCTGGTCATTTTCATACTTTTCGTGTCCTCTATGATGGAAATAAGAGATCAGATGACTTTAAAGCATAACCCTTCATGGGAATATGAGATTAAATGGCATTAAAGCTTAACCCTTCGAGTTTATATGCAAATACAGCAATGTTAAAGTTTGAATACTAATGCTAACTTGCTATTGCTAGTGATCTAATGCTAGTGCAAATATCTGGTCATTTTCATTCTGTTTGTGTACTCTATGATGGAAATAAGAGATCAGATGCCTTTAAAGCATAACCCTTCATGGGAATATGAGATTAAATGGCATTAAAGCTTAACCCTTCGAGTTTATATGCAAATACAGCAATGTTAAAGTTTGATTGCTAATTCTAACTTGCTAATGGTAGCGGTCTAATGCTAGTGCTAATATCTGCTCATTGTCATATTGTATGTGTCCTCTCTGATGGAAATAAGAGATCAGATAGCATTAAAGCATAACCCTTCATGGCAATATGAGATTAAATGGCATTAAAGGTTAACCCTTCTGGTATATATGCAAATACAGCAATGTTAAAGTTTGAATTTAAATGCTAACTTCCTAATGCTAGCGATCTAATGCTAGTCCTAATATCTGGTCATTTTCATACTGTTCGTGTCCTCTATGATGGAAATAAGAGATCAGATGACTTTAAAGCATAACCCTTCATGGGAATATGAGATAAAATGCATTAAAAGAAACCCTTCTAGTATATATGCAAATACAGCAATGTTAAAGTTTGAATGCTAATGCTAACTTGCTATTGCTAGTGATCTAATGCTAGTGCTAATATCTGGTCATTGTCATACTGTTTGTGTCCTCTAAGATGGAAATAATAGATCAGATGGCATTAAAGCATAACCCTTCATTGGAATATGAGATTAAATGGCAATATAGCTTAACCCTTCTTGTACATATGCAAATTCAGCAATGTTAAAGTTTGAATGCTAATGCTAACCTGCTATTGCTAGTGATCTAATGCTATTTCTAATATCTGGTCTTTTTCATACTGTTTGTGTCCTCTATGATGGAAATAAGAGATCAGATGCCTTTAAAGCATAACCCTTCATGGGAATATGAGATTAAATGGCATTAAAGCTTAACCCTTCGAGTATATATGCTAATACAGCAATGTTAAAGTTTGATTGCTGATTCTAACTTGCTAATGCTAGCGGTCTAATGCTAGTGCTAATATCTGGTCATTGTCATATTGTATGTGTCCTCTCTGATGGAAATAAGAGATCAGATGGCATTAAAGCATAACCCTTCATGGCAATATGAGATTAAATGGCATTAAAGCTTTACCCTTCTTGTACATATGCAAATACAGCAATGTTTAAGTTTGAATGCTAATGCTAACTTGCTAATGCTAGCAATCTAATGCTAGTGATAATATCTGGTCATTGTCATATTGTATGTGTCCTCTATGATGGAAATAAGAGATCAGATGGCATAAAAGCATAACCCTTCATGGGAATATGAGATTAAATGGCATTAAAGCTTAACCCTTCTTGTACATATGCAAATACAGCAATGTTAAAGTTTGAGTGCTAATGCTAACTTGCTAATGCTAGCGATCTAATGCTAGTGCTAATATCTTGTCATTTTCATACTTGTATCCTCTATGATGGAAATAAGAGATCAGATGGCTTTAAAAGCATAACCCTTCATGGGAATATGAGATTAAATGGCATTAAAGCTTAACCCTTCTTGTATATATGCAAATACAGCAATGTTAAAGTTTGAATGCTAATGCTAACTTGCTAATGCTAGCGATCTAATGCTAGTGCTAATATCTAGTCATTTTCATACTGTTCGTGTCCTCTATGATAGAAATAAGAGATCAGATGCCTTTAAAGCATAACCCTTCATGGGAATATGAGATTTAATGGCTTTAAAGTTTAACCCTTCTTGTTTATATGCAAATAAAGCAATGTTAAAGTTTGAATGCTAATGCTAACTTGCTAATGCTAGCGATCTAATGCTAGTGCTAATATCTGGTCATTTTCATACTGTTTGTGTCCTCTATGATGGAAATAAGAGATCAGATGGCATTAAAGCATAACCCTTCATGGGAATATGAGATTAAATGGCATTAAAGCTTAACCCTTCTTGTATATATGCAAATACAGCAATGTTAAAGTTTGAATGCTAATGCTAACTTGCTAATGCTAGCAATCTAATGCTATGCTAATATCTGGTCATTTTCATAATGTATGTGTCCTCTATGATGGAAATAAGAGATCAGATGGCATTAAAAGCATAACCCTTCATGGGAATATGAGATTAAATGGCATTAAAGCTTAACCCTTCTTGTATATATGCAAATACAGCAATGTTAAAGTTTGAATGCTAATGCTAACTTGCTAATGCTAGCGATCTAATGCTAGTGCTAATATCTGGTCATTGTCATATTGTATGTGTCCTCTATGATGGAAATAAGAGATCAGATGGCATTAAAGCATAACCCTTCATGGGAATATGAGATTAAATGGCATTAAAGCTTAACCCTTCTTGTATATATGCAAAATACAGCAATGTTAAAGTTTGAATGCTAATGCTAACTTGCTAATGCTAGCGATCTAATGCTAGTGCTAATATCTGGTCATTGTCATATTGTATGTGTCCTCTATGATGGAAATAAGAGATCAGATGGCATTAAAAGCATAACCCTTCATGGGAATATGAGATTAAATGGCATTAAAGCTTAACCCTTCTTGTATATATGCAAATACAGCAATGATAAAGTTTGAATGCTAATGCTAACTTGCTAATGCTAGCGATCTAATGCTAGTGCTAATATCTGGTCATTTTCATACTGTATGTGTCCTCTATGATGGAAATAAGAGATCAGATGGCATTAAAGCATAACCCTTCATGGGAATATGAGAATAAATGGCATTAAAGCTTAACCCTTCTTGTACATATGCAAATACAGCAATGTTAAAGTTTGAATGCTAATGCTAAATTGCTAATGCTAGCGATCTAATGCTAGTGCTAATATCTGGTCATTGTCATATTGTATGTGTCCTCTATGATGGAAATAAGAGATCAGATGGCATTAAAGCATAACCCTTCAGGGGAATATGAGATTAAATGGCATTAAAGCTTAACCCTTCTTGTACATTTGCAAATAATGCAATGTTAAAGTTTGAATGCTAATGCTAACTTGCTTATGCTAGCGATCTAATGCTACTGCTAATATCTGGTTATTTTCATACTGTTCGTGTCCTCTATGATGGAAATAAGAGATCAGATGACTTTAAAGCATAACCCTTCATGGGAATATGCGATTAAATGTCATTAAAGCTTAACCCTTCTGGTATAAATGCAAATACAGCAATGTTAAAGTTTGAATGCTAATGCTAACTTGCTAATGCTAGCGATCTAATGCTAGTGCTAATATCTGGTCATTTTCATACTGTACTTGTACTCAATGATGGAAATAAGAGATCAGATGGCATTGAAGCATAACCCTTCATGGAAATATGAGATTAAATGGCATTAAAGCTTAACCCTTCTTGTACATATTCAAATAAAGCAATGTTAAAGTTTGAATGCTACTGCTAACTTGCCAATGCTAGCGATCTAATGCTAGTGCTAATATCTAGTCATTTTGATACTGTTCGTGTCCTCTATGATTGAAATAAGAGATCAGATGCCTTTAAAGCATAACCCTTCAAGGGAATATGAGATTAAATGGCATTAAAGCTTAACCCTTCGAGTATATATTCAAATACAGCAATGTTAAAGTTTGAATGCTATTTCTAACTTGCTAATGCTAGCGATCTAATGCTAGTGCTAATATCTGCTCATTGTCATATTGTATGTGTCCTCTATGATTGAAATAAGAGATCAGATGGCACTAAAGCATAACCCTTCATGGCAATATGAGATTAAATGGCATTAAAGCTTAACCCTTCTTGTATATATACAAACATAGCAATGTTAAAGTTTGAATGCTAATGCTACTTTGCTAATGCTAGCGATATAATGCTAGTGCTAATATCTCGTCATTTTCATACTGTACTTGTCCTCTATGATGGAAATAAGGGATCAGATGGCATTAAAGCATAACCCTTCATGGGAATATGAGATTAAATGGCATTAAAAGGTTAACCCTTCTGGTATATATGCAAATACAGCAATGTTAAAGTTTGAATTTAAATGCTAACTTCCTAATGCTAGCGATCTAATGCTAGTCCTAATATCTGGTCATTTTCATACTGTTCGTGTCCTCTATGATGGAAATAAGAGATCAGATGACTTTAAAGCATAACCCTTCATGGGAATATGAGATAAATTGCATTAAAGCTTAACCCTTCTAGTATATATGCAAATACAGCAATGTTAAAGTTTGAATGCTAATGCTAACTTGCTATTGCTAGTGATCTAATGCTAGTGCTAATATCTGGTCATTGTCATACTGTTTGTGTCCTCTAAGATGGAAATAATAGATCAGATGGCATTAAAGCATAACCCTTCATTGGAATATGAGATTAAATGGCAATATAGCTTAACCCTTCTTGTACATATGCAAATTCAGCAATGTTAAAGTTTGAATGCTAATGCTAACCTGCTATTGCTAGTGATCTAATGCTATTTCTAATATCTGGTCTTTTTCATACTGTTTGTGTCCTCTATGATGGAAATAAGAGATCAGATGGCATTAAAGCATAACCCTTCATGGGAATATGAGATTAAATGGCATTAAAGCTTAACCCTTCTTGTACATATGCAAATACAGCAATGTTAAAGTTTGAATGCTAATTCTAACTTGCTAATGCTAGCGGTCTAATGCTAGTGCTAATATCTGGTCATTGTCATATTGTATGTTATGTGTCCTCTATGATGGAAATAAGAGATCAGATGGCATTAAAGCATAACCCTTCATGGGAATATGAGATTAAATGGCATTAAAGCTTAACCCTTCTTGTACATATGCAAATACAGCAATGTTAAAGTTTGAATGCTAATGCTAACTTGCTAATATAGCGATCTAATGCTAGTGCTAATATCTTGTCATTTTTGTCTGTTAAGTGTCCTCTATGATGGAAATAAGAGATCAGATGGCTTTAAAGCATAACCCTTCATGGGAATATGAGATTAAATGGCATTAAAGCTTAACCCTTCTTGTATATATGCAAAATACAGCAATGTTAAAGTTTGAATGCTAATGCTAACTTGCTAATGCTAGCGATCTAATGCTAGTGCTAATATCTTGTCATTTTCATACTGTTCGTGTCCTCTATGATGGAAATAAGAGAGATGAGATTAAAGCATAACCCTTCATGGGAATATGAGATTAAATGGCATTAAAGCCCCTTCTTGTATATATGCAAATATAGCAATGTTAAAGTTTGAATGCTAAAGCTACCTTTAATGCTAGCGATCTAATGCTAGTGCTAATATCTGGTCATTTTCATACTGTATGTGTCCTCTATGATGGAAATAAGAGATCAGATGGCATTAAAATTAATTTCATGGGAAAATGTTTTAGATGGCATTAAAGCTAACCCTTCTTGTATATATAAAAAATACAGCAATGTTAAAGTTTGAATGCTAATGCTATCTTGCTAATGCTAGCAATCAATGCTAGTGCTAATATCTGGTCATTGTCATATTGTATGTGTCCTCTATGATGGAAATAAGAGATCAGATGGCATTAAAGCATAACCCTTCATGGGAATATGAGATTAAATGGCATTAAAGCTTAACCCTTCTTGTATATATAGAAAATACAGCAATTTTAAAGTTTGAATGCTAATGCTATCTTGCTAATGCTAGCGATCTAATGCTTGTGCTAATATTTTGTCATGTTCATAATGTACTTATCCTCTATGATGGAAATAAGAGATCAGATGGCATTAAAGCATAACCCTTCATGGGAATATGAGAATAAATGGCATTAAAGATTAACCCTTCTTGTATAAATTCAAATACAGCAATGTTAAAGTTTGAATGCTAATGCTAACTTGCTAATGATAGCGATTTAATGCTAGTGCTAATATCTGGTCATTGTCATATTGTATGTGTCCACTATGATGGAAATAAGAGATCAGATGGCATTAAAGCATAACCCTTCATGGGAATATGAGATTAAATGGCATTAAAGCATAACCCTTCTTGTATATATAGAAAATACAGCAATTTTAAAGTTTGAAGGCTAATGCTATCTTGCTAATGCTAGCGATCTAATGCTTGTGCTAATATTTTGTCATGTTCATAATGTACTTATCCTCTATGATGGAAATAAGAGATCAGATGGCATTAAAGCATAACCCTTCATGGGAATATGAGAATAAATGGCATTAAAGCTTAACCCTTCTTGTATAAATTCAAATACAGCAATGATAAAGTGTGAATGCTAATGTTAACTTGCTAATGCTAGCGATCTAATGCTAGTGCTAATATCTGGTCATTTTCATACTGTTTGTGTCCTCTATGATGGAAATAATAGATCAGATGGCATTAAAGCATAACCCTTCATTGGAATATGAGATTAAATGGCAATATAGCTTAACCCTTCTTGTACATATGCAAATACAGCAATGTTAAAGTTTGAATGCTAATGCTAACTTGCTATTGCTAGTGATCTAATGCTAGTGCTAATATCTGGTCTTTTTTTTGAATATACTTGTTTGTGTCCTCTATGATGGAAATAAGAGATCAGATGCCTTTAAAGCATAACCCTTCATGGGAATATGAGATTAAATGGCATTAAAGCTTAACCCTTCAAGTATATATGCAAATACAGCAATGTTAAAGTTTGATTGCTAATTCTAACTTGCTAATGCTAGCGGTCTAATGCTAGTGCTAATATCTGGTCATTGTCATATTGTATGTGTCCTCTCTGATGGAAATAAGAGATCAGGTGGCATTAAAGCATTACCCTTCATGGCAATATGAGATTCACTGCCATTAAAGCTTAACCTTTCTTGTACATATGCAATTACAGCAATGTTTAAGTTTGAATGCTAATGCTAACTTGCTAATGCTAGCGATCTAATGCTAGTGATAATATCTGGTCATTGTCATATTGTATGTGTCCTCTATGATGGAAATAAGAGATCAGATGGCATAAAAGCATAACCCTTCATGGGAATATGAGATTAAATGGCATTAAAGCTTAACCCTTCTTGTACATATGCAAATACAGCAATGCTAAAGTTTGAATGCTAATGCTAACTTGCTAATTATAGCGATCTAATGATACTGCTAATATCTGGTCATTTTCATACATTTTGTGTCCTCTATGATGGAAATAAGAGATCAGATGACATTAAAGCATAACCCTTCATGGGAATATGAGATTAAATTGCAATAAAGCTTAAGCCTTCTAATATATATGCAAATACAGCAATTTTAAAGTTTGAATGCTAATGCTAACTTGCTATTGCTAGCGATCTAATGCTAATGCTAATATCTGGTCATTGTCATATTGTATGTGTCCTCTATGATGGAAATAAGAGATCAGATGGCATAAAAGCATAACCCTTCATGGGAATATGAGATTAAATGGCATTAAAGCTTAACCCTTCTTGTACATATGCAAATACAGCAATGCTAAAGTTTGAATGCTAATGCTAACTTGCTAATTATAGCGATCTAATGCTAATGCTAATATCTGGTCATTGTCATATTGTATGTGTCCTCTATGATGGAAATAATAGATCAGATGCCATTAAAGCATAACCCTTCATGGGAATATGAGATTAAATGGCAATATAGCTTAACCCTTCTTGTACATATGCAAATACAGCAATGTTAAAGTTTGAATACTAATGCTAACTTGCTATTGCTAGTGATCTAATGCTAGTGCAAATATCTGGTCATTTTCATTCTGTTTGTGTACTCTATGATGGAAATAAGAGATCAGATGCCTTTAAAGCATAACCCTTCATGGGAATATGAGATTAAATGGCATTAAAAATGGCATAACACTTAACCCTTTTGTATATGCAAATACAGCAATGTTAAAGTTTGAATGCTAATTCTAACTTTCTAATGGTAGCAGATCTAATGCTAGTGCTAAATATCTGCTCATTTTCATATTGTTTTCATGTCCTCTATGATGGAAATAAGAGATCAGATGCATTAAAGCATAACCCTTCATGGGAATATGAGATTAAATGGCATTAAAGCTTAACCCTTCTTGTACATATGCAAATACAGCAATGTTAAAGTTTGAATGCTAATGCTAAATTCCTAATGCTAGCGATCTAATGCTAGTGATAATATCTGGTCATTGTCATATTGTATGTGTCCTCTATGATGGAAATAAGAGATCAGATGGCATTAAAGCATAACCCTTCAGGGGAATATGAGATTAAATGGCATTAAAGCTTAACCCTTCTTGTACATTTGCAAATAATGCAATGTTAAAGTTTGAATGCTAATGCTAACTTGCTTATGCTAGCGATCTAATGCTACTGCTAATATCTGGTCATTTTCATATTGTATGTGTCCTCTATGATGGAAATAAGAGATCAGATGGCATTAAAAGCATAACCCTTCATGGGAATATGAGATTAAATGTCATTAAAGCTTAACCCTTCTGGTATATATGCAAATACAGCAATGTTAAAGTTTGAATGCTAATGCTAACTTGCTAATGCTAGCGATCTAATGCTAGTGCTAATATCTGGTCATTTCATACTGTATGTGTCCTCTATGATGGAAATAAGAGATCAGATGGCATAAAAGCATAACCCTTCATGGAATATGAGATTAAATGGCATTAAAGCTTAACCCTTCTTGTACATATGCAAATACAGCAATGTTAAAGTTTGAATGCTAATGCTAACTTGCTAATGCTAGCGATCTAATGCTAGTGCTAATATCTGGTCATTTTGATACTGTTCGTGTCCTCTATGATGGAAATAAGAGATCAGATGCCTTTAAAGCATAACCCTTCATGGGAATATGAGATTAAATGGCATTAAAGCTTAACCCTTCTTTTATATATATGCAAATACAGCAATGTTAAAGTTTGAATGCTAATGCTAACTTGCTAATGCTAGCGATCTAATGCTAGTGCTAATATCTAGTCATTTTCATACTGTTCGTGTCCTCTATGATTGAAATAAGAGATCAGATGCCTTAAAAGCATAACCCTTCATGGGAATATGAGATTAAATGGCATTAAAGCTTAACCCTTCTTGTATATATACAAACATAGCAATGTTAAAGTTTGAATGCTAAAGCTACCTTGCTAATGCTAGCGATATAATGCTAGTGCTAATATCTCGTCATTTTCATACTGTACTTGTCCTCTATGATGGAAATAAGAGATCAGATGGCATTAATGCATAACCCTTCATGGGGAATATGAGATTAAATGGCATTAAAGCTTAACCCTTCTTGTACAGATGCAAATACAGCAATGTTAAAGTTTGAATGCTAATGCTAACTTGCTAATGCTAGCGATCTAATGCTAGTGCTAATATCTGGTCATTGTCATATTGTTATGTGTCCTCTATGATGGAAATAAGAGATCAGATGGCATTAAAGCATAACCCTTCATGGGAATATGAGATTAAATGGCATTAAAGCTTAACCCTTCTTGTATATATATAAAAATACAGCAATGTTAAAGTTTGAATGCTAATGCTAACTTGCTTATGCTAGCGATCTAATGCTAGTGCTAATATCTTGTCATTTTCATACTGTTTGTGTCCTCTATGATGGAAATAAGAGATCAGATGGCATTAAAAGCATAACCCTTCATGGGAATATGAGATTAAATGGCATTAAAGCTTAACCCTTCTTGTATATATAGCAAATACAGCAATGTTAAAGTTTGAATGCTAATGCTAACTTGCTAATGCTAGCGATCTAATGCTTGTGCTAATATCTTGTCATTTTCATACTGTTTGTCCTCTATGATGGAAATAAGAGATCAGATGGCATTAAAAGCATAACCCTTCATGGGAATATGAGAATAAATGGCATTAAAGCTTAACCCTTCTTGTATATATTCAAATACAGCAATGTTAAAGTTTGAATGCTAATGCTAACTTGCTAATGCTAGCGATCTAATGCTAGTGCTAATATCTGGTCATTGTCATATTGTATGTGTCCTCTATGATGGAAATAAGAGATCAGATGGCATTAAAGCATAACCCTTCATGGGAATATGAGATTAAATGGCATTAAAGCTTAACCCTTCTTGTATATATATAAAATACAGCAATGTTAAAGTTTGAATGCTAATGCTATCTTGCTAATGCTAGCGATCTAATGCTTGTGCTAATATTTTGTCATGTTCATAATGTACTTATCCTCTATGATGGAAATAAGAGATCAGATGGCATTAAAGCATAACCCTTCATGGGAATATGAGATTAAATGGCATTAAAGCTTAACCCTTCTTGTATAAATTCAAATACAGCAATGTTAAAGTTTGAATGCTAATGCTAACTTGCTAATGCTAGCGATCTAATGCTAGTGCTAATATCTGGTCATTTTCATACTGTACGTGTCCTCTATGATGGAAATAAGAGATCAGATGGCATTGAAGCATAACACTTCATGGGAATATGAGATTAAATGGCATTAAAGCTTAACCCTTGTTTTACATATGCAAATACAGCAATGTTAAAGTTTGAATGCTAATGCTAACTTGCTAATGCTAGCGATCTAATGCTAGTGCTAATATCTGGTCATTTTCATACTGTTCGTGTCCTCTATGATGGAAATAAGAGATCAGTTGACTTTAAAGCATAACCCTTCATTAGAATATGAGATAAATTGCATTAAAGCTTAACCCTTCTAGTATATATGCAAATACAGCAATGTTTAATTTTGAATGCTAATGCTAACTTGCTATTGCTAGTGATCTAATGCTAGTGCTAATGTCTCGTCATTGTCATACTGTTTGTGTCCTCTATGATGGAAATAATAGATCAGATGGCATTAAAGCATAACCCTTCATTGGAATATGAGATTAAATGGCAATATAGCTTAACCCTTCTTGTACATATGCAAATACAGCAATGTTAAAGTTTGAATGCTAATGCTAACTTGCTATTGCTAGTGATCTAATGCTAGTGCTAATATCTGGTCTTTTTCATACTGTTTGTGTCCTCTATGATGGAAATAAGAGATCAGATGCCTTTAAAGCATAACCCTTCATGGGAATATGAGATTAAATGGCATTAAAGCTTAACCCTTCAAGTATATATGCAAATACAGCAATGTTAAAGTTTGATTGCTAATGCTAACTTGCTAATGCTAGCGATCTAATGCTAGTGCTAATATCTGGTCATTGTCATATTGTTTGTGTCCTCTGATGGAAATAAGAGATCAGATGGCATTAAAGCATAACCCTTCATGGGAATATGAGATTAAAATGGCATTAAAGCTTAACCCTTCTTGTACATATGCAAATACAGCAATGTTTAAGTTTGAATGCTAATGCTAACTTGCTAATGCTAGCGATCTAATGCTAGTGCTAATATCTGGTCATTGTCATATTGTATGTGTCCTCTATGATGGAAATAAGAGATCAGATGGCATTAAAGCATAACCCTTCATGGGAATATGAGATTAAATGGCATTAAAGCTTAACCCTCTTGTACATATGCAAATACAGCAATGCTAAAGTTTGAATGCTAATGCTAACTTGCTAATGCTAGCGATCTAATGCTAGTGCTAATATCTGGTCATTTTCATACATTTTGTGTCCTCTATGATGGAAATAAGAGATCAGATGGCATTAAAAGCATAACCCTTCATGGGAATATGAGATTAAATGGCATTAAAGCTTAAGCCTTCTAATATATATGCAAATACAGCAATGTTAAAGTTTGAATGCTAATGCTAACTTGCTAATGCTAGCGATCTAATGCTAGTGCTAATATCTGGTCATTGTCATATTGTATGTGTCCTCTATGATGGAAATAAGAGATCAGATGGCATAAAAGCATAACCCTTCATGGGAATATGAGATTAAATGGCATTAAAGCTTAACCTTCTTGTACATATGCAAATACAGCAATGTTAAAGTTTGAATGCTAATGCTAACTTGCTAATGCTAGCGATCTAATGCTAATGCTAATATCTGGTCATTTTCATATTGTATGTGTCCTCTATGATGGAAATAAGAGATCAGATGGCAAAAGCATAACCCTTCATGGGAATATGAGATTAAATGGCATTAAAGCTTAACCCTTCTTGTACATATGCAAATACAGCAATGTTAAAGTTTGAATGCTAATGCTAACTTGCTAATGCTAGCGATCTAATGCTAGTGCTAATATCTGGTCATTGTCATATTGTTTGTGTCCTCTATGATGGAAATAAGAGATCAGATGCCATTAAAAGCATAACCCTTCATGGGAATATGAGATTAAATGGCATTAAAGCTTAACCCTTCTTGTACATATGCAAATACAGCAATGTTAAAGTTTGAATGCTAATGCTAACTTGCTATTGCTAGTGATCTAATGCTAGTGCTAATATCTGGTCATTTTCATATTGTTTGTGTCCTCTATGATGGAAATAAGAGATCAGATGGCATTTAAAGCATAACCCTTCATGGGAATATGAGATTAAATGGCATTAAAGCTTAACCCTTCTTGTTTATATGCAAATACAGCAATGTTAAAGTTTGAATGCTAATTCTAACTTGCTAATGCTAGCGATCTAATGCTAGTGCTAATATCTGGTCATTGTCATATTGTATGTGTCCTCTATGATGGAAATAAGAGATCAGATAGCATTAAAGCATAACCCTTCATGGGAATATGAGATTAAATGGCATTAAAGCTTAACCCTTCTTGTACATATGCAAATACAGCAATGTTAAAGTTTGAATGCTAATGCTAACTTTGCTAATGCTAGCGATCTAATGCTAGTGCTAATATCTGGTCATTTTCATACTGTTTGTGTCCTCTATGATGGAAATAAGAGATCAGATGGCATTAAAGCATAACCCTTCATGGGAATATGAGATTAAATAGCATTAAAGCTTAACCCTTCTTGTATATATGCAAATACAGCAATGTTAAAGTTTGAATGCTAATGCTAACTTGCTAATGCTAGCGATCTAATGCTAGTGCTAATATCTGGTCATTTTCATACTGTTCGTGTCCTCTATGATGGAAATAAGAGATCAGATGGCATTAAAGCATAACCCTTCATGGGAATATGAGATTAGATGGCATTAAAGCTTAACCCTTCTTGTATATATGCAAATACAGCAATGTTAAAGTTTGAATGCTAATGCTAACTTGCTAATGCTAGCGATCTAATGCTAGTGCTAATATCTGGTCATTTTCATACTGTACTTGTCCTCTATGATGGAAATAAGAGATCAGATGGCATTAAAGCATAACCCTTCATGGGAATATGAGATTAAATGGCATTAAAGCTTAACCCTTCTTGTATATATTCAAATAAAGCAATGTTAAAGTTTGAATGCTAATGCTAACTTGCTAATGCTAGCGATCTAATGCTAGTGCTAATATCTAGTCATTTTCATACTGTTCGTGTCCTCTATGATGGAAATAAGAGATCAGATGCCTTTAAAGCATAACCCTTCATGGGAATATGAGATTAAATGGCATTAAAAGCTTAACCCTTCTTGTATATATTCAAATACAGCAATGTTAAAGTTTGAATGCTAATGCTAACTTGCTAATGCTAGCGATCTAATGCTAGTGCTAATATCTGGTCATTTTCATACTGTATGTGTCCTCTATGATGGAAATAAGAGATCAGATGGCATTAAAGCATAACCCTTCATGGGAATATGAGATTAAATGGCATTAAAGCTTAACCCTTCTTGTATATATTCAAATACAGCAATGTTAAAGTTTGAATGCTAATGCTAACTTTGCTAATGCTAGCGATCTAATGCTAGTGCTAATATCTGGTCATTTTCATACTGTTTGTGTCCTCTATGATGGAAATAAGAGATCAGATGGCATTAAAGCATAACCCTTCATGGGAATATGAGATTAAATGGCATTAAAGCTTAACCCTTCTTGTATATATGCAAATACAGCAATGTTAAAGTTTGAATGCTAATGCTAACTTGCTAATGCTAGCGATCTAATGCTAGTGCTAATATCTGGTCATTTTCATATTGTTTGTGTCCTCTATGATGGAAATAAGAGATCAGATGGCATTAAAGCATAACCCTTCATGGAATATGAGATTAAATTTCATTAAAGCTTAACCCTTCTTGTATATATGCAAATACAGCAATGTTAAAGTTTGAATGCTAATGCTAACTTGCTAATGCTAGCGATCTAATGCTAGTGCTAATATCTGGTCATTTTCATACTGTTTGTGTCCTCTATGATGGAAATAAGAGATCAGATGGCATTAAAGCATAACCCTTCATGGGAATATGAGATTAAATGGCATTAAAGCTTAACCCTTCTTGTACATATGCAAATACAGCAATGTTAAAGTTTGAATGCTAATGCTAACTTGCTAATGCTAGCGATCTAATGCTAGTGCTAATATCTGGTCATTTTCATACTGTTTGTGTCCTCTATGATGGAAATAAGAGATCAGATGGCATTAAAGCATAACCCTTCATGAGAATATGAGATTAAATGGCATTAAAGCTTAACCCTTCTTGTACATATGCAAATACAGCAATGTTAAAGTTTGAATGCTAATGCTAACTTGCTAATGCTAGCGATCTAATGCTAGTGCTAATATCTGGTCATTTTCATATTGTTGTGTCCTCTATGATGGAAATAAGAGATCAGATGGCATTAAAGCATAACCCTTCATGGGAATATGAGATTAAATGGCATTAAAGCTTAACCCTTCTTGTACATATGCAAATACAGCAATGTTAAAGTTTGAATGCTAATGCTAACTTGCTAATGCTAGCGATCTAATGCTAGTGCTAATATCTGGTCATTTTCATATTGTATGTGTCCTCTATGATGGAAATAAGAGATCAGATGGCATTAAAGCATAACCCTTCATGGGAATATGAGATTAAATGGCATTAAAGCTTAACCCTTCTTGTATATATATGCAAATACAGCAATGTTAAAGTTTGAATGCTAATGCTAACTTGCTAATGCTAGCGATCTAATGCTAGTGCTAATATCTGGTCATTTTCATACTGTTATGTGTCCTCTATGATGGAAATAAGAGATCAGATGGCATTAAAGCATAACCCTTCATGGGAATATGAGATTAAATGGCATTAAAGCTTAACCCTTCTTGTACATATGCAAATACAGCAATGTTAAAGTTTGAATGCTAATGCTAACTTGCTAATGCTAGCGATCTAATGCTAGTGCTAATATCTGGTCATTTTCATACTGTTCGTGTCCTCTATGATGGAAATAAGAGATCAGATGGCATTTAAAGCATAACCCTTCATGGCAATATGAGATTAAATGGCATTAAAGCTTAACCCTTCTTGTACATATGCAAATACAGCAATGTTAAAGTTTGAATGCTAATGCTAACTTGCTAATGCTAGCGATCTAATGCTAGTGCTAATATCTGGTCATTTTCATACTGTTTGTGTCCTCTATGATGGAAATAAGAGATCAGATGCCTTTAAAGCATAACCCTTCATGGGAATATGAGATTAAATGGCATTAAAGCTTAACCCTTCTTGTATATATGCAAATACAGCAATGTTAAAGTTTGAATGCTAATGCTAACTTGCTAATGCTAGCGATCTAATGCTAGTGCTAATATCTGGTCATTTTCATACTGTTTGTGTCCTCTATGATGGAAATAAGAGATCAGATGCCTTTAAAGCATAACCCTTCATGGGAATATGAGATTAAATGGCATTAAAGCTTAACCCTTCTTGTATATATGCAAATACAGCAATGTTAAAGTTTGATTGCTAATTCTAACTTGCTAATGGTAGCGGTCTAATGCTAGTGCTAATATCGGGTCATTGTCATATTGTATGTGTCCTCTCTGATGGAAATAAGAGATCAGATGGCATTAAAGCATAACCCTTCATGGCAATATGAGATTAAATGGCATTAAAGCTTAACCCTTCTTGTACATATGCAAATACAGCAATGTTAAAGTTTGAATGCAAATGCTAACTTGCCTAATGCTAGCGATCTAATGCTAGTGCTAATATCTGGTCATTTTCATACTGTTCGTGTCCTCTATGATGGAAATAAGAGATCAGATGACTTTAAAGCATAACCCTTCATGGAAATATGAGATTAAATGGCATTAAAGCTTAACCCTTTTTGTACATATTAGAAAATACAGCAATGTTAAAGTTTGAATGCTAATGCTAACTTGCTAATGCTAGCGATCTAATGCTAGTGCTAATATCTAGTCATTTTCATACTGTATGTGTCCTCTATGATGGAAATAAGAGATCAGATGGCTTTAAAGCATAACCCTTCATGGGAATATGAGATTAAATGGCATTAAAGCTTAACCCTTCTTGTATATATTCAAATACAGCAATGTTAAAGTTTGAATGCTAATGCTAACTTGCTAATGCTAGCGATCTAATGCTAGTGCTAATATCTGGTCATTTTTATACTGTACGTGTCCTCTATGATGGAAATAAGAGATCAGATGGCATTGAAGCATAACTCTTCATGGGTATATGAGATTAAATGGCATTAAAGCTTAACCCTTCTTTTACATATGCAAATACAGCAATGTTAAAGTTTGAATGCTAATGCTAACTTGCTAATGCTAGCGATCTAATGCTAGTGCTAATATCTGGTCATTTTCATACTGTTCATGTCCTCTATGATGGAAATAAGAGATCAGATGACTTAAAAAGCATAACCCTTCATGGGAATATGAGATTAAATGGAATTAAAGCTTAACCCTTCTTGTATATATTCAAATACAGCAATGTTAAAGTTTGAATGCTAATGCTAACTTGCTAATGCTAGCGATCTAATGCTAGTGCTAATATCTGGTCATTTTCATACTGTTTGTGTCCTCTATGATGGAAATAAGAGATCAGATGGCATTAAAGCATAACCCTTCATGGGAATATGAGATTAAATGGCATTAAAGCTTAACCCTTCTTGTACATATGCAAATACAGCAATGTTAAAGTTTGAATGCTAATGCTAACTTGCTAATGCTAGTGATCTAATGATAGTGCTAATATCTGGTCATTTTCATACTGTTGTGTCCTCTATGATGGAAATAAGAGATCAGATGGCATTAAAGCATAACCCTTCATGGGAATATGAGATTAAATGGCATTAAAGCTTAACCCTTCTTGTATATATTAAAATACAGCAATGTTAAAGTTTGAATGCTAATGCTAACTTGCTAATGCTAGCGATCTAATGCTAGTGCTAATATCTGGTCATTTTCATACTGTTTGTGTCCTCTATGATGGAAATAAGAGATCAGATGGCATTAAGCATAACCCTTCATGGAATATGAGATTAAATGGCATTAAAGCTTAACCCTTCTTGTACATATGCAAATACAGCAATGTTAAAGTTTGAATGCTAATGCTAACTTGCTAATGCTAGCGATCTAATGCTAGTGCTAATATCTGGTCATTTTCATACTGTTTGTGTCCTCTATGATGGAAATAAGAGATCAGATGACTTTAAAGCATAACCCTTCATGGGAATATGAGATTAAATGGCATTAAAGCTTAACCCTTCTTGTATATATGCAAATACAGCAATGTTAAAGTTTGAATGCTAATGCTAACTTAGTAATGCTAGTGATCTAATGCTAGTGCTAATATCTGGTCATTGTCATACTGTTTGTGTCCTCTATGATGGAAATAAGAGATCAGATGGCATTAAAGCATAACCCTTCATGGGAATATGAGATTAAATGGCATTAAAGCTTAACCCTTCTTGTATATATGCAAATACAGCAATGTTAAAGTTTGAATGCTAATGCTAACTTGCTAATGCTAGCGATCTAATGCTAGTGCTAATATCTGGTCATTTTCATATTGTATGTGTCCTCTATGATGGAAATAAGAGATCAGATGGCATTAAAGCATAACCCTTCATGGGAATATGAGATTAAATGGCATTAAAGCTTAACCCTTCTTGTACATATGCAAATACAGCAATGTTAAAGTTTGAATGCTAATGCTAACTTGCTAATGCTAGCGATCTAATGCTAGTGCTAATATCTGGTCATTTTCATACTGTTTGTGTCCTCTATGATGGAAATAAGAGATCAGATGGCATTAAAGCATAACCCTTCATGGGAATATGAGATTAAATGGCATTAAAGCTTAACCCTTCTTGTATATATGCAAATACAGCAATGTTAAAGTTTGAATGCTAATGCTAACTTGCTAATGCTAGCGATCTAATGCTAGTGCTAATATCTGGTCATTTTCATACTGTTTGTGTCCTCTATGATGGAAATAAGAGATCAGATGGCATTAAAGCATAACCCTTCATGGGAATATGAGATTAAATGGCATTAAAGCTTAACCCTTCTTGTATATATGCAAATACAGCAATGTTAAAGTTTGAATGCTAATGCTAACTTGCTAATGCTAGCGATCTAATGCTAGTGCTAATATCTGGTCATTTCATACTGTATGTGTCCTCTATGATGGAAATAAGAGATCAGATGGCATTAAAGCATAACCCTTCATGGGAATATGAGATTAAATGGCATTAAAGCTTAACCCTTCTTGTATATATGCAAATACAGCAATGTTAAAGTTTGAATGCTAATGCTAACTTGCTAATGCTAGCGATCTAATGCTAGTGCTAATATCTGGTCATTTTCATACTGTTCGTGTCCTCTATGATGGAAATAAGAGATCAGATGACATTAAAGCATAACCCTTCATGGGAATATGAGATTAAATGGCATTAAAGCTTAACCCTTCTTGTATATATGCAAATACAGCAATGTTAAAGTTTGAATGCTAATGCTAACTTGCTAATGCTAGCGATCTAATGCTAGTGCTAATATCTGGTCATTGTCATAATGTTTGTGTCCTCTATGATGGAAATCTCAGATGGCATTAAAGCATTTTGGGATATGAGATTAAATGGCAATTAAAGCTTCCCTTCTATGAAATACAGCAATGTTAAAGTTTGAATGCTAATGCTAACAGATGCTAGCATCTAATGCTAGTGCTAATATCCCTTTTCATACTGTATATGATGGAAATAAGAGATCAGATGGCATTAAAGCATAACCCTTCATGGGAATATGATTAAATGGCATTAAAGCTTAACCCTTCTTTTACATATGCAAATACAGCAATGTTAAAGTTTGAATGCTAATGCTAACTTGCTAATGCTAGCGATCTAATGCTAGTGCTAATATCTGGTCATTTTCATACTTTTCATGTCCTCTATGATGGAAATAAGAGATCAGATGACTTTAAAAGCATAACCCTTCATGGGAATATGAGATTAAATGGCATTAAAGCTTAACCCTTCTTGTATATATGCAAATACAGCAATGTTAAAGTTTGAATGCTAATGCTAACTTGCTAATGCTAGCGATCTAATGCTAGTGCTAATATCTGGTCATTGTCATACTGTTCGTGTCCTCTATGATGGAAATAAGAGATCAGATGGCATTAAAGCATAACCCTTCATGGAAATATGAGATTAAATGGCATTAAAGCTTAACCCTTCTTGTACATATGCAAATACAGCAATGTTAAAGTTTGAATGCTAATGCTAACTTGCTATTGCTAGTGATCTAATGCTAGTGCTAATATCTGGTCATTTTCATACTGTTTGTGTCCTCTATGATGGAAATAAGAGATCAGATGCCTTTTAAAGCATAACCCTTCATGGGATTATGAGATTAAATGGCATTAAAGCTTAACCCTTCTTGTATATATGCAAATACAGCAATGTTAAAGTTTGAATGCTAATTCTAACTTGCTAATGCTAGCGATCTAATGCTAGTGCTAATATCTGGTCATTTTCATACTGTTTGTGTCCTCTATGATGGAAATAAGAGATCAGATGGCATTAAAGCATAACCCTTCATGGAATATGAGATTAAATGGCATTAAAGCTTAACCCTTCTTGTATATATGCAAATACAGCAATGTTAAAGTTTGAATGCTAATGCTAACTTGCTAATGCTAGCGATCTAATGCTAGTGCTAATATCTGGTCATTTTCATACTGTTCATGTCCTCTATGATGGAAATAAGAGATCAGATGGCATTAAAGCAAAACCCTTCATGGAAATATGAGATTAAATGGCATTAAAGCTTAACCCTTCTTGTATAAATTCAAATACAGCAATGTTAAAGTTTGAATGCTAATGCTAACTTGCTAATGCTAGCGATCTAATGCTAGTGCTAATATCTGGTCATTTTCATACTGTTTGTGTCCTCTATGATGGAAATAAGAGATCAGATGGCATTAAAGCATAACCCTTCATGGGAATATGAGATTAAATGGCATTAAAGCTTAACCCTTCTTGTATATATATTCAAATACAGCAATGTTAAAGTTTGAATGCTAATGCTAACTTGCTAATGCTAGCGATCTAATGCTAGTGCTAATATCTGGTCATTTTCATACTGTTCGTATGTCCTCTATGATGGAAATAAGAGATCAGATGGCATTAAAAGCATAACCTTCATGGGAATATGAGATTAAATGGCATTAAAGCTTAACCCTTCTTTGTATATATGCAAATACAGCAATGTTAAAGTTTGAATGCTAATGCTAACTTGCTAATGCTAGCGATCTAATGCTAGTGCTAATATCTGGTCATTTTCATACTGTTGTGTCCTCTATGATGGAAATAAGAGATCAGATGGCATTTTAAAGCATAACCCTTCATGGGAATATGAGATTAAATGGCATTAAAAGCTTAACCCTTCTTGTATATATGCAAATACAGCAATGTTAAAGTTTGAATGCTAATGCTAATTTTCTAATGCTAGCGATCTAATGCTAGTGCTAATATCTGTTCATTTTCATACTGTTTGTGTCCTCTATGATGGAAATAAGAAATCAGATGGCATTAAAGCATAACCCTTCATGGGAATATGAGATTAAATGGCATTAAAGCTTAACCCTTCTTGTAAATATGCAAATACAGTCATGTTAAAGTTTGAATGCTAATGCTAACTTGCTAATGGTAGCGATCTAATGCTAGTGCTAATATCTGGTCATTGTCATACTGTTTGTGTCCTCTATGATGGAAATAAGAGATCAGATGGCATTAAAGCATAACCCTTCATGGGAATATGAGATTAAATGGCATTAAAGCTTAACCCTTCGAGTATATATGCAAATACAGCAATATTAAAGTTTGAATGCTAATTTAACTTGCTAATGCTAGCGGTCTAATGCTAGTGCTAATATCTGGTCATTTTCATACTGTTTGTGTCCTCTATGATGGAAATAAGAGATCAGATGGCATTGAAGCATAAAACTTCATGGGAATATGAGATTAAATGGCATTAAAGCTTAACCCTTCTTGTATATATGCAAATACAGCAATGTTAAAGTTTGAATGCTAATGCTAACTTGCTAATGCTAGCGGTCTAATGCTAGTGCTAATATCTGGTCATTGTCATATTGTATGTGTTCTCTGATGGAAATAAGAGATCAGATGGCATTAAAGCATAACCCTTCATGGGAATATGAGATTAAATGGCATTAAAGCTGAACCCTTCTTGTACATATGCAAATACAGCAATGTTAAAGTTTGAATGCTAATGCTAACTTGCTAATGCTAGCGATCTAATGCTAGTGCTAATATCTGGTCATTTTCATACTGTTCGTGTCCTCTATGATGGAAATAAGAGATCAGATGGCTTAAAGCATAACCCTTCATGGGAATATGAGATTAAATGGCATTTAAACTTAACCCTTCTTGTATATATTCCAAATACAGCAATGTTAAAGTTTGAATGCTAATGCTAACTTGCTAATGCTAGCGATCTAATGCTAGTGCTAATATCTGGTCATTTTCATACTGTTTGTGTCCTCTATGATGGAAATAAGAGATCAGATGGCATTAAAGCATAACCCTTCATGGGAATATGAGATTAAATGGCATTAAAGCTTAACCCTTCTTGTAAATATGCAAATACAGCAATGTTAAAGTTTGAATGCTAATGCTAACTTGCTAATGCTAGCGATCTAATGCTAGTGCTAATATCTGGTCATTTTCATACTGTTCGTGTCCTCTATGATGGAAATAAGAGATCAGATGACTGTAAAAGCATAACCCTTCATGGGAATATGAGATTAAATGGCATTAAAGCTTAACCCTTCTTGTACATATATGCAAATACAGCAATGTTAAAGTTTGAATGCTAATGCTAACTTGCTAATTGCTAGCGATCTAATGCTAGTGCTAATATCTGGTCATTGTCATATTGTATGTGTCCTCTATGATGGAAATAAGAGATCAGATGGCATTAAAGCATAACCCTTCATGGGAATATGAGATTAAATGGCATTAAAGCTTAACCCTTCTTGTATATATGCAAATACAGCAATATTAAAGTTTGAATGCTAATGCTAACTTGCTAATGCTAGCGATCTAATGCTAGTGCTAATATCTGGTCATTTTCATACTGTTCGTGTCCTCTCTATGATGGAAATAAGAGATCAGATGGCATTAAAGCATAACCCTTCATGGGAATATGAGATTAAATGGCATTAAAGCTTAACCCTTCTTGTATATATGCAAATACAGCAATGTTAAAGTTTGAATGCTAATGCTAACTTGCTAATGCTAGCGATCTAATGCTAGTGCTAATATCTGGTCATTTTCATACTGTTTATGTCCTCTATGATGGAAATAAGAGATCAGATGGCATTAAAGCATAACCCTTCATGGGAATATGAGATTAAATGGCATTAAAGCTTAACCCTTCTTGTACATATTCAAATCAAGCAATGTTAAAGTTTGAATGCTAATGCTAACTTGCTAATGCTAGCGATCCAATGCAATTGCTAATATCTGGTCATTTTCATACTGTTCGTTTCCTCTATGATTGAAATAAGAGATCAGATGCCTTTAAAGCATAACCCTTCATGGGAATATGAGATTAAATGGCATTAAAGCTTAACCCTTCGAGTATATATGCAAATACAGCAATGTTCAAGTTTGAATGCTAATTCTAACTTGCTAATGCTAGCGATCTAATGCTAGTGCTAATATCTGGTCATTTTCATACTGTTCGTGTCCTCTATGATGGAAATAAGAGATCAGATGACTTTAAAGCATAACCCTTCATGGGAATATGAGATTAAATGGCATTAAAGCCTAACCCTTCTAGTATATATGCAAATACAGCAATGTTAAAGTTTGAATGCTAATGCTAACTTGCTATTGCTAGTGATCTAATGCTAGTGCTAATATCTGGTCATTGTCAGACTGTTTGTGTCCTCTATGATGGAAATAATAGATCAGATGGCATTAAAGCATAACCCTTCATGGGAATATGAGATTAAATGGCATTAAAGCTAAACCCTTCTTGTACATATGCAAATACAGCAATGTTAAAGTTTGAATGCTAATGCTAACTTGCTAATGCTAGCGATCTAATGCTAGTGCTAATATCTGGTCATTGTCATATTGTATGTGTCCTCTATGATGGAAATAAGAGATCAGATGGCATTAAAGCATAACCCTTCATGGCAATATGAGATTAAATGGCATTAAAGCTTAACCCTTCTTGTACATATGCAAATACAGCAATGTTAAAGTTTGAATGCTAATGCCAACTTGCTAATGCTAGCGATCTAATGCTACTGCTAATATCTGGTCATTTTCATACTGTTTATGTCCTCTATGATGGAAAGAAGAGATCAGATGACTTTAAAGCATAACCCTTCATGGGAATATGAGATTAAATGGCATTAAAGCTTAACCCTTCTTGTATATATGCAAATACAGCAATGTTAAAGTTTGAATGCTAATGCTAACTTGCTATATCTAATGCTAGTGCTAATATCTGGTCATTTTCATACTGTTCGTGTCCTCTATGATGGAAATAAGAGATCAGATGTCATTAAAGCATAACCCTTCATGGGAATATGAGATTAAATGGCATTAAAGCTTAACCCTTCTTGTATATATGCAAATACAGCAATGTTAAAGTTTGAATGCTAATGCTAACTTGCTAATGCTAGCGATCTAATGCTAGTGCTAATATCTGGTCATTTTCATACTGTACGTGTCCTCTATGATGAAAATAAGAGATCAGATGGCATTGAAGCATAACGCTTCATGGGAATATGAGATTAAATGGCATTAAAGCTTAACCCTTCTTGTACATATGCAAATACAGCAATGTTAAAGTTTGAATGCTAATGCTAACTTGCTAATGCTAGCGATCTAATGCTAGTGCTAATATCTGGTCATTTTCATACTGTTCATGTCCTCTATGATGGAAATAAGAGATCAGATGACTTTAAAGCATAACCCTTCATGGGAATATGAGATTAAATGGCATTAAAGCTTAACCCTTCTAGTATATATGCAAATACAGCAATGTTAAAGTTTGAATGCTAATGCTAACTTGCTAATGCTAGCGATCTAATGCTAGTGCTAATATCTGGTCATTTTCATATACTGTATGTGTCCTCTATGATGGAAATAAGAGATCAGATGGCATTAAAGCATAACCCTTCATGGGAATATGAGATTAAATGGCATTAAAGCTTAACCCTCCTTGTACATATGCAAATACAGCAATGTTAAAGTTTGAATGCTAATGCTAACTTGCTAATGCTAGCGATCTAATGCTAGTCCTAATATCTGGTCATTTTCATACTGTACGTGTCCTCTATGATGGAAATAAGAGATCAGATGGCATTAAAGCATAACCCTTCATGGGAATATGAGATTAAATGGCATTAAAGCTTAACCCTTCTTGTAAATATGCAAATACAGCAATGTTAAAGTTTGAATGCTAATGCTAACTTGCTAATGCTAGCGATCTAATGCTAGTGCTAATATCTGGTCATTTTCATACTGTTCGTGTCCTTTATGATGGAAATAAGAGATCAGATGGAATTAAAGCATAACCCTTCATGGGAATATGAGATTAAATGGCATTAAAGGTTAACCCTTCTAGTATATATGCAAATACAGCAATGTTAAAGTTTGAATGCTAATGCTAACTTGCTAATGCTAGCGATCTAATGCTAGTGCTAATATCTGGTCATTTTCATACTGTATGTGTCCTCTATGATGGAAATAAGAGATCAGATGGCATTGAAGCATAACCCTTCATGGGAATATGAGATTAAATGGCATTAAAGCTTAACCCTTCTTTTACATATGCAAATACAGCAATGTTTAAGTTTGAATGCTAATGCTAACTTGATAATGCTAGCGATCTAATGCTAGTGCTAATATCTGGTCATTTTCATACTGTTCGTGTCCTCTATGATGGAAATAAGAGATCAGATGACTTTAAAGCATAACCCTTCATGGGAATATGAGATTAAATGGCATTAAAGCTTAACCCTTTTGTACATATATGCAAATACAGCAATGTTAAAGTTTGAATGCTAATGCTAACTTGCTAATGCTAGCGATCTAATGCTAGTGCTAATATCTGGTCATTGTCATACTGTTTGTGTCCTCTATGATGGAAATAATAGATCAGATGGCATTAAAGCATAACCCTTCATGGGAATATGAGATTAAATGGCATTAAAGCTAAACCCTTCTTGTACATATTCAAAAACAGCAATGTTAAAGTTTGAATGCTAATGCTAACTTGCTAATGCTAGCGATCTAATGCTAGTGCTAATATCTGGTCATTTTCATACTGTACGTGTCCTCTATGATGGAAATAAGAGATCAGATGGCATTAAAGCATAACCCTTCATGGGAATATGAGATTAAATGGCATTAAAGCTTAACCCTTCTTGTACATATGCAAAAACAGCAATGTTAAAGTTTGAATGCTAATGCTAACTTGCTAATGCTAGCGATCTAATGCTAGTGCTAATATCTGGTCATTTTCATACTGTTCGTGTCCTCTATGATGGAAATAAGAGATCAGATGACATTAAAAGCATAACCCTTCATGGGAATATGAGATTAAATGGCATTTAAGCTTAACCCTTCTTGTACATATGCAAATACAGCAATGTTAAAGTTTGAATGCTAATGCTAACTTGCTAATGCTAGCGATCTAATGCTAGTGCTAATATCTGGTCATTTTCATATTGTTTGTGTCCTCTATGATGGAAATAAGAGATCAGATGGCATTAAAAGCATAACCCTTCATGGGAATATGAGATTAAATGGCATTAAAGCTTAACCCTTCTTGTACATATGCAAATACAGCAATGTTAAAGTTTGAATGCTAATGCTAACTTGCTAATGCTAGCGATCTAATGCTAGTGCTAATATCTGGTCATTTTCAAACTGTTATGTGTCCTCTATGATGGAAATAAGAGATCAGATGGCATTAAAAGCATAACCCTTCATGGGAATATGAGATTAAATGGCATTAAAGCTAAACCCTTCTAGTATATATGCAAATACAGCAATGTTAAAGTTTGAATGCTAATGCTAACTTGCTAATGCTAGCGATCTAATGCTAGTGCTAATATCTGGTCATTTTCATACTGTTTGTGTCCTCTATGATGGAAATAAGAGATCAGATGGCATAAAAGCATAACCCTTCATGGGAATATGAGATTAAATGGCATTAAAGCTAATCCCTTCTTGTACATATGCAAATACAGCAATGTTAAAGTTTGAATGCTAATGCTAACTTGCTAATGCTAGCGATCTCTAATGCTACTGCTAATATCTGGTCATTTTCATACTGTTGTGTCCTCTATGATGGAAATAAGAGATCAGATGGCATTAAAAGCATAACCCTTCATGGGAATATGAGATTAAATGGCATTAAAGCTTAACCCTTCTAGTATATATGCAAATACAGCAATGTTAAAGTTTGAATGCTAATGCTAACTTGCTAATGCTAGCGATCTAATGCTAGTGCTAATATCTGGTCATTGTCATATTGTATGTGTCCTCTATGATGGAAATAAGAGATCAGATGGCATAAAAGCATAACCCTTCATGGGAATATGAGATTAAATGGCATTAAAGCTAAACCCTTCTTGTACATATGCAAATACAGCAATGTTAAAGTTTGAATGCTAATGCTAACTTGCTAATGCTAGCGATCTAATGCTACTGCTAATATCTGGTCATTTTCATACTGTTTGTGTCCTCTATGATGGAAATAAGAGATCAGATGACTTTAAAGCATAACCCTTCATGGGAATATGAGACTAAATGGCATTAAAGCTTAACCCTTCTAGTATATATGCAAATACAGCAATGTTAAAGTTTGAATGCTAATGCTAACTTGCTATTGCTAGCGATCTAATGCTAGTGCTAATATCTTGTCATTTTCATACTGTTTGTGTCCTCTATGATGGAAATAATAGATCAGATGGCATTAAAGCATAACCCTTCATGGGAATATGATATTAAATGGCATTAAAGCTAACCCTTCTTGTACATATGCAAATAAAGCAATGTTAAAGTTTGAATGCTAATTCAAACTTGCTAATGCTAGCGATCTAATGCTAGTGCTAATATCTGGTCATTGTCATACTGTATGTGTCCTCTATGATGGAAATAAGAGATCAGATGACTTTAAAGCATAACCCTTCATGGGAATATGAGATTAAATGGCATTAAAGCTTAACCCTTCTAGTATATATGCAAATACAGCAATGTTAAAGTTTGAATGCTAATGCTAACTTGCTATTGCTAGCGATCTAATGCTAGTGCTAATATCTGGTCATTTTCATACTGTTCATGTCCTCTATGATGGAAATAAGAGATCAGATGACTTTAAAGCATAACCCTTCATGGGAATATGAGATTAAATGGCATTAAAGCTTAACCCTTCTAGTATATATGCAAATACAGCAATGTTAAAGTTTGAATGCTAATGCTAACTTGCTAATGCTAGCGATCTAATGCTAGTGCTAATATCTGGTCATTTTCATACTGTTTATGTGTCCTCTATGATGGAAATAAGAGATCAGATGGCATTAAAGCATAACCCTTCATGGGAATATATGAGATTAAATGGCATTTAAGCTTAACCCTTCTAGTAAATATGCAAATACAGCAATGTTAAAGTTTGAATGCTAATGCTAACTTGCTAATGCTAGCGATCTAATGCTAGTGCTAATATCTGGTCATTTTCATACTGTTCGTGTGTCCTCTATGATGGAAATAAGAGATCAGATGGCATTAAAGCATAACCCTTCATGGGAATATGAGATTAAATGGCATTAAAGCTAACCCTTTCTAGTATATATGCAAATAAAGCAATGTTAATGTTTGATAGCTAATGCAAACTTGCTAATGCTAGCGATCTAATGCTAGTGCTAATATCTGGTCATTTTCATACTGTTTGTGTCCTCTATGATGGAAATAAGAGATCAGATGGCATTAAAGCATAACCCTTCATGGGAATATGAGATTAAATGGCATTAAAGCTTAACCCTTCTTTTACATATGCAAATACAGCAATGTTAAAGTTTGAATGCTAATGCTAACTTGATAATGCTAGCGATCTAATGCTAGTGCTAATATCTGGTCATTTTCATACTGTATGTGTCCTCTATGATGGAAATAAGAGATCAGATGGCTTTAAAGCATAACCCTTCATGGGAATATGAGATTAAATGGCATTAAAGCTTAACCCTTCTTGTATATATGCAAATACAGCAATGTTAAAGTTTGAATGCTAATGCTAACTTGCTAATGCTAGCGATCTAATGCTAGTGCTAATATCTGGTCATTGTCATACTGTATGTGTCCTCTATGATGGAAATAAGAGATCAGATGGCATTAAAGCATAACCCTTCATGGGAATATGAGATTAAATGGCATTAAAGCTAAACCCTTCTTGTACATATGCAAATACAGCAATGTTAAAGTTTGAATGCTAATGCTAACTTGCTAATGCTAGCGATCTAATGCTAGTGCTAATATCTGGTCATTTTCATACTGTTCGTGTCCTCTATGATGGAAATAAGAGATCAGATGACATAAAAGCATAACCCTTCATGGGAATATGAGATTAAATGGCATTAAAGCTTAACCCTTCTAGTATATATGCAAATACAGCAATGTTAAAGTTTGAATGCTAATGCTAACTTGCTAATGCTAGCGATCTAATGCTAGTGCTAATATCTGGTCATTTTCATACTGTTCGTGTCCTCTATGATGGAAATAAGAGATCAGATGGCATTAAAGCATAACCCTTCATGGGAATATGAGATTAAATGGCATTAAAGCTTAACCCTTCTTGTATATATGCAAATACAGCAATGTTAAAGTTTGAATGCTAATGCTTGCGATCTAATGCTAGTGCTAATATCTGGTCATTGTCATACTGTTTGTGTCCTCTATGATGGAAATAAGAGATCAGATGGCATTAAAGCATAACCCTTCATGGGAATATGAGATTAAATGGCATTAAAGCTTAACCCTTCTTGTACATATGCAAATACAGCAATGTTAAAGTTTGAATGCTAATGCTAACTTGCTAATGCTAGCGATCTAATGCTAGTGCTAATATCTGGTCATTGTCATATTGTATGTGTCCTCTATGATGGAAATAAGAGATCAGATGGCATAAAAGCATAACCCTTCATGGGAATATGAGATTAAATGGCATTAAAGCTTAACCCTTCTTGTACATATGCAAATACAGCAATGTTAAAGTTTGAATGCTAATGCTAACTTGCTAATGCTAGCGATCTAATGCTAGTGCTAATATCTGGTCATTTTCATACTGTTCGTGTCCTCTATGATGGAAATAAGAGATCAGATGGCATTAAAGCATAACCCTTCATGGGAATATGAGATTAAATGGCATTAAAGCTTAACCCTTCTTGTACATATGCAAATACAGCAATGTTAAAGTTTGAATGCTAATGCTAACTTGCTAATGCTAGCGATCTAATGCTAGTGCTAATATCTGGTCATTTTCATACTGTTTGTGTCCTCTATGATGGAAATAAGAGATCAGATGGCATTAAAGCATAACCCTTCATGGGAATATGAGATTAAATGGCATTAAAGCTTAACCCTTCTAGTATATATGCAAATACAGCAATGTTAAAGTTTGAATGCTAATGCTAACTTGCTAATGCTAGCGATCTAATGCTAGTGCTAATATCTGGTCATTTTCATACTGTACATGTCCTCTATGATGGAAATAAGAGATCAGATGGCATTAAAGCATAACCCTTCATGGGAATATGAGATTAAATGGCATTAAAGCTAAACCCTTCTTGTAAATATGCAAATACAGCAATGTTAAAGTTTGAATGCTAATGCTAACTTGCTAATGCTAATGCTAATGCTAGTGCTAATATCTGGTCATTTTCATACTGTACGTTTCCTTTATGATGGAAATAAGAGATCAGATGGAATTAAAGCATAACCTTTCATGGGAATATGAGATTAAATGGCATTAAAGCTTAATTCTTCTTGTATATATGCAAATACAGCAATGTTAAAGTTTTAATGCTAATGCTAACTTGCTAATGCTAGCGATCTAATGCTAGTGCTAATATCTGGTCATTTTCATACTGTATGTGTCCTCTATGATGAAAATAAGAGATCAGATGCCATTGAAGCATAACACTTCATGGGAATATGAGATTAAATGGCATTAAAGCTTAACCCTTTCTTTTACATATGCAAATACAGCAATGTTAAAGTTTGAATGCTAATGCTAACTTGCTAATGCTAGCGATCTAATGCTAGTGCTAATATCTGGTCATTTTCATACTGTTTGTGTCCTCTATGATGGAAATAAGAGATCAGATGACTTTAAAGCATAACCCTTCATGGGAATATGAGATTAAATGGCATTAAAGCTGACCCTTCTTATATATGCAAATACAGCAATGTTAAAGTTTGAATGCTAATGCTAACTTGCTAATGCTAGCTAATGCTAACCCTAATATCTGGTCATTTTCATACTTTGTGTCCTCTATGATGGAAATAAGAGATCAGATGGCATTAAAGCATAACCCTTCATGGGAATATGAGATTAAATGGCATAAAACCCTTCTTGTAAATATGCAAATACAGCAATGTTAAAGTTTGAATGCTAATGCTAACTTGCCATTCTAATGCTAGTGCTAATATCTGGTCATTGTCATATTGTATGTGTCCTCTATGATGATAAGGAAATAAAGCATAGATCAGATGGCATTAAAAGCATAACCCTTCATGGGAATATGAGAATTAAATGGCATTAAAGCTAAATCTAATGCTAGTGCTAATATATTTTCATAAATACAGCAATGTTAAAATTTGAATGCATTTAAAGCATAACTTTCTAATGAGATTAAATGGATCTAATGCTTAAGTGCTAATATCTGGTCATTTCATACTGTTTGCTAATGTAGTCTAATATGATGGAAATAAGAGATCAGATGGAAATAAAAAGGCATTATAACCCTTCATGGGAATATGAGATTAAATGGCATTAAAGCTAAACCCTTCTTGTACATATGCAAATACAGCAATGTTAAAGTTTGAATGCTAATGCTAACTTGCTAATGCTAGCGATCTAATGCTACTGCTAATATCTGGTCATTTTCAAACTGTTCGTGTCCTCTATGATGGAAATAAAGAGATCAGATGGCATTAAAGCATAACCCTTCATGGGAATATGAGATTAAATGGCATTAAAGCTAAACCCTTCTTGTATATATGCAAATACAGCAATGTTAAAGTTTGAATGCTAATGCTAACTTGCTAATTGCTAGCGATCTAATGCTAGTGCTAATATCTGGTCATTTTCATACTGTTTGTGTCCTCTATGATGGAAATAAGAGATCAGATGGCATTAAAGCATAACCCTTCATGGGAATATGAGATTAAATGGCATTAAAGCTAAACCCTTCTTGTACATATGCAAATACAGCAATGTTAAAGTTTGAATGCTAATGCTAACTTGCTAATGCTAGCGATCTAATGCTAGTGCTAATATCTGGTCATTTTCATACTGTTCATGTCCTCTATGATGGAAATAAGAGATCAGATGGCATTAAAAGCATAACCCTTCATGGGAATATGAGATAAATGGCATTAAAGCTAAACCCTTCTTGTATATATGCAAATACAGCAATGTTAAAGTTTGAATGCTAATGCTAACTTGCTAATGCTAGCGATCTAATGCTAGTGCTAATATCTGGTCATTGTCATACTGTTTGTGTCCTCTATGATGGAAATAAGATCAGATGGCATTAAAGCATAACCCTTCATGGGGAATATGAGATTAAATGGCATTAAAGCTAAACCCTTCTTGTATATATATGCAAATACAGCAATGTTAAAGTTTGAATGCAAATGCTAACTTGCTAATGCTAGCGATCTAATGCTAGTGCTAATATCTGGTCATTTTCATATTGTTGTGTCCTCTATGATGGAAATAAGAGATCAGATGGCATAAAAGCATAACCCTTCATGGGAATATGAGATTAAATGGCATTAAAGCTAAACCCTTCTTGTACATATGCAAATACAGCAATGTTAAAGTTTGAATGCTAATGCTAACTTGCTAATGCTAGCGATCTAATGCTAGTGCTAATATCTGGTCATTTTCATACTGTATGTGTCCTCTATGATGGAAATAAGAGATCAGATGGCATTAAAGCATAACCCTTCATGGGAATATGAGATTAAATGGCATTAAAGCTAAACCCTTCTTGTACATATGCAAATACAGCAATGTTAAAGTTTGAATGCTAATGCTAACTTGCTAATGCTAGCGATCTAATGCTAGTGCTAATATCTGGTCATTTTTCATACTGTTTGTGTCTCTATGATGGAAATAAGAGATCAGATGGCATTAAAGCATAACCCTTCATGGGAATATGAGATTAAATGGCATTAAAGCTTAACCCTTCTAGTATATATGCAAATACAGCAATGTTAAAGTTTGAATGCTAATGCTAACTTGCTATTGCTAGCGATCTAATGCTAGTGCTAATATCTGGTCATTTTCATACTGTATGTGTCCTCTATGATGGAAATAAGAGATCAGATGGCATTAAAGCATAACCCTTCATGGGAATATGAGATTAAATGGCATTAAAGCTTAACCCTTCTTGTACATATGCAAATACAGCAATGTTAAAGTTTGAATGCTAATGCTAACTTGCTAATGCTAGCGATCTAATGCTAGTGCTAATATCTGGTCATTTTCATACTGTTATGTGTCCTCTATGATGGAAATAAGAGATCAGATGACATTAAAAGCATAACCCTTCATGGGAATATGAGATTAAATGGCATTAAAGCTTAACCCTTCTTGTACATATGCAAATAAAGCAATGCTAAAGTTTGAATGCTAATGCTAACTTGCTAATGCTAGCGATCTAATGCTAGTGCTAATATCTGGTCATTTTCATACTGTTTGTGTCCTCTATGATGGAAATAAGAGATCAGATGGCATTAAAGCATAACCCTTCATGGGAATATGAGATTAAATGGCATTAAAATATTAACCCTTCTAGTATATATGCAAATACAGCAATGTTAAAGTTTGAATGCTAATGCTAACTTTGAATGCTAATGCTAGCGATCTAATGCTAGTGCTAATATCTGGTCATTTCATATTGTTTGTGTCCTCTATGATGGAAATAAGAGATCAGATGGCATTAAAGCATAACCCTTCATGGGAATATGAGATTAAATGGCATTAAAGCTAACCCTTCTTGTACATATGCAAATACAGCAATGTTAAAGTTTGAATGCTAATGCTAACTTGCTAATGCTAGCGATCTAATGCTAGTGCTAATATCTGGTCATTTTCATACTGTTCGTGTCCTCTATGATGGAAATAAGAGATCAGATGGCATTAAAGCATAACCCTTCATGGGAATATGAGATTAAATGGCATTAAAGCTTAACCCTTCTTGTATATATGCAAATACAGCAATGTTAAAGTTTGAATGCTAATGCTAACTTGCTAATGCTAGCGATCTAATGCTAGTGCTAATATCTGGTCATTTTCATATTGTATGTGTCCTCTATGATGGAAATAAGAGATCAGATGGCATTAAAGCATAACCCTTCATGGGAATATGAGATTAAATGGCATTAAAGCTAAACCCTTCTTGTACATATGCAAATACAGCAATGTTAAAGTTTGAATGCTAATGCTAACTTGCTAATGCTAGCGATCTAATGCTACTGCTAATATCTGGTCATTTTCATACTGTTCGTGTCCTCTATGATGGAAATAAGAGATCAGATGACTTTAAAGCATAACCCTTCATGGGAATATGAGACTAAATGGCATTAAAGCTTAACCCTTCTAGTATATATGCAAATACAGCAATGTTAAAGTTTGAATGCTAATGCTAACTTGCTATTGCTAGCGATCTAATGCTAGTGCTAATATCTTGTCATTTTCATACTGTTTGTGTCCTCTATGATGGAAATAAGAGATCAGATGGCATTAAAGCATAACCCTTCATGGGAATATGAGATTAAATGGCATTAAAGCCTAACCCTTCTGTACATATGCAAATACAGCAATGTTAAAGTTTGAATGCTAATGCTAACTTGCTAATGCTAGCGATCTAATGCTAGTGCTAATATCTGGTCATTGTCATGTTTTATGTGTCCTCTATGATGGAAATAAGAGATCAGATGGCATTGAAGCATAACAAAGCATAACCCTTCATGGGAATATGAGATTAAATGGCATTAAAGCTTAACCCTTCTTGTATATATTCAAATACAGCAATGTTAAAGTTTGAATGCTAATGCTAACTTGCTAATGCTAGCGATCTAATGCTAGTGCTAATATCTGGTCATTTTCATACTGTTTTGTCCTCTATGATGGAAATAAGAGATCAGATGTCATTGAAGCATAACCCTTCATGGGAATATTAAATGAGAACCCTTCATGGAAATGGCATTAAATGGCATTAAAGCTAACCCTTCTAGTATATATGCAAATACAGCAATGTTAAAGTTTTAATGCTAATGCTAACTTGCTAATGCTAGCGATCTAATGCTAGTGCTAATATCTGGTCATTTTCATACTGTATGTGTCCTCTATGATGAAAATAAGAGATCAGATGCCATTGAAGCATAACACTTCATGGGAATATGAGATTAAATGGCATTAAAGCTTAACCCTTCTTTTATATATGCAAATACAGCATTGTGTTAAAGTTTGAATGCTAATGCCAACTTGCTAATGCTAGCGATCTAATGCTAGTGCTAATATCTGGTCATTTTCATACTGTTCGTGTCCTCTATGATGGAAATAAGAGATCAGATGACTTTAAAGCATAACCCTTCATGGGAATATGAGATTAAATGGCATTAAAGCCTAACCCTTCTAGTATATATGCAAATACAGCAATGTTAAAGTTTGAATGCTAATGCTAACTTGCTATTGCTAGCGATCTAATGCTAGTGCTAATATCTGGTCATTTTCATACTGTTTGTGTCCTCTATGATGGAAATAAGAGATCAGATGGCATTAAAGCATAACCCTTCATGGGAATATGAGATTAAATGGCATTAAAGCTAAACCCTTCTTGTACATATTCAAATACAGCAATGTTAAAGTTTGAATGCAAATGCTAACTTGCTAATGCTAGCGATCTAATGCTAGTGCTAATATCTGGTCATTGTCATATTGTATGTGTCCTCTATGATGGAAATAAGAGATCAGATGGCATTAAAGCATAACCCTTCATGGGAATATGAGATTAAATGGCATTAAAGCTTAACCCTTCTTGTACATATGCAAATACAGCAATGTTAAAGTTTGAATGCTAATGCTAACTTGCTAATGCTAGCGATCTAATGCTACTGCTAATATCTGGTCATTTTCATACTGTTCATGTCCTCTATGATGGAAATAAGAGATCAGATGGCATAAAAGCATAACCCTTCATGGGAATATGAGATTAAATGGCATTAAAGCTTAACCCTTCTAGTATATATGCAAATACAGCAATGTTAAAGTTTGAATGCTAATGCTAACTTGCTATTGCTAGCGATCTAATGCTAGTGCTAATATCTGGTCATTTCATATTGTTTGTGTCCTCTATGATGGAAATAAGAGATCAGATGACTTTAAAAGCATAACCCTTCATGGGAATATGAGATTAAATGGCATTAAAGCTAAACCCCTTCTTGTACATATGCAAATACAGCAATGTTAAGTTTGAATGCAAATGCTAACTTGCTAATGCTAGCGATCTAATGCTAGTGCTAATATCTGGTCATTGTCATATTGTATGTGTCCTCTATGATGGAAATAAGAGATCAGATGGCATAAAAGCATAACCCTTCATGGGAATATGAGATTAAATGGCATTAAAGCTAAACCCTTCTTGTACATATGCAAATACAGCAATGTTAAAGTTTGAATGCTAATGCTAACTTGCTAATGCTAGCGATCTAATGCTAGTGCTAATATCTGGTCATTGTCATATTGTATGTGTCCTCTATGATGGAAATAAGAGATCAGATGGCATAAAAGCATAACCCTTCATGGGAATATGAGATTAAATGGCATTAAAGCTTAACCCTTATAGTACATATGCAAATAAAGCAATGCTAAAGTTTGAATGCTAATGCTAACTTGCTATTGCTAGCGATCTAATGATAGTGCTAATATCTTGTCATTTTCATACTGTTTGTGTCCTCTATGATGGAAATAATAGATCAGATGGCATTAAAGCATAACCCTTCATGGGAATATGAGATTAAATGGCATTAAAGCTTAACCCTTCTAGTATATATGCAAATACAGCAATGTTAAAGTTTGAATGCTAATGCTAACTTGCTAATGCTAGCGATCTAATGATAGTGCATAATATTTTCATTGTATGTCCTCTATGATGGAAATAAGAGATCAGATGGCATTAAAGCATAACCCTTCATGGGAATATGAGATTAAATGGCATTAAAGCTAAACCCTTCTTGTACATATGCAAATACAGCAATATTAAAGTTTGAATGCTAATTCAAACTTGCTAATGCTAGCGGTCTAATGCTAGTGCTAATATCTGGTCATTGTCATATTGTATGTGTCCTCTATGATGGAAATAAGAGATCAGATGTCATAAAAGCATAACCCTTCATGGGAATATGAGATTAAATGGCATTAAATCTAAACCCCTTCTTGTACATATGCAAATACAGCAATGTTAAAGTTTGAATGCTAATGCTAACTTGCTAATGCTAGCGATCTAATGCTAGTGCTAATATCTGGTCATTTTCATACTGTTTGTGTCCTCTATGATGGAAATAAGAGATCAGATGGCATTAAAGCATAACCCTTCATGGGAATATGAGATTAAATGGCATTAAAGCTTAAACCTTCTTGTACATATGCAAATACAGCAATGTTAAAGTTTGAATGCTAATGCTAACTTGCTAATGCTAGCGATCTAATGCTAGTGCTAATATCTGGTCATTTTCATATTGTATGTGTCCTCTATGATGGAAATAAGAGATCAGATGGCATAAAGCATAACCCTTCATGGAATATGAGATTAAATGGCATTAAAGCTTAACCCTTCTTGTATATATGCAAATACAGCAATGTTAAAGTTTGAATGCTAATGCTAACTTGCTAATGCTAGCGATCTAATGCTACTGCTAATATCTGGTCATTTTCATACTGTTCATGTCCTCTATGATGGAAATAAGAGATCAGATGATTTAAAGCATAACCCTTCATGGGAATATGAGATTAAATGGCATTAAAGCTTAACCCTTCTAGTATATATATGCAAATACAGCAATGTTAAAGTTTGAATGCTAATGCTAACTTGCAATTGCTAGCGATCTAATGCTAGTGCTAATATCTGGTCATTTTCATACTGTATGTGTCCTCTATGATGGAAATAAGAGATCAGATGGAATTAAAAGCATAACCCTTCATGGGAATATGAGATTAAATGGCATTAAAGCCTAACCCTTCTTGTATATATGCAAATAAAGCAATGCTAAAGTTTGAATGCTAATGCTAACTTGCTAATGCTAGCGATCTTATGCTACTGCTAATATCTGGTCATTTTCAAACTGTTCGTGTCCTCTATGATGGAAATAAGAGATCAGATGACATTGAAGCATAACCCTTCATGGGGAATATGAGACTAAATGGCATTAAAAGCTTAACCCTTCTAGTATACATATGCAAATACAGCAATGATAAAGTTTGAATGCTAATGCTAACTTGATAATGCTAGCGGATCTAATGCTAGTGCTAATATCTGGTCATTTTCATACTGTTTGTGTCCCCTATGATGGAAATAAGAGATCAAATGGCATTAAAGCATAACCCTTCATGGGAATATGATTAAATGGCATTAAAGTTTAAATGTACATATGCAAATAAAATGTTAAAGTTTGAATGCTAATGCTAACTCTATGATGGCTAGAGATCAATGCTATTGAAAAATCTGGTCATTGTCAGACTGTTTGTGATGAATATGAGATTAAATGTCATTTAAAGCATAACCCTTCATGGAAATATGAGATTAAATGGCATTAAAGCTAACCCTTTCTTGTATATATGCAAATACAGCAATGTTTAAGTTTGAATGCTAATGCTAACTTGCTAATGCTAGCGATCTAATGCTAGTGCTAATATCTGGTCATTTTCATACTGTATGTGTCCTCTATGATGGAAATAAGAGATCAGATGGCATAAATATGAGATTAAATGTCATAACCCTTCATGGGAATATGAGATTAAATGGCATTAAAGCTAAACCCTTTTTGTATATATGCAAATACAGCAATGTTAAAGTTTGAATGCTAATGCTAACTTGCTAATGCTAGCGATCTAATGCTAGCTAATATCTGGTCATTTTCATACTGTTCGTGTCCTCTATGATGGAAATAAGAGATCAGATGGCATTAAAGCATAACCCTTCATGGGAATATGAGATTAAATGGCATTAAAGCTTAACCCTTCTTGTATAATGCAAATACAGCAATGTTAAAGTTTGAATGCTAATGCTAACTTGTTAATGCTAGCGATCTAATGCTAGTGCTAATATCTGGTCATTTTCATACTGTTGTGTCCTCTATGATGGAAATAAGAGATCAGATGGCATTTAAAGCATAACCCTTCATGGGAATATGAGATTAAATGGCATTAAAGCTAAACCCTTCTTGTATATATGCAAATACAGCAATGTTAAAGTTTGAATGCTAATGCTAACTTGCTAATGCTAGCGATCTAATGCTAGTGCTAATATCTGGTCATTTTCATACTGTTTGTGTCCTCTATGATGGAAATAAGAGATCAGATGGCATTAAAGCATAACCCTTCATGGGAATATGAGATTAAATGGCATTAAAGCTAAACCCTTCTAGTATATATGCAAATACAGCAATGTTAAAGTTTGAATGCTAATGCTAACTTGCTAATGCTAGCATCTAATGCTAGTGATCTAATGCTAGTGCATAAAAGCATCTGGTCATTATGAGATTAAATGGCATTACTGTTTGTGTCCTCAATGATAAAGTTTGAATGCTAATGCTAAAAATGCTACTGATCAGATGGCATTAAAGCATAACCCTTCATGGGAATATGAGATTAAAATGGCATTAAAGCATAACCCCTCATGTATATATGCAAATACAGCAATGTTAAAGTTTGAATGCTAAATGCTAAATGCTAAAAGTTAATGCTAGCGAACTTAATGCTAGTGCTAATATCTGGTCATTGTCATATTGTATGTGTCCTCTATGATGGAAATAAGAGATCAGATGGCATTAAAGCATAACCCTTCATGGGAATATGAGATTAAATGGCATTAAAGCTTAACCCTTCTTGTAAATATGCAAATACAGCAATGTTAAAAGTTTGAATGCTAATGCTAACTTGCTAATAAGCGATCTAATGCTAGTGCTAATATCTGGTCATTTTCATACTGTGTGTCCTCTATGATGGAAATAAGAGATCAGATGACATTAAAGCATAACCCTTCATGGGAATATGAGATTAAATGGCATTAAAGCTAAACCCTTCTAGTACATATGCAAATACAGCAATGTTAAAGTTTGAATGCTAATGCTAACTTGCTAATGCTAGCGATCTAATGCAAGTGCTAATATCTGGTCATTTTCATATTGTATGTGTCCTCTATGATGGAAATAAGAGATCAGATGGCATTGAAAGCATAACCCTTCATGGGGAATATGAGATTAAATGGCATTAAAGCTTAACCCTTCTTGTACATATGCAAATACAGCAATGTTAAAGTTTGAATGCTAATGCTAACTTGCTAATGCTAGTGCTAGTGCTAATATCTGGTCATTTTCATACTGTTCGTGTCCTCTATGATGGAAATAAGAGATCAGATGGCATTAAAGCATAACCCTTCATGGGAATATGAGATTAAATGGCATTAAAGCTTAACCCTTCTTGTATATATGCAAATACAGCAATGTTAAAGTTTTAATGCTAATGCTAACTTGCTAATGCTAGCGATCTAATGCTAGTGCTAATATCTGGTCATTTTCATACTGTATGTGTCCTCTATGATGGAAATAAGAGATCAGATGGCATGGCATTAAAGCTTAACCCTTCTTGTACATATGCAAATACAGCAATGTTAAAGTTTGAATGCTAATGCTAACTTGCTAATGCTAGCGATCTAATGCTAGTGCTAATATCTGGTCATTTTCATACTGTTCGTGTCCTCTATGATGGAAATAAGAGATCAGATGGCATTAAAGCATAACCCTTCATGGGAATATGAGATTAGATGGCATTAAAGCTTAACCCTTCTTGTATATATGCAAATACAGCAATGTTAAAGTTTGAATGCTAATGCTAACTTGCTAATGCTAGCGATCTAATGCTAGTGCTAATATCTTTGTCATTTTCATACTGTTTGTGTCCTCTATGATGGAAATAAGAGATCAGATGGCATTAAAGCATAACCCTTCATGGGAATATGAGATTAAATGGCATTAAAGCTAAACCCTTCTTGTACATATGCAAATACAGCAATGTTTAAAGTTTGAATGCTAATGCTAACTTGCTAATGCTAGCGATCTAATGCTAGTGCTAATATCTGGTCATTTTCATACTGTTCGTGTCCTCTATGATGGAAATAAGAGATCAGATGGCATTAAAGCATAACCTTCATGGGAATATGAGATTAAATGGCATTAAAGCTAAACCCTTCTTGTACATATGCAAATACAGCAATGTTAAAGTTTGAATGCTAATGCTAACTTGCTAATGCTAGCGATCTAATGCTAGTGCTAATATCTGGTCATTTTCATACTGTTTGTGTCCTCTATGATGGAAATAAGAGATCAGATGGCATTAAAGCATAACCCTTCATGGGAATATGAGATTAAATGGCATTAAAGCTAAACCCTTCTTGTACATATGCAAATACAGCAATGTTAAAGTTTGAATGCTAATGCTAACTTGCTAATGCTAGCGATCTAATGCTAGTGCTAATATCTGGTCATTGTCATATTGTATGTGTCCTCTATGATGGAAATAAGAGATCAGATGGCATAAAAGCATAACCCTTCATGGGAATATGAGATTAAATGGCATTAAAGCTTAACCCTTCTTGTACATATGCAAATACAGCAATGTTAAAGTTTGAATGCTAATGCTAACTTGCTAATGCTAGCGATCTAATGCTACTGCTAATATCTGGTCATTTTCATACTGTTCATGTCCTCTATGATGGAAATAAGAGATCAGATGACTTTAAAGCATAACCCTTCATGGGAATATGAGATTAAATGGCATTAAAGCTTAACCCTTCTAGTATATATGCAAATACAGCAATGTTAAAGTTTGAATGCTAATGCTAACTTGCTAATGCTAGCGATCTAATGCTAGTGCTAATATCTGGTCATTTTCATACTGTTTGTGTCCTCTATGATGGAAATAAGAGATCAGATGGCATTAAAGCATAACCCTTCATGGGAATATGAGATTAAATGGCATTAAAGCTTAACCCTTCTTGTACATATGCAAATACAGCAATGTTAAAGTTTGAATGCTAATGCCAACTTGCTAATGCTAGCGTCTAATGCTAGTGCTAATATCTGGTCATTTTCATACTGTATGTGTCCTCTATGATGGAAATAAGAGATCAGATGGCATTAAAGCATAACCCTTCATGGGAATATGAGATTAAATGGCATTAAAGCTTAACCCTTCTTGTACATATGCAAATACAGCAATGTTAAAGTTTGAATGCTAATGCTAACTTGCTAATGCTAGCGATCTAATGCTAGCTAATATCTGGTCATTTTCATACTTTTATGTGTCCTCTATGATGGAAAAAAAGAGATCAGATGGCATTAAAGCATAACCCTTCATGGGAATATGAGATTAAATGGCATTAAAGCTAACCCTTCTAGTATATATGAAAATGATTAAATGTTAAAGTTTGAATGCTAATGCTAACTTTGTTAATGCTAATGCTAATGCTAATGCTAATATCTGGTCATTTTCATACTGTTCGCTTCTCTATGTGAAAATAAGAGATGATGGAAAAAGCATAACCCTTCATCATATGATTAATAAAGCATAACCCTTCATGGGAATATGAGATTAAATGGCATTAAAGCTTAACCCTTCTTATGTATATATGCAAATACAGCAATGTTAAAGTTTGAATGCTAATGCTAACTTGCTAATGCTAGCGATCTAATGCTAGTGCTAATATCTGGTCATTTTCATACTGTATTGTGTCCTCTATGATGGAAATAAGAGATCAGATGGCATTGAAGCATAACCCTTCATGGGAATATGAGATTAAATGGCATTAAAGCTAAACCCTTCTTGTACATATGCAAATACAGCAATGTTAAAGTTTGAATGCTAATGCTAACTTGCTAATGCTAGCGATCTAATGCTAGTGCTAATATCTGGTCATTTTCATACTGTTCGTGTCCTCTATGATGGAAATAAGAGATCAGATGGCATTAAAAGCATAACCCTTCATGGGAATATGAGATTAAATGGCATTAAAGCTTAACCCTTCTTGTAAATATGCAAATACAGCAATGTTAAAGTTTGAATGCTAATGCTAACTTGCTATTGCTAATGCTAATGCTACTGCTAATATCTGGTCATTTTCATACTGTTTGTGTCCTCTATGATGGAAATAAGAGATCAGATGGCATTAAAGCATAACCCTTCATGGGAATATGAGATTAAATGGCATTAAAGCTTAACCCTTCTTGTACATATGCAAATACAGCAATGTTAAAGTTTGAATGCTAATGCTAACTTGCTAATGCTAGCGATCTAATGCTAGTGCTAATATCTGGTCATTTTCATACTGTATGTGTCCTCTATGATGGAAATAAGAGATCAGATGACTTTAAAGCATAACCCTTCATGGGAATATGAGATAAAATGGCATTAAAGCTTAACCCTTCTAGTATATATGCAAATACAGCAATGTTAAAGTTTGAATGCTAATGCTAACTTGCTAATGCTAGCGATCTAATGCTAGTGCTAATATCTGGTCATTTTCATACTGTATTTGTCCTCTATGATGGAAATAAGAGATCAGATGGCATTAAAGCATAACCCTTCATGGGAATATGAGATTAAATGGCATTAAAGCTTAACCCTTCTTGTATATATGCAAATACAGCAATGTTAAAGTTTGAATGCTAATGCTAACTTGCTAATGCTAGCGATCTAATGCTAGTGCTAATATCTGGTCATTGTCATACTGTTTGTGTCCTCTATGATGGAAATAAGAGATCAGATGGCATTAAAGCATAACCCTTCATGGGAATATGAGATTAAATGGCATTAAAGCTAAACCCTTCTTGTACATATGCAAATACAGCAATGTTAAAGTTTGAATGCTAATGCTAACTTGCTAATGCTAGCGATCTAATGCTACTGCTAATATCTGGTCATTTTCATACTGTTGTGTCCTCTATGATGGAAATAAGAGATCAGATGGCATTAAAGCATAACCCTTCATGGGAATATGAGATTAAATGGCATTAAAGCTAAACCCTTCTAGTATATATGCAAATACAGCAATGTTAAAGTTTGAATGCTAATGCTAACTTGCTATTGCTTGCGAACTAATGCAAGTGCTAATATCTGGTCATTGTCATATTGTATGTGTCCTCTATGATGGAAATAAGAGATCAGATGGCATAAAAGCATAACCCTTCATGGGAATATGAGATTAAATGGCATTAAAGCTAAACCCTTCTTGTACATATGCAAATACAGCAATGTTAAAGTTTGAATGCTAATGCTAACTTGCTAATGCTAGCGATCTAATGCTACTGCTAATATCTGGTCATTGTCATATTGTATGTGTCCTCTATGATGGAAATAAGAGATCAGATGGCATTAAAGCATAACCCTTCATGGGGAATATGAGATTAAATGGCATTAAAGCTTAACCCTTCTAGTATATATGCAAATACAGCAATGTTAAAATTTGAATGCTAATGCTAACTTGCTAATGCTAGCGATCTTATGCTACTGCTAATATCTGGTCATTTTCATACTGTACGTGTCCTCTATGATGGAAATAAGAGATCAGATGGCATTAAAGCATAACCCTTCATGGGAATATGAGATTAAATGGCATTAAAGCTAACCCTTCTTGTACATATGAAAATACAGCAATGTTAAAGTTTGAATGCTAATTCTAACTTGCTAATGCTAGCGATCTAATGCTAGTGCTAATATCTGGTCATTTTCATACTGTTTGTGTCCTCTATGATGGAAATAAGAGATCAGATGGCTTTAAAGCATAACCCTTCATGGGAATATGAGATTAAATGGCATTAAAGCTTAACCCTTCTTTTGGATATGCAAATACAGCAATGTTAAAGTTTGAATGCTAATGCTAACTTGCTATTGCTAGCGATCTAATGCTAGTTGTAATATCTGGTCATTTTCATACTGTTTGTGTCCTCTATGATGGAAATAAGAGATCAGATGGCATTAAAAGCATAACCCTTCATGGGAATATGAGATTAAATGGCATTAAAGCTTAACCCTTCTTGTATATATGCAAATACAGCAATGTTAAAGTTTGAATGCTAATGCTAACTTGCTAATGCTAGCGATCAACGCTGTGCTAATATCTCTATCATTTTAACATTGTTCCTCTATGATGGAAATAAGAGATCAATGTCATTAAAGCAACCCTTCATGGAAATATGAGATTAAATGGCATTAAAGCTTAACCCTTCTTGTATATATGCAAATACAGCAATGTTAAAGTTTGAATGCTAATGCTAACTTGCTAATGCTAGCGATCTAATGCTAGTGCTAATATCTGGTCATTTTCATACTGTACGTGTCCTCTATGATGGAAATAAGAGATCAGATGGCATTAAAGCATAACCCTTCATGGGAATATGAGATTAAATGGCATTAAAGCTTAACCCTTCTTGTACATATATATATGCAAATACAGCAATGTTAAAGTTTGAATGCTAATGCTAACTTGCTAATGCTAGCGATCTAATGCTAGTGCTAATATCTGGTCATTTTCATACTGTTCGTGTCCTCTATGATGGAAATAAGAGATCAGATGGCATTAAAGCATAACCCTTCATGGGAATATGAGATTAAATGGCATTAAAGCCTAACCCTTCTTGTACATATGCAAATACAGCAATGTTAAAGTTTGAATGCTAATGCTAACTTGCTAATGCTAGCGATCTAATGCTAGTGCTAATATCTTGTCATTTTCATACTGTTTGTGTCCTCTATGATGGAAATAAGAGATCAGATGGCATTAAAAGCATAACCCTTCATGGGAATATGAGATTAAATGGCATTAAAGCCTAACCCTTCTAGTATATATGCAAATACAGCAATGTTAAAGTTTGAATGCTAATGCTAACTTGCTAATGCTAGCGATCTAATGCTAGTGCTAATATCTGGTCATTGTCATACTGTTTGTGTCTCTATGATGGAAATAATAGATCAGATGGCATTAAAGCATAACCCTTCATGGGAATATGAGATTAAATGGCATTAAAGCTAAACCCTTCTTGTACATATGCAAATACAGCAATGTTAAAGTTTGAATGCAAATGCTAACTTGCTAATGCTAGCGATCTAATGCTAGTGCTAATATCTGGTCATTTTCATATTGTTCATGTCCTCTATGATGGAAATAAGAGATCAGATGACATTAAAGCATAACCCTTCATGGGAATATGAGATTAAATGGCATTAAAGCTTAACCCTTCTTGTATATATGCAAATACAGCAATGTTAAAGTTTGAATGCTAATGCTAACTTGCTATTGCTAGCGATCTAATGCTAGTGCTAATATCTGGTCATTTTCATACTGTTTGTGTCCTCTATGATGGAAATAAGAGATCAGATGGCATTAAAAGCATAACCCTTCATGGGAATATGAGATTAAATGGCATTAAAGCTAAACCCTTCTTGTATATATGCAAATACAGCAATGTTAAAGTTTGAATGCTAATGCTAACTTGCTAATGCTAGCGATCTAATGCTAGTGCTAATATCTGGTCATTGTCATATTGTATGTGTCCTCTATGATGGAAATAAGAGATCAGATGGCATAAAAGCATAACCCTTCATGGGAATATGAGATTAAATGGCATTAAAAGCTAAACCCTTCTTGTACATATGCAAATACAGCAATGTTAAAGTTTGAATGCTAATGCTAACTTAATAATTGCTAGCGATCTAATGCTAGTGCTAATATCTGGTCATTGTCATATTGTATGTGTCCTCTATGATGGAAATAAGAGATCAGATGGCATAAAAACATAACCCTTCATTGGAATATGAGACTAAATGGCATTAAATCTTAACCCTTCTAGTATATATGCAAATACAGCAATGTTAAAGTTTGAATGCTAATGCTAACTTGCTAATGCTAGCGATCTAATGCTAGTGCTAATATCTGGTCATTTTCATATTGTATGTGTCCTCTATGATGGAAATAATAGATCAGATGGCATAAAAGCATAACCCTTCATGGGAATATGAGATTAAATGGCATTAAAGCTAAACCCTTCTTGTACATATGCAAATACAGCAATGTTAAAGTTTGAATGCTAATGCTAACTTGCTAATGCTAGCGATCTAATGCTAGTGCTAATATCTGGTCATTTTCATATTGTTTGTGTCCTCTATGATGGAAATAAGAGATCAGATGGCATTAAAAGCATAACCCTTCATGGGAATATGAGATTAAATGGCATTAAAGCCTAACCCTTCTTGTACATATGCAAATACAGCAATGTTAAAGTTTGAATGCTAATGCTAACTTGCTAATGCTAGCGATCTAATGCTAGTGCTAATATCTGGTCATTTTCATACTGTTCGTGTCTCTATGATGGAAATAAGAGATCAGATGGCATTAAAGCATAACCCTTCATGGGAATATGAGATTAAATGGCATTAAAGCTTAACCCTTCTTTGTATATATGCAAATACAGCAATGTTAAAGTTTGAATGCTAATGCTAACTTGCTAATGCTAGCGATCTAATGCTAGTGCTAATATCTGGTCATTTCATACTGTTTGTGTCCTCTATGATGGAAATAAGAGATCAGATGGCATTAAGCATAACCCTTCATGGGAATATGAGATTAAATGGCATTAAAGCTTAACCCTTCTTGTACATATGCAAATACAGCAATGTTAAAGTTTGAATGCTAATTCTAACTTGCTAATGCTAGCGATCTAATGCTAGTGCTAATATCTGGTCATTTTCATACTGTTTGTGTCCTCTATGATGGAAATAAGAGATCAGATGGCATTAAAGCATAACCCTTCATGGGAATATGAGATTAAATGGCATTAAAGCTTAACCCTTTCTTGTATATATGCAAATACAGCAATGTTAAAGTTTGAATGCTAATGCTAACTTGCTAATGCTAGCGATCTAATGCTAGTGCTAATATCTGGTCATTTTCATACTGTTCATGTCCTCTATGATGGAAATAAGAGATCAGATGGCATTAAAAGCATAACCCTTCATGGGAATATGAGATTAAATGGCATTAAAGCTAAACCCTTCTTGTATATATGCAAATACAGCAATGTTAAAGTTTGAATGCTAATGCTAACTTGCTAATGCTAGCGATCTAATGCTAGTGCTAATATCTGGTCATTTTCATACTGTTTGTGTCCTCTATGATGGAAATAATAGATCAGATGGCATTAAAAGCATAACCCTTCATGGGAATATGAGATTAAATGGCATTAAAAGCTTAACCCTTCTTGTATATATGCAAATACAGCAATGTTAAAGTTTGAATGCTAATGCTAACTTGCTAATGCTAGCGATCTAATGCTAGTGCTAATATCTGGTCATTGTCATATTGTATGTGTCCTCTATGATGGAAATAAGAGATCAGATGGCATAAAAGCATAACCCTTCATGGGAATATGAGATTAAATGGCATTAAAGCTAAACCCTTCTTGTACATATGCAAATACAGCAATGTTAAAGTTTGAATGCTAATGCTAACTTGCTAATGCTAGCGATCTAATGCTAGTGCTAATATCTGGTCATTTTCATACTGTTTGTGTCCTCTATGATGGAAATAAGAGATCAGATGGCATTAAAGCATAACCCTTCATGGGAATATGAGATTAAATGGCATTAAAGCTAAACCCTTCTAGTACATATGCAAATACAGCAATGTTAAAGTTTGAATGCTAATGCTAACTTGCTATTGCTAGCGATCTAATGCTAGTGCTAATATCTGGTCATTGTCATACTGTTTGTGTCCTCTATGATGGAAATAAGAGATCAGATGGCATAAAAGCATAACCCTTCATGGGAATATGAGATTAAATGGCATTAAAGCTTAACCCTTCTTGTACATATGCAAATACAGCAATGTTAAAGTTTGAATGCTAATGCTAACTTGCTAATGCTAGCGATCTAATGCTAGTGCTAATATCTGGTCATTTTCATACTGTTTGTGTCCTCTATGATGGAAATAAGAGATCAGATGGCATTTTGAAAGCATAACCCTTCATGGGAATATGAGATTAAATGGCATTAAAGCTTAACCCTTCTTGTATATATGCAAATACAGCAATGTTAAAAGTTTGAATGCTAATGCTAACTTGCTAATGCTAGCGATCTAATGCTAGTGCTAATATCTGGTCATTTTCATACTGTTCATGTCCTCTATGATGGAAATAAGAGATCAGATGGCATTAAAGCATAACCCTTCATGGCAATATGAGATTAAATGGCATTAAGCTTAACCCTTCTTGTATATATGCAAATACAGCAATGTTAAAGTTTGAATGCTAATGCTAACTTGCTAATGCTAGCGATCTAATGCTAGTGCTAATATCTGGTCATTTTCATACTGTTTGTGTCCTCTATGATGGAAATAAGAGATCAGATGGCATTAAAGCATAACCCTTCATGGGAATATGAGATTAAATGGCATTAAAGCTAAACCTTCTTGTATATATGCAAATACAGCAATGTTAAAGTTTGAATGCTAATGCTAACTTGCTAATGCTAGCGATCTAATGCTAGTGCTAATATCTGGTCATTTTCATACTGTTTGTGTCCTCTATGATGGAAATAAGAGATCAGATGGCATTAAAGCATAACCCTTCATGGGAATATGAGATTAAATGGCATTAAAAGCAACCCTTCTTGTACATATGCAAATACAGCAATGTTAAAGTTTGAATGCTAATGCTAACTTGCTAATGCTAGCGATCTAATGCTAGTGCTAATATCTGGTCATTTTCATACTGTTTGTGTCCTCTATGATGGAAATAAGAGATCAGATGGCATTAAAAGCATAACCCTTCATGGGAATATGAGATTAAATGGCATTAAAGCTTAACCCTTCTTGTACATATACAAAAACAGCAATGTTAAAGTTTGAATGCTAATGCTAACTTGCTAATGCTAGCGATCTAATGCTAGTGCTAATATCTGGTCATTTTCATACTGTTTGTGTCCTCTATGATGGAAATAAGAGATCAGATGGCATTTAAAAAGCATAACCCTTCATGGGAATATGAGATTAAATGGCATTAAAGCTTAACCCTTCTTGTATATATGCAAATACAGCAATGTTAAAGTTTGAATGCTAATGCTAACTTGCTAATGCTAGCGATCTAATGCTAGTGCTAATATCTGGTCATTTTCATACTGTTGTGTCCTCTATGATGGAAATAAGAGATCAGATGGCATTAAAGCATAACCCTTCATGGGAATATGAGATTAAATGGCATTAAAGCTTAACCCTTCTTGTATATATGCAAATACAGCAATGTTAAAGTTTGAATGCTAATGCTAACTTGCTAATGCTAGCGATCTAATGCTAGTGCTAATATCTGGTCATTTTCATACTGTTTGTGTCCTCTATGATGGAAATAAGAGATCAGATGGCATTAAAGCATAACCCTTCATGGGAATATGAGATTAAATGGCATTAAAGCTTAACCCTTCTTGTACACATGCAAATACAGCAATGTTAAAGTTTGAATACTAATGCTAACTTGCTAATGCTAGCGATCTAATGCTAGTGCTAATATCTGGTCATTTTCATACTGTTTGTGTCCTCTATGATGGAAATAAGAGATCAGATGGCATTAAAAGCATAACCCTTCATGGGAATATGAGATTAAATGGCATTAAAGCTTAACCCTTCTTGTATATATGCAAATACAGCAATGTTAAAGTTTGAATGCTAATGCTAACTTGCTATTGCTAGCGATCTAATGCTAGTGCTAATATCTGGTCATTTTCATACTGTTTGTGTCCTCTATGATGGAAATAAGAGATCAGATGGCATTAAAAAGCATAACCCTTCATGGGAATATGAGATTAAATGGCATTAAAGCTTAACCCTTCTTGTATATATGCAAATACAGCAATGTTAAAGTTTGAATGCTAATGCTAACTTGCTAATGCTAGCGATCTAATGCTAGTGCTAATATCTGGTCATTTTCATATGTTATGTGTCCTCTATGATGGAAATAAGAGATCAGATGGCATTAAAAGCATAACCCTTCATGGGAATATGAGATTAAATGGCATTAAAGCTTAACCCTTCTTGTACATATGCAAATACAGCAATGTTAAAGTTTGAATGCTAATGCTAACTTGCTAATGCTAGCGATCTAATACTAGTGCTAATATCTGGTCATTTTCATACTGTACGTGTCCTCTATGATGGAAATAAGAGATCAGATGGCATTAAAGCATAACCCTTCATGGAAATATGAGATTAAATGGCATTAAAGCTTAACCCTCTAGTATATATGCAAATACAGCAATGTTAAAGTTTGAATGCTAATGCTAACTTGCTAATGCTAGCGATCTAATGCTAGTGCTAATATCTGGTCATTTTCATACTGTTTGTGTCCTCTATGATGGAAATAAGAGATCAGATGGCATTAAAGCATAACCCTTCATGGGAATATGAGATTAAATGGCATTAAAGCTTAACCCTTCTTTTACATATGCAAATACAGCAATGTTAAAGTTTGAATGCTAATGCTAACTTGCTAATGCTAGCGATCTAATGCTAGTGCTAATATCTGGTCATTTTCATACTGTTTGTGTCCTCTATGATGGAAATAAGAGATCAGATGACTTTAAAGCATAACCCTTCATGGGAATATGAGATTAAATGGCATTAAAGCCTAACCCTTCTAGTATATATGCAAATACAGCAATGTTAAAGTTTGAATGCTAATGCTAACTTGCTAATTGCTAGCGATCTAATGCTAGTGCTAATATCTTGTCATTTTCATACTGTTTGTGTCCTCTATGATGGAAATAATAGATCAGATGGCATTAAAGCATAACCCTTCATGGGAATATGAGATTAAATGGCATTAAAGCTAAACCCTTCTTGTACATATGCAAATACAGCAATGTTAAAGTTTGAATGCAAATGCTAACTTGCTAATGCTAGCGATCTAATGCTAGTGCTAATATCTGGTCATTGTCATATTGTATGTGTCCTCTATGATGGAAATAAGAGATCAGATGGCATAAAAGCATAACCCTTCATGGGAATATGAGATTAAATGGCATTAAAGCTTAACCCTTCTTGTACATATGCAAATACAGCAATGTTAAAGTTTGAATGCTAATGCTAACTTGCTAATGCTAGCGATCTAATGCTACTGCTAATATCTGGTCATTTTCATACTGTTCATGTCCTCTATGATGGAAATAAGAGATCAGATGACTTTAAAGCATAACCCTTCATGGGAATATGAGATTAAATGGCATTAAAGCTTAACCCTTCTAGTATATATGCAAATACAGCAATGTTAAAGTTTGAATGCTAATGCTAACTTGCTATTGCTAGCGATCTAATGCTAGTGCTAATATCTGGTCATTGTCATATTGTATGTGTCCTCTATGATGGAAATAAGAGATCAGATGGCATAAAAGCATAACCCTTCATGGGAATATGAGATTAAATGGCATTAAAGCTAAACCCTTCTTGTACATATGCAAATACAGCAATGTTAAAGTTTGAATGCTAATGCTAACTTGCTAATGCTAGCGATCTAATGCTAGTGCTAATATCTGGTCATTTTCATATTGTTCATGTGTCCTCTATGATGGAAATAAGAGATCAGATGGCATTAAAGCATAACCCTTCATGGGAATATGAGATTAAATGGCATTAAAGCTAAACCCTTCTTGTACATATGCAAATACAGCAATGTTAAAGTTTGAATGCTAATGCTAACTTGCTAATGCTAGCGATCTAATGCTAGTGCTAATATCTGGTCATTTTCATACTGTTTGTGTCCTCTATGATGGAAATAAGAGATCAGATGGCATTAAAAGCATAACCCTTCATGGGAATATGAGACTAAATGGCATTAAAGCTTAACCCTTCTAGTATATATGCAAATACAGCAATGTTAAAGTTTGAATGCTAATGCTAACTTGCTATTGCTAGCGATCTAATGCTAGTGCTAATATCTGGTCATTGTCATACTGTCCTCTATGTCCTCTATGATGGAAATAATGGATCAGATGGGCATAAAAGCATAACCCTTCATGGGAATAAAGAGATTAAATGGCATTAAAAACCCTATCTTGTCATTCATAGTAAACCTCTAAATATGATTAAAGTTTGGGAATGGCAATGCTAAAGCTTGCTAATGCTAACTTGTACTAATATCTGATATGCTAAATCTGGTCATTGTCATACTGTTCGTGTCCTCTATGATGGAAATAAGAGATCAGATGACTTTAAAAAGCATAACCCTTCATGGGAATATGAGACTAAATGGCATTAAATCTTAACCCTTCTTGAAATACAGCAATGCTAAAGTTTGAATGCTAATGCTAACTTGCTATTGCTAGCGATCTAATGCTAGTGCTAATATCTGGTCATTTTCATACTGTTTGTGTCCTCTATGATGGAAATAAGAGATCAGATGGCATTAAAAGCATAACCCTTCATGGGAATATGAGATTAAATGGCATTAAAGCTTAACCCTTCTTGTACATATGCAAATACAGCAATGTTAAAGTTTGAATGCTAATGCTAACTTGCTAATGCTAGCGATCTAATGCTAGTGCTAATATCTGGTCATTGTCATATTGTATGTGTCCTCTATGATGGAAATAAGAGATCAGATGGCATAAAAGCATAACCCTTCATGGGAATATGAGATTAAATGGCATTAAAGCTAAACCCTTCTTGTACATATGCAAATACAGCAATGTTAAAGTTTGAATGCTAATGCTAACTTGCTAATGCTAGCGATCTAATGCTACTGCTAATATCTGGTCATTTTCATACTGTTCATGTCCTCTATGATGGAAATAAGAGATCAGATGACTTTAAAGCATAACCCTTCATGGGAATATGAGATTAAATGGCATTAAAGCTAAACCCTTCTTGTATATATGCAAATACAGCAATGTTAAAGTTTGAATGCTAATGCTAACTTGCTATTGCTAGCGATCTAATGCTAGTGCTAATATCTTGTCATTTTCATACTGTTTGTGTCCTCTATGATGGAAATAATAGATCAGATGGCATTAAAGCATAACCCTTCATGGCAATATGAGATTAAATGGCATTAAAGCTAAACCCTTCTTGTACATATGCAAATACAGCAATGTTAAAGTTTGAATGCAAATGCTAACTTGCTAATGCTAGCGATCTAATGCTAGTGCTAATATCTGGTCATTGTCATATTGTATGTGTCCTCTATGATGGAAATAAGAGATCAGATGGCATAAATGCATAACCCTTCATGGGAATTTGAGATTAAATGGCATTAAAGCTAATCCCTTCTTGTACACATGCAAATACAGCAATGTTAAAGTTTGAATGCTAATGCTAACTTGCTAATGCTAGCGATCTAATGCTACTGATAATATCTGGTCATTTTCATACTATTCATGTCTTCTATGATGGAAATAAGAGATCAGATGACTTTAAAGCATAACCCTTCATGGGAATATGAGATTAAATGGCATTAAAGCTTAACCCTTCTAGTATATATGCAAATACAGCAATGTTAAAGTTTGAATGCTAATGCTAACTTGCTATTGCTTGCGAACTAATGCAAGTGCTAATATCTGGTCATTGTCATATTGTATGTGTCCTCTATGATGGAAACAAGAGATCAGATGCCATAAAAGCATAACCCTTCATGGGAATATGAGATTAAATGGCATTAAAGCTTAACCCTTCTTGTACATATGCAAATAAAGCAATGCTAAAGTTTGAATGCTAATGCTAACTTGCTAATGCTAGCGATCTTATGCTACTGCTAATATCTGGTCATTTTCAAACTGTTCGTGTCCTCTATGATGGAAATAAGAGATCAGATGACTTTAAAGCATAACCCTTCATGGGAATATGAGACTAAATGGCATTAAGGCTTAACCCTTCTAGTATATATGCAAATACAGCAATGATAAAGTTTGAATGCTAATGCTAACTTGCTATTGCTAGCGATCTAATGCTAGTGCTAATATCTTGTCATTTTCATACTGTTTGTGTCCTCTATGATGGAAATAATAGATCACATGGCATTCAAGCATAACCCTTCATGGCAATATGAGATTAAATGGCATTAAAGCCTAACCCTCCTTGTACATATGAAAATACAGCAATGTTAAAGTTTGAATGCTAATTCAAACTTGCTAATGCTAGCGGTCTAATGCTAGTGCTAATATCTGGTCATTGTCATGTTTTATGTGTCCTCTATGATGGAAATAAGAGATCAGATGGCATTGAAGCATAACACTTCATGGGAATATGAGATTAAATGTCATTAAAGCTTAACCCTTCATGGAAATATCAGATTAAATGGCATTAAAGCTTAACCCTTTTTGTATAAATTCAAATACAGCAATGTTAAAGTTTGAATGCTAATGCTAATTTGCTAATGCTAGCGATCTAATGCTAGTGCTAATATCTGGTCATTTTCATACTGTACTTGTCCTCTATGATGGAAATGAGAGATCAGATGTCATTGAAGCATAACACTTCATGGGAATATGAGATTAAATGTCATTAAAGCTTAACCCTTCATGGAAATATCAGATTAAATGGCATTAAAGCTTAACCCTTTTTGTATAAATTCAAATACAGCAATGTTAAAGTTTGAATGCTAATGCTAACTTGCTAATGCTAGCGATCTAATGCCAGTGCTAATATCTGGTCATTTTCATACTGTACGTGTCCTCTATGATGGAAATAAGAGATCAGATGGCATTGAAGCATAACACTTCATGGGAATATGAGATTAAATGTCATTAAAGCTTAACCCTTCTTTTACAAATGCAAATACAGCATTGTTTAAGTTTGAATGCTAATGCCAACTTGCTAATGCTAGCGATCAAATGCTAGTGCTAATATCTGGTCATTTTCATACTGTTCGTGTCCTCTATGATGGAAATAAGAGATCAGATGACTTTAAAGCATAACCCTTCATGGGAATATGAGATTAAATGGCATTAAAGCATAACCATTCTAGTATATATGCAAATACAGCAATGTTAAAGTTTGAATGCTAATGCTCACTTGCAATTGCTAGTGATCTAATGGTAGTGCTAATATCTGGTCATTGTCATACTGTTTGTGTCCTCTATGATGGATATAATAGATCAGATGGCATTAAAGCATAACCCTTCATGGGAATATGAGATTAAATGGCAATAAAGCTTAACCCTTCGAGTATATATGCAAAACAGCAATGTTAAAGTTTGAATGCTAATGCTAACTTGCTAATGCTAGCGATCTAATGCTAGTGCTAATATCTGGTCATTGTCATATTGTATGTGTCCTCTATGATGGAAATAAGAGATCAGATGGCATAAAAACATAACCCTTCATGGGAATATGAGATTAAATGGCATTAAAGCTTAACCCTTCTTGTGCATATGCAAATACAGCAATGTTAAAGTTTGAATGCTAATGCTAACTTGCTAATGCTAGCGATCTAATGCTACTGCTAATATCTGGTCATTTTCATACTGTTCGTGTCCTCTATGATGGAAATAAGAGATCAGATGACTTTAAAGCATAACCCTTCATGGGAATATGAGATTAAATGCCATTAAAGCTTAACCCTTCTAGTATATATGGAAATACAGCAATGTTAAAGTTTGAATTCTAATGCTAACTTGCTAATGCTAGCGATCTAATGCTAGTGCTAATATCGGGTCATTTTCATACTGTTCGTGTCCTCTATGATGGAAATAAGAGATCAGATGCCTTTAAAGCATAACACTTCATGGAAATATGAGATTAAATGGCATTAAAGCTTAACCCTTCTTGTAAATATGCAAATACAGTCATGTTAAAGTTTGAATGCTAATGCTAGCGATATAATGCTAGTGCTAATATCTGGTCATTGTCATACTGTACGTGTCCTCTATGATGGAAATAAGAGATCACATGGCATTAAAGCATAACCCTTCATGGAAATATTAGATTAAATGGCATTAAAGCTTAACACTCCTTGTTTATATACAAATACAGCAATGTTAAAGTTTGAATGCTAATGCTAACTTGCTAATGCAAGCGATCTAATACTAGTGCTAATATCTGGTCATTTTCATACTGTACGTGTCCTCTATGATGGAAATAAGAGATCAGATGGTATTAAAGCATAACCCTTCATGGCAATATGAGATTAAATGGCATTAAAGCCTAACCCTCCTTGTACATATGAAAATACAGCAATGTTAAAGTTTGAATGCTAATTCCAACTTGCTAATGCTAGCGGTCTAATGCTAGTGCTAATATCTGGTCATTTTCATACTGTACGTGTCCTTTATGATGGAAATAAGAGATCAGATGGAATTAAAGCATAACCCTTCATGGTAATATGAGATTAAATGGCATTAAAGGTTAATTCTTCTGGTATATATGCAAATACAGCATTGTTAAAGTTTGAATGCTAATGCTAACTTGCTAATGCTAGCGATCTAATACTAGTGCTAATATCTGGTCATTTTTCATACTGTACGTGTCCTCTATGATGAAAATAAGAGATCAGATGGCATTGAAGCATAACACTTCATGGGAATATGAGATTAAATGGCATTAAAGCTTAACCCTTCTTTTACATATGCATATACAGCAATGTTTAAGTTTGAATGCTAATGCTAACTTGATAATGCTAGCGATCTAATGCTAGTGCTAATATCTGGTCATTTTCATACTGTTTGTGTCCTCTATGATGGAAATAAGAGATCAGATGACTTTAAAGCATAACCCTTCATGGGAATATGAGATTAAATGGCATTAAAGCCTAACCCTTCTAGTATATATGCAAATACAGCAATGTTAAAGTTTGAATGCTAATGCTAACTTGCTATTGCTAGTGATCTAATGCTAGTGCTAATATCTGGTCATTGTCAGACTGTTTGTGTCCTCTATGATGGAAATAATAGATCAGATGGCATTAAAGCATAACCCTTCATGGGAATATGAGATTAAATGGCATTAAAGCTAAACCCTTCTTTTACATATGCAAATACAGCAATGTTAAAGTTTGAATGCAAATGCTAACTTGCTAATGCTAGCGATCTAATGCTAGTGCTAATATCTGGTCATTGTCATATTGTATGTGTCCTCTATGATGGAAATAAGAGATCAGATGGCATAAAAGCATAACCCTTCATGGGAATATGAGATTAAATGGCATTAAAGCTTAACCCTTCTTGTACATATGCAAATACAGCAATGCTAAAGTTTGAATGCTAATGCTAACTTGCTAATGCTAGCGATCTAATGCTACTGCTAATATCTGGTCATTTTCATACTGTTCATGTCCTCTATGATGGAAATAAGAGATCAGATGACATTTAAAGCATAACCCTTCATGGGAATATGAGATTAAATGGCATTAAAGCTTAACCCTTCTAGTATATATGCAAATACAGCAATGTTAAAGTTTGAATGCTAATGCTAACTTGCTATTGCTTGCGAACTAATGCAAGTGCTAATATCTGGTCATTGTCATATTGTATGTGTCCTCTATGATGGAAATAAGAGATCAGATGGCATAAAAAAACATAACCCTTCATGGGAATATGAGATTAAATGGCATTAAAGCTTAACCCTTCTTGTACATATGCAAATAAAGCAATGTTAAAGTTTGAATGCTAATGCTAACTTGCTAATGCTAGCGATCTAATGCTACTGCTAATATCTGGTCATTTTCATACTGTTTGTGTCCTCTATGATGGAAATAAGAGATCAGATGACTTTAAAGCATAACCCTTCATGGGAATATGAGACTAAATGGCATTAAAGCTTAACCCTTCTTGTATATATGCAAATACAGCAATGTTAAAGTTTGAATGCTAATGCTAACTTGCTAATGCTAGCGATCTAATGCTAGTGCTAATATCTTGTCATTTTCATACTGTTTGTGTCCTCTATGATGGAAATAATAGATCAGATGGCATTAAATGCATAACCCTTCATGGGAATATGAGATTAAATGGCATTAAAGCTAACCCTTCTTGTACATATGCAAATACAGCAATGTTAAAGTTTGAATGCTAATGCTAACTTGCTAATGCTAGCGATCTAATGCTAGTGCTAATATCTGGTCATTTTCATACTATTCATGTCTTCTATGATGGAAATAAGAGATCAGATGGCATTTGAAAGCATAACCCTTCATGGGAATATGAGATTAAATGGCATTAAAAATGGCATTAAATCCCCTAACCCTTCTAGTATATATGCAAATACAGCAATGTTAAAGTTTGAATGCTAATGCTAACTTGCTAATGCTAGCGATCTAATGCTAGTGCTAATATCTGGTCATTGTCATACTGTTCATGTCCTCTATGATGGAAATAAGAGATCAGATGACTTTAAAGCATAACCCTTCATGGGAATATGAGATTAAATGGCATTAAAGCTTAACCCTTCTTGTACATATGCAAATACAGCAATGTTAAAGTTTGAATGCTAATGCTAACTTGCTAATGCTAGCGATCTAATGCTAGTGCTAATATCTGGTCATTTTCATACTGTTGTGTCCTCTATGATGGAAATAAGAGATCAGATGACTTTAAAAGCATAACCCTTCATGGGAATATGAGACTAAATGGCATTAAAGCTTAACCCTTCTGGTATATATGCAAATACAGCAATGTTAAAGTTTGAATGCTAATGCTAACTTGCTATTGCTAGCGATCTAATGCTAGTGCTAATATCTTGTCATTTTCATACTGTTTGTGTCCTCTATGATGGAAATAATAGATCAGATGGCATTAAAGCATAACCCTTCATGGGAATATGAGATTAAATGGCATTAAAGCCTAACCCTCCTTGTACATATGAAAATACAGCAATGTTAAAGTTTGAATGCTAATTCAAACTTGCTAATGCTAGCGGTCTAATGCTAGTGCTAATATCTGGTCATTGTCATATTGTATGTGTCCTCTATGATGGAAATAAGAGATCAGATCAGATGAAGCATAACACTTCATGGGAATAACCCTTCAATGGGATATGACCCTTCAAATGGCATTTAAATGGCATTAAAGCCCCCTTTTGTATAAATTCAAATACAGCAATGTTAAAGTTTGAATGCTAATGCTAACTTGCTAATGCTAGCGATCTAATGCTAGTGCTAATATCTGGTCATTTTCATACTGTTCTTGTCCTCTATGATGGAAATAAGAGATCAGATGTCATTGAAAACACTTCATGGGAATATGAGATTAAATGTCATTAAAAGCTTAACCCTTCATGAAATATCAGATAAAATGGCATTAAAAGCTTAACCCTTTTTGTATAAATTCAAATACAGCAATGTTAAAGTTTGAATGCTAATGCTAACTTGCTAATGCTAGCGATCTAATGCCAGTGCTAATATCTGGTCATTTCATACTGTATGTGTCCTCTATGATGGAAATAAAGAGATCAGATGGCATTGAAGCATAACCCTTCATGGGAATATGAGATTAAATGTCATTAAAGCTTAACCCTTCTTTTACAAATGCAAATACAGCAATGTTTAAGTTTGAATGCTAATGCCAACTTGCTAATGCTAGCGATCAAATGCTAGTGCTAATATCTGGTCATTTTCATACTGTTCGTGTCCTCTATGATGGAAATAAGAGATCAGATGACTTTAAAGCATAACCCTTCATGGGAATATGAGATTAAATGGCATTAAAGCATAACCATTCTAGTAGATATGCAAATACAGCAATGTTAAAGTTTGAATGCTAATGCTCACTTGCAATTGCTAGTGATCTAATGGTAGTGCTAATATCTGGTCATTGTCATACTGTTTGTGTCCTCTATGATGGATATAATAGATCAGATGGCATTAAAGCATAACCCTTCATGGGAATATGAGATTAAATGGCAATAAAGCTTAACCCTTCGAGTATATATGCAAATACAGCAATGTTAAAGTTTGAATGCTAATGCTAACTTGCTAATGCTAGCGATCTAATGCTAGTGCTAATATCTGGTCATTGTCATATTTTATGTGTCCTCTATGATGGAAATAAGAGATCAGATGGCATAAAAAACATAACCCTTCATGGAATATGAGATTAAATGGCATTAAAAGCAACCCCTTCTTGTGCATATATGCAAATACAGCAATGTTAAAGTTTGAATGCTAATGCTAACTTGCTAATGCTAGCGATCTAATGCTACTGCTAATATCTGGTCATTTTCATACTGTTCGTGTCCTCTATGATGGAAATAAGAGATCAGATGACTTTAAAGCATAACCCTTCATGGGAATATGAGATTAAATGCCATTAAAGCTTAACCCTTCTAGTATATATGGAAATACAGCAATGTTAAAGTTTGAATTCTAATGCTAACTTGCTAATGCTAGCGATCTAATGCTAATTTTCATACTGTTATGGCATTAAAGAATCATTTTCATAATAAATACAGCATTATTAAAGTTTGAAAATAAGAGATCAGATGCCTTTAAAGCAATGGAAATATGAACTGGCATTAAAGCTTAACCCTTCTTGTAAATATGCAAATACAGTCATGTTAAAGTTTGAATGCTAATGCTAGCGATATAATGCTAGTGCTAATATCTGGTCATTGTCATACTGTACGTGTCCTCTATGATGGAAATAAGAGATCAGATGGCATTAAAAAAGCATAACCCTTCATGGGGAATATGAGATTAAATGGCATTAAAAGCTTAACCCTTCTTGTTTATATACAAATACAGCAATGTTAAAGTTTGAATGCTAATGCTAACTTGCTAATGCTAGCGATCTAATACTAGTGCTAATATCTGGTCATTTTCATACTGTACGTGTCCTCTATGATGGAAATAAGAGATCAGATGGCATTAAAGCATAACCCTTCATGGGAATATGAGATTAAATGGCATTAAAGCCTAACCCTCCTTGTTCATATGAAAATACAGCAATGTTAAAGTTTGAATGCTAATTCCAACTTGCTAATGCTAGCGATCTAATGCTAGTGCTAATATCTGGTCATTTTCATACTGTACGTGTCCTTATGATGGAAATAAGAGATCAGATGGAATTAAAGCATAACCCTTCATGGGAATATGAGATTAAATGGCATTAAAGGTTAATTCTTCTTGTATATATGCAAATACAGCAATGTTAAAGTTTGAATGCTAATGCTAACTTGCTAATGCTAGCGATCTAATGCTAGTGCTAATATCTGGTCATTTTCATACTGTTTGTGTCCTCTATGATGAAAATAAGAGATCAGATGGCATTAAAAGCATAACCCTTCATGGGAATATGAGATTAAATGGCATTAAAGCTTAACCCTTCTTGTATATATGCAAATACAGCAATGTTAAAGTTTGAATGCTAATGCTAACTTGCTAATGCTAGCGATCTAATGCTACTGCTAATATCTGGTCATTTTCATACTGTTCATGTCCTCTATGATGGAAATAAGAGATCAGATGACTTTTAAGCATAACCCTTCATGGGAATATGAGATTAAATGGCATTAAAGCTTAACCCTTCTAGTATATATGCAAATACAGCAATGTTAAAGTTTGAATGCTAATGCTAACTTGCTATTGCTTGCGAACTAATGCTAGTGCTAATATCTGGTCATTGTCATATTGTATGTGTCCTCTATGATGGAAATAAGAGATCAGATGGCATAAAAGCATAACCCTTCATGGGAATATGAGATTAAATGGCATTAAAGCTTAACCCTTCTTGTATATATGCAAATACAGCAATGTTAAAGTTTGAATGCTAATGCTAACTTGCTAATGCTAGCGATCTAATGCTAGTGCTAATATCTGGTCATTTTCATACTGTTTGTGTCCTCTATGATGGAAATAAGAGATCAGATGGCATTAAAACATAACCCTTCATGGGAATATGAGATTAAATGGCATTAAAGCTTAACCCTTCTTGTATATATGCAAATACAGCAATGTTAAAGTTTGAATGCTAATGCTAACTTGCTAATGCTAGCGATCTAATGCTAGTGCTAATATCTGGTCATTTTCATACTGTATGTGTCCTCTATGATGGAAATAAGAGATCAGATGGCATTAAAAGCATAACCCTTCATGGGAATATGAGATTAAATGGCATTAAAGCTTAACCCTTCTTGTATATATGCAAATACAGCAATGTTAAAGTTTGAATGCTAATGCTAACTTGCTAATGCTAGCGATCTAATGCTAGTGCTAATATCTGGTCATTTTCATACTGTTTGTGTCCTCTATGATGGAAATAAGAGATCAGATGGCATTAAAGCATAACCCTTCATGGAAATATGAGATTAAATGGCATTAAAGCTTAACCCTTCTTGTATATATGCAAATACAGCAATGTTAAAGTTTGAATGCTAATGCTAACTTGCTAATGCTAGCGATCTAATGCTAGTGCTAATATCTGGTCATTTTCATACTGTATGTGTCCTCTATGATGGAAATAAGAGATCATATCGCATTAAAGCATAACCCTTCATGGGAATATGATGATTAAATGGCATTAAAGCTTAACCCTTCTTGTATATATGCAAATACAGCAATGTTAAAGTTTGAATGCTAATGCTAACTTGCTAATGCTAGCGATCTAATGCTAGTGCTAATATCTGGTCATTTTCATACTGTTTGTGTCCTCTATGATGGAAATAAGAGATCAGATGGCATTAAAAAGCATAACCCTTCATGGGATATGAGATTAAATGGCATTAAAGCCTAACCCTCCTTGTACATATGCAAAATACAGCAATGTTAAAGTTTGAATGCTAATGCTAACTTGCTAATGCTAGCGATCTAATGCTAGTGCTAATATCTGGTCATTTTCATACTGTATGTGTCCTCTATGATGGAAATAAGAGATCAGATGGAATTAAAGCATAACCCTTCATGGGAATATGAGATTAAATGGCATTAAAGGTTAACCCTTCTTGTATATATGCAAATACAGCAATGTTAAAGTTTGAATGCTAATGCTAACTTGCTAATGCTAGCGATCTAATGCTAGTGCTAATATCTGGTCATTTTCATACTGTTTGTGTCCTCTATGATGGAAATAAGAGATCAGATGACTTTAAAGCATAACCCTTCATGGGAATATGAGATTAAATGGCATTAAAGCCTAACCCTTCTTGTATATATGCAAATACAGCAATGTTAAAGTTTGAATGCTAATGCTAACTTGCTAATGCTAGTGATCTAATGCTAGTGCTAATATCTGGTCATTGTCATACTGTTTGTGTCCTCTATGATGGAAATAATAGATCAGATGGCATTAAAGCATAACCCTTCATGGGAATATGAGATTAAATGGCATTAAAGCTAAACCCTTCTTGTACATATGCAAATACAGCAATGTTAAAGTTTGAATGCAAATGCTAACTTGCTAATGCTAGCGATCTAATGCTAGTGCTAATATCTGGTCATTGTCATATTGTATGTGTCCTCTATGATGGAAATAAGAGATCAGATGGCATAAAAGCATAACCCTTCATGGGAATATGAGATTAAATGGCATTAAAGCTTAACCCTTCTTGTACATATGCAAATACAGCAATGCTAAAGTTTGAATGCTAATGCTAACTTGCTAATGCTAGCGATCTAATGCTACTGCTAATATCTGGTCATTTTCATACTGTTCATGTCCTCTATGATGGAAATAAGAGATCAGATGACTTTTAAGCATAACCCTTCATGGGAATATGAGACTAAATGGCATTAAAGCTTAACCCTTCTAGTATATATGCAAATACAGCAATGATAAAGTTTGAATGCTAATGCTAACTTGCTATTGCTAGCGATCTAATGCTAGTGCTAATATCTTGTCATTTTCATACTGTTTGTGTCCTCTATGATGGAAATAATAGATCAGATGGCATTAAAGCATAACCCTTCATGGCAATATGAGATTAAATGGCATTAAAGCCTAACCCTCCTTGTACATATGAAAATACAGCAATGTTAAAGTTTGAATGCTAATTCAAACTTGCTAATGCTAGCGGTCTAATGCTAGTGCTAATATCTGGTCATTGTCATGTTTTATGTGTCCTCTATGATGGAAATAAGAGATCAGATGGCATTGAAGCATAACACTTCATGGGAATATGAGATTGAATGTCATTAAAGCTTAACCCTTCATGGAAATATCAGATTAAATGGCATTAAAGCTTAACCCTTTTTGTATAAATTCAAATACAGCAATGTTAAAGTTTGAATGCTAATGCTAATTTGCTAATGCTAGCGATCTAATGCTAGTGCTAATATCTGGTCATTTTCATACTGTACTTGTCCTCTATGATGGAAATAAGAGATCAGATGTCATTGAAGCATAACACTTCATGGGAATATGAGATTAAATGGCATTAAAGCTTAACCCTTCGAGTATATATTGAAATACAGCAATGTTAAAGTTAGAATGCTAATGCTAACTTGCTAATGCTAGCGATCTAATGCTAGTGCTAATATCTGGTCATTTTCATACTGTACGTGTCCTCTATGATGGAAATAAGAGATCTGATGGCATTGAAGCATAACACTTCATGGGAATATGAGATTAAATGTCATTAAAGCTTAACCCTTCTTTTACAAATGCAAATACAGCATTGTTTAAGTTTGAATGCTAATGCTAACTTGCTAATGCAAGCGATCTAATGCTAGTGCTAATATCTGGTCATTTTCATACTGTTCGTGTCCTCTATGATGGAAATAAGAGATCAGATGACTTTAAAGCATAACCCTTCATGGGAATATGAGATTAAATGGCATTAAACTATAACCCATCTAGTATATATGCAAATACAGCAATGTTAAAGTTTGAATGCTAATGCTCACTTGCAATTGCTAGTGATCTAATGCTAGTGCTAATATCTGGTCATTGTCATACTGTTTGTGTCCTCTATGATGGATATAATAGATCAGATGGCATTAAAGCATAACCCTTCATTGGAATATGAGATTAAATGGCAATAAAGCTTAACCCTTCGAGTATATATGCAAATACAGCAATGTTAAAGTTTGAATGCTAATGCTAACTTGCTAATGCTAGCGATCTAATGCTAGTGCTAATATCTGGTCATTGTCATATTGTATGTGTCCTCTATGATGGAAATAAGAGATCAGATGGCATAAAAACATAACCCTTCATGGGAATATGAGATTAAATGGCATTATAGCTTAACCCTTCTTGTGCATATGCAAATACAGCAATGCTAAAGTTTGAATGCTAATGCTAACTTGCTAATGCTAGCGATCTAATGCTACTGCTAATATCTGGTCATTTTCATACTGTTCGTGTCCTATATGATGGGAATAAGAGATCAGATGACTTTAAAGCATAACCCTTCATGGGAATATGAGACTAAATGGCATTAAAGCTTAACCCTTCTAGTATATATGCAAATACAGCAATTTTAAAGTTTGAATTCTAATGCTAATTTACTATTGCTAGCGATCTAATGCTAGTGCTAATATCTTGTCATTTTCATACTATTTGTGTCCTCTATGATGAAAATAATAGATCAGATGGCATTAAAGCATAACCCTTCATGGGAATATGAGATTAAATGGCATTAAAGCTTAACCCTTCTTGTACATATGCAAATACAGCAATGTTAAAGTTTGAATGCTAATGCTAACTTGCTAATGCTAGCGATCTAATGCTAGTGCTAATATCGGGTCATTTTCATACTGTTCGTGTCCTCTATGATGGAAATAAGAGATCAGATGCCTTTAAAGCATAACACTTCATGGAAATATGACATTAAATGGCATTAAAGCTTAACCCTTCTTGTAAATATGCAAATACAGTCATGTTAAAGTTTGAATGCTAATGCTAGCGATATAATGCTACTGCTAATATCTGGTCATTGTCATACTGTACGTGTCCTCTATGATGGAAATAAGAGATCACATGGCATTAAAGCATAACCCTTCATGGAAGTATTAGATTAAATGGCATTAAAGCTTAACACTCCTTGTATATATACAAATACAGCAATGTTAAAGTTTGAATGCTAATGCTAACTTGCTAATGCAAGCGATCTAATGCTAGTGCTAATATCTTGTCATTTTCATACTGTACGTGTCCTCTATGATGGAAATAAGAGATCAGATGGTATTAAAGCATAACCCTTCATGGGAATATGAGATTAGATGGCATGAAAGCTTAACCCTTCTTGTAAATATGCAAATACAGTCATGTTAAAGTTTGAATGCTAATGCTAGCGATCTAATGCTAGTGCTAATATCTGGTCATTTTCATACTGTACGTGTCCTTTATGATGGAAATAAGATATCAGATGGAATTAAAGCATAACCCTTCATGGCAATATGAGATTAAATGGCATTAAAGCCTAACCCTCCTTGTACATATGAAAATACAGCAATGTTAAAGTTTGAATGCTAATTCCAACTTGCTAATGCTAGCGGTCTAATGCTAGTGGTAATATCTGGTCATTTTCATACTGTACGTGTCCTCTATGATGGAAATAAGTGATCAGATGACTTTAAAGCATAACCCTTCATGGGAATATGAGATTAAATGGCATTAAAGTATAACCCATCTAGTATATATGCAAATACAGCAATATTAAAGTTTGAATGCTAATGCTCACTTGCAATTGCTAGTGATCTAATGCTAGTGCTAATATCTGGTCATTGTCATACTGTTTGTGTCCTCTATGATGGAAATAAGAGATCAGATGACTTTTAAGCATAACCCTTCATGGGAATATGAGATTAAATGGCATTAAAGGCTAACCCTTCTAGTATATATGCAAATACAGCAATGTTAAAGTTTGAATGCTAATGCTAACTTGCTATTGCTAGTGGTCTAATGCTAGTGCTAATATCTGGTCATTGTCAGACTGTTTGTGTCCTCTAAATGATGATGGCATTAAAAGCATAACCCTTCATGGATCAGATGGCATTAAAAGCTAAACCCTTCTTGTACATATGCAAATACAGCAATGTTAAAGTTTGAATGCAAATTAAATGCTTTACGGCTAGTGCTAATATCTGGTCATTGTCATAATGTGTCCCTTGATGTAAGATCAGATGGCATAAAAGCATACCCTTCAGGGAATATGAGATTAAATGGCATTAAAGTTTGAATATGCTAATGCTAAAAGTTTGAATGCTAATGCTAACTTGCTAATGCTAGCAATCTAATGCTACTGCTAATATCTGGTCATTTTCATACTGTTCATGTCCTCTATGATGGAAATAAGAGATCAGATGACTTTTAAGCATAACCCTTCATGGGAATATGAGATTAAATGGCATTAAAGCTTAACCCTTCTAGTATATATGCAAATACAGCAATGTTAAAGTTTGAATGCTAATGCTAACTTGCTATTGCTTGCGAACTAATGCAAGTGCTAATATCTGGTCATTGTCATATTGTATGTGTCCTCTATGCTGGAAATAAGAGATCAGATGCGATAAAAGCATAACCCTTCATGGGAATATGAGATTAAATGGCATTAAAGCTTAACCCTTCTTGTACATATGCAAATAAAGCAATGCTAAAGTTTGAATGCTAATGCTAGCGATCTGATGCTAGTGCTAATATCTGGTCATTTTCTTACTGTTATGTGTCCTTTATGATGGAAATAAGATATCAGATGGAATTAAAGCATAACCCTTCATGTCAATATGAGATTAAATGGCATTAAACCCTAACCCTCCTTGTATAAATGAAAATACAGCAATGTTAAATTTGGATGCTAATTCCAACTTGCTAATGCTAGCGGTCTAATGCTAGTGCTAATATCTGGTCATTTTTCATACTGTACGTGTCCTCTATGATGAAAATAAGAGATCAGATGCCATAAAAGCATAACCCTTCATGGGAATATGAGATTAAATGGCATTAAAGGTTAATTCTTCTGGTATATATGCAAATACAGCATTGTTAAAGTTTGAATGCTAATGCTAACTTGCTAATGCTAGCGATCTAATGCTAGTGCTAATATCTGGTCATTTTTCATACTGTACGTGTCCTCTATGATGAAAATAAGAGATCAGATGCCATAAAAGCATAACCCTTCATGGGAATATGAGATTAAATGGCATTAAAGCTTAACCCTTCTTGTACATATGCAAATAAAGCAATGCTAAAGTTTGAATGCTAATGCTAACTTGCTAATGCTAGCGATCTAATGCTACTGCTAATATCTGGTCATTTTCAAACTGTTCGTGTCCTCTATGATCGAAAGAAGAGATCAGATGACTTTAAAGCATAACCCTTCATGGGAATATGAGACTTAATGGCATTTAATCTTAACCCTTCTAGTATATATGCAAATACAGCAATGTTAAAGTTTGAATGCTAATGCTAACTTGCTATTGCTAACGATCTAATGCTAGTGCTAATATCTGGTCTTTTTCAAACTGTTTGTGTCCTCTATGATGGAAATAATAGATCGGATGGCATTAAAGCATAACCCTTCATGGCAATATGAGATTAAATGGCATTAAAGCCTATCCCTCCTTGTACATATGAAAATACAGCAATGTTAAAGTTTGAATGCTAATTCAAACTTGCTAATGCTAGCGATCTAATGCTAGTGCTAATATCTGGTCATTGTCATATTGTATGTGTCCTCTATGATGGAAATAAGAGATCCAGATGGCATAAAAGCATAACCCTTCATGGGAATATGAAGTTAAATGGCATTAAAAGCTAAACCCTTC
>CM056199.1:106251249-106301370 GCA_029692085.1 Gymnothorax javanicus
TCTCATATTCCCATAAAGGGGTTATGCAAAAGTCATCTGATTTTATTTCCATCAAAAGGACATAAAGTTTGAAAATGAGAGATATTAGCAGTAGCATAAGATGCGCTAGCATTAGCAAGTTAGCATTAGCATTCAAACTTGTACATATGCAAATAAAGCAATGCTAAAGAAGGGTTAAGCTTATAATGCCATTTAATCTCATATTCCCCATGAAGGGTTATGCTTTTTATGGCATCTGATCTCTTGTTTCCATCATAAAGGACATAGACAATATGACAATGACCAGATATTAGCACTTGCATTAGATCGCTAGATTTAGCAAGTTAGCATTAGCATTCAAACTTTAACATTGCTGTATTTGCATATATACTAGAAGGGTTAGCTTTAATGCCATTTAATCTCATATTCCCATGAAGGGGTATGCTTTTTAAGTCATCTGATCTCTTATTTCCATCATAGAAGACATGAACAGTATGAAAATGACCAGATATTAGCAGTAGCATTAGATCGCTAGCATTAGCAAGTTAGCATTAGCATTCAAACTTTAACATTGCTGTATTTGCATGTGTACAAGAAGGGTTTAGCTTTAATGCCATTTAATCTCATATCTCCATGAAGGGTTATGCTTTTTATGCCATCTGATCTATTATTTCCATCATAGAGACACAAACAGTATGACAATGACCAGATATTAGCACTAGCATTAGATCATTAGCAATAGCAAGTTAGCATTAGCATTCAAACTTTAACATTGCTGTATTTTGCATATATACTAGAAGGGTTAGGCTTTAATGCCATTTAATCTCATATTGCCATGAAGGGTTATGCTTTAAAGCCATCTGATCTATTATTTCCATCATAGAGGACACGAACAGTATGAAAATGACCAGATATTAGCACTAGCATTAGATCGCTAGCATTAGCATGTTAGCATTAGCATTCAAACTTAAACATTGCTGTATTTGCATATGTAAAAGAAGAATTTAGCTTTAATGCCATTTAATCTCATATATTCCCATGAAGTTATGCTTCAATGCCATCTGATCTCTTATTTTTCATCATAGAGGACACATACAGTATATGAAAATGACCAGATATTAGCACTAGCATTAGATCGCTAGCATTAGCAAGTTAGCATTAGCATTCAAACTTTAACATTGCTGTATTTGCATATATACCAGAAGGGTTAACCTTTAATGCCATTTAATCTCATATTGAAGGGTTCCATGAAAGGTTATGCTTTAATTCCATCATGATCTCTTATTTCCATCATAAAGGAAAAGTACAGTATGAAAATGACCAGATATTAGCACTAGCATTAGATCGCTAGCATTAGCAATTTAGCATTAGCATTCAAACTTTAACATTGCTGTATTTGCATATATACAAAAGGGGTTAAGCTTTAATGCCATTTAATCTGATATTTCCATGAAGGGTTAAGCTTTAATGACATTTAATGCCATCTGAAGTCTCTTATTTCCATCATAGAGGACACATAAAATATGACAATGACCAGATATTAGCACTAGCATTAGATCGCTAGCATTAGCAAGTTTGAATTAGCATTCAAACTTTAACATTGCTGTATTTGCATATGTACTAGAAGGGGTTAGGCTTTAATGCCATTTAATCTCATATTCCCATGAAGGGTTATGCTTTAATGCCATCTGATCTATTATTTCCATCATAGAGGACACAAACAGTATGAAAATGACAAGATATTAGCACTAGCATTAGATCGCTAGCAATAGCAAGTTAGCATTAGCATTCAAACTTTAACATTGCTGTATTTGCATATATACTAGAAGGGTTAAGCTTTAATGCCATTTAGTCTCATATTCCCATGAAGGGTTATGCTTTTAAAGGCATCTGATCTCTTATTTCCATCATAGAGACACACATACAGTTTGAAAATGACCAGATATTAGCACTAGCATAAGATCGCTAGCATTAGCAAGTTAGCATTAGCATTCAAACTTTTAACATTGCTGTATTTGCATGTATACAAGAAGGATTAGCTTTAATGCCATTTAATCTCATATTCCCATGAAAAGGTTATGCTTTATTTCCATCTGATCTCTTATTTCCATCATAGAAGACACATACAGTATGAAAATGACCAGATATTAGCACTAGCATTAGATCGCTAGCATTAGGTTAGCATTAGCATTCAAACTTTAACATTGCTGTATTTGCATATGTACAAGAAGGGTTAAGCTTTAATGCCATTTAATCTCATATTCCCATGAAGGGTTATGCTTTTTATGCCATCTGATCTCTTATTTCCATCATAGAGGACACATACAATATGACAATGACCAGATATTAGCACTAGCATTAGATCGCTAGCATTAAGCAAGTTAGCATTAGCATTCAAACTTTAACATTGCTGTATTTGCATATATACTAGAAGGGTTAAGCTTTAATGCCATTTAATCTCATATTCCCATGAAGGGTTATGCTTTTAAAGTCATCTGATCTCTTATTTCCATCATAGAGGACATGAACAGTATGAAAATGACCAGATATTAGCACTAGCATTAGATCGCTAGCATTAGCAAGTTAGCATTAGCATTCAAACTTTAACATTGCTGTATTTGCATATGTAGTACTAGAAGGGTTTAGCTTTAATGCCATTTAATCTCATATTCCCATGAAGGGTTTGCTTTTAAAGCCATCTGATCTCTTATTTCCATCATAGAGGAAACAACAATATGAAAATGACCAGATATTAGCACTAGCATTAGATCGCTAGCATTAGCAAGTTAGCATTAGCATTCAAACTTTAACATTGCTGTATTTGCATATGTACAAGAAGGGTTTAGCTTTAATGCCATTTAATCTCATATTCCCATGAAGGGTTATGCTTTTATGCCATCTGATCTCTTATTTCCATCATAAAGGACACATACAATATGACAATGACCAGATATTAGCACTAGCATTAGACCGCTAGAATTAGCAAGTTTGAATTAGCATTCAAACTTTAACATTGCTGTATTTTCATATGTACAAGGAGGGTTAGGCTTTAATGCCATTTAATCTCATATTGCCATGAAGGGTTATGCTTTAATGCCATCTGATCTATTATTTCCATCATAGAGGACACAAACAGTATGAAAATGACAAGATATTAGCACTAGCATTAGATCGCTAGCAATAGAAATTTAGCATTAGCATTCAAACTTTAACATTGCTGTATTTGCATATATACTAGAAGGGTTAATATTTAATGCCATTTAGTCTCATATTCCCATGAAGGGTTATGCTTTAAAGTCATCTGATCTCTTCTTTCCATCATAGAGGACACGAACAGTTTGAAAATGACCAGATATTAGCAGTAGCATTAGATCGCTAGCATTAGCAAGTTAGCATTAGCATTCAAACTTTAGCATTGCTGTATTTGCATATGTACAAGAAGGGTTTAGCTTTAATGCCATTTAATCTCATATTCCAATGAAGGGTTATGCTTTTATGCCATCTGATCTCTTATCTCCATCATAGAGGACACATACAATATGAGAATGACCAGATATTAGCACTAGCATTAGATCGCTAGCATTAGCAAGTTAGCATTTGCATTCAAACTTTAACATTGCTGTATTTGAATATGTACAAGAAGGGTTTAGCTTTAATGCCATTTAATCTCATATTCCCATGAAGGGTTATGCTTTAATGCCATCTGATCAATTATTTCCATCATAGAGGACACAAACAGTCTGACAATGACCAGATATTAGCACTAGCATTAGATCACTAGCATTAGCAAGTTAGCATTAGCATTCAAACTTTAACATTGCTGTATTTGAATATATACTAAGAAGGGTTTAGCTTTAATGCCATTTAATCTCATATTCCCATGAAGGGTTATGCTTTTATGCCATCTGATCTCTTATTTCCATCATAGAGGACACAAACAGTATGAAAATGACCAGATATTAGCACTAGCATTAGATCGCTAGCATTAGCAAGTTAGCATTAGCATTCAAACTTTAACATTGCTGTATTTGCATATGTAAAAGAAGGGTTAAGCTTTAATGCCATTTAATCTCATATTCCCATGAAGGGTTATGCTTTTAATGCCATCTGATCTCTTATTTTCATCATAGAGGACACACATACAGTATGAAAATGACCAGATATTAGCACTAGCATTAGATCGCTAGCATTAGCAAGTTAGCATTAGCATTCAAACTTTAACATTGCTTTATTTGCATATATACCAGAAGGGTTAACCTTTAATGCCATTTAATCTCATATTCCCATGAAGGGTTATGCTTTAATGCCATCTGATCTCTTATTTCCATCATAAAGGAAACATACAGTATGAAAATGACCAGATATTAGCACTAGCATTAGATCGCTAGATCAAGTTAGCATTAGCATTCAAACTTTAACATTACTGTATTTGCATATTTACAAGAAGGGTTAAGCTTTCATGCCATCTAATCTCATATTCCCATGAAGGGTTATGCTTTAATGCCATCTGATCTCTTATTTCCATCATAGAGGATAGTACAGCATGAAAATGACCAGATATTAGCAGTAGCATAAGATCGCTAGCATTAGCAAGTTAGCATTAGCATTCAAACTTTAACATTGCTGTATTTGCATATATACTAGAAGGGTTAAGCATTAATGCCATTTTATCTCATATTCCCATGAAGGGTTATGCTTTAAAGTCATCTGATCTCTTATTTCCATCATAGAGGACATGAACAGTCTGACAATGACCAGATATTAGCACTAGCATTAGATCACTAGCAATAGCAAGTTAGCATTAGCATTCAAACTTTAACATTGCTGTATTTGCATATATACTAGAAGGGTTAGGCGTAAATGCCATTTAATCTCATATTCCCATGAAGGGTTATGCTTTAAAGTCATCTGATCTCTTATTTTCATCATAGAGGACACATAAAACATGACAATGACCAGATATTAGCACTAGCATTAGACGGCTAGCATTAGCAGTTAGCATTAGTTTGAATTAGCATTCAAATTTGCATTTAACATTGCTTTAATGCCATTTTTTCATATGTACAAGGAGGGTTAGGCTTTAATGCCATCTGATCTATTATTTCCATCATAGAGGACACAAACAGTATGAAAATGACAAGAAATTAGCACTAGCATTAGATCGCTAGCAATAGCAAGTTACCATTAGCATTCAAACTTTATCATTGCTGTATTTGCATATATACTAGAAGGGTTAAGCTTTAATGGCATTTAGTCTCATATTCCCATGAAGGGTTATGCTTTAAAGTCATCTGATCTCTTATTTCCATAATAGAGGACACAAACAGTTTGAAAATGACCAGATATTAGCAGTAGCATTAGATTATATTTACAAGAAGGGTAGCATTAGCATTCAAACTTTAGCATTGCTGTATTTGCATATATACATTCAAACTTTTCCCATGAAGGGTTATGCTTTAAAGTCATCTGATCTTTTATTTCCATATAGAGGACACAAACAAGATGAAAATGACCAGATATTAGCAGTAGCATAAGATCGCTAGCATTAGCAAGTTAGCATTAGCCAAACTTTAACATTGCTTTCATATTACATGAAGGGTTATTAATGCCATTTAATGGCATATTCCCATGAAGGGTTATGCTTTTTATGGCATCTGATCTCTTATTTCCATCACAGAGGACACATACAATATGACAATGACCAGATATTAGCATTTGCATTCAAACTTTAACATTAGTTCGCAAGCAATAGCAAGTTAGCATTAGCATTCAAACTTTAACATTGCTGTATTTGCATATATACTAGAAGGGTTAAGCTTTAATGCCATTTAATCTCATATTCCCATGAAGGGTTATGCTTTAAAGTCATCTGATCTCTTATATCCATCATAGAGGACATGAACAGTATGAAAATGACCAGATATTAGCAGTAGCATTAGATCGCTAGCATTAGCAAGTTAGCATTAGCATTCAAACTTTAACATTGCTGTATTTGCATATGTACAAGAAGGGTTTAGCTTTAATGCCATTTAATCTCATATTCCCATGAAGGGTTATGCTTTTATGCCATCTGATCTCTTATTTCCATCATAGAGGACACATACAATATGACAATGACCAGATATTAGCACTAGCATTAAATCGCTAGCATTAGCAAGTTAGCATTTGCATTCAAACTTTAACATTGCTGTATTTGCATATGTACAAGAAGGGTTTAGCTTTAATGCCATTTAATCTCATATTCCCATGAAGGGTTATGCTTTTATGCCATCTGATCTATTATTTCCATCATAAAGGACACATACAATATGACAATGACCAGATATTAGCACTAGCATTAGACCGCTAGCATTAGCAAGTTTGAATTAGCATTCAAACTTTAACATTGCTGTATTTTCATATGTACAAGGAGGGTTAGGCTTTAATGCCATTTAATCTCATATTGCCATGAAGGGTTATGCTTTAATGCCATCTGATCTATTATTTCCATCATAGAGGACACAAACAGTATGAAAATGACAAGATATTAGAACTAGCATTAGATCGCTAGCAATAGAAAGTTAGCATTAGCATTCAAACTTTAACATTGCTGTATTTGCATATATACTAGAAGGGTTAATATTTAATGCCATTTAGTCTCATATTTCCATGAAGGGTTATGCTTTAAAGTCATCTGATCTCTTCTTTCCATCATAGAGGACACGAACAGTTTGAAAATGACCAGATATTAGCAGTAGCATTAGATCGCTAGCATTAGCAAGTTAGCATTAGCATTCAAACTTTAGCATTGCTTTATTTGCATATGTACAAGAAGGGTTAAGCTTTAATGCCATTTAATCTCATATTCCCATGAAGAGTTATGCTTTTATGGCATCTGATCTCTTATTTCCATCATAGAGGACACATACAATATGACAATGACCAGATATTAGCACTTTCATTAGTTCGCAAGCAACAGCAAGTTAGCATTAGCATTCAAACTTTAACATTGCTGTATTTGCATATATACTAGAAGGGTTAAGCTTTAATGCCATTTAATCTCATAATCCCATGAAGGGTTATGCTTTAAAGTCATCTGATCTCTTATTTCCATCATAGAGGACATGAACAGTATGAAAATGACCAGATATTAGCAGTAGCATTAGATCGCTAGCATTAGCAAGTTAGCATTAGCATTCAAACTTTAGCATTGCTGTTTTTGCATATGTACAAGAAGGGTTAAGCTTTAATGCCATTTAATCTCATATTCCAATGAAGGGTTATGCTTTTATGCCATCTGATCTCTTATCTCCATCATAGAGGACACATACAATATGACAATGACCAGATATTAGCACTAGCATTAAATCGCTAGCATTAGCAAGTTAGCATTTGCATTCAAACTTTAACATTGCTGTTTTTGAATATGTACAAGAAGGGTTTAGCTTTAATGCCATTTAATCTCATATTCCCATGAAGGGTTATGCTTTAATGCCATCTGATCTATTATTTCCATCATAGAGGACACAAACAGTCTGACAATGACCAGATATTAGCACTAGCATTAGATCACTAGCAATAGCAAGTTAGCATTAGTTTTCAATCTTTAACATTGCTGTATTTGCATATATACTAAAAGGGTTAGGCTTTAATGCCATTTAATCTCATATTCCCATGAAGGGTTATGCTTTTAAGTCATCTGATCTCTTATTTCCATCATAGAGGACACGAACAGTATGAAAATGACCAGATATTAGCACTAGCATTAGATCGCTAGCATTATCAATTTAGCATTAGCATTCAAACTTAAACATTGCTGTATGTGCATATGTAAAAGAAGGGTTAAGCTTTAATGCCATGTAATCTCATATTCCCATGAAGTGTTATGCTTCAATGCCATCTGATCTCTTATTTTCATCATAGAGGACACGTACAGTATGAAAATGACCAGATATTAGCACTAGCATTAGATCGCTAGCATTAGCAAGTTAGCATTAGCATTAAAACTTTAACATTGCTGTATTTGCATATATACCAGAAGAATTAACCTTTAATGCCATTAAATCTCATATTCCCATGAAGGGTTATGCTTTAATTCCATCTGATCTCTTATTTCCATCATAAAGGAAACGTACAGTATGAAAATGACCAGATATTAGCACTAGCATTAGATCGCTGGCATTAGCATTCAAACTTTAACATGACTGTATTTGCATATTTACAAGAAGGGTTAAGCTTTCATGCCATCTAATCTCATATTCCCATGAAGGGTTATGATTTAATGCCATCTGATCTCTTATTTCCATCATAGAGGACACGTACAGTATGAAAATGACCAGATATTAGGACTAGCATTAGATCGCTAGCATTAGCAAGTTAGCATTAGCATTCAAACTTTAACATTGCTGTATTTGTATATGTACAAGGAGGGTTAAGCTTTAATGCCATTTAATCTCATATTTCCATGAAGGGTTATGCTTTAATGCCATGTGATCTCTTATTTCCATCATAGAGGACAGGTACAGTATGGAAATGACCAGATATTAGCACTAGCATTAGATCGCTAGCATTAGCAAGTTAGCATTAGCATTCAAACTTTAACATTGCTGTATTTGCATATATACTAGAACGGTTAAGCTTTAATGCCATTTAATCTCATATTCCCATGAAGGGTTATGCTTTAAAGTCATCTGATCTCTTATTTCCATCATAGAGGACATGAACAGTATGAAAATGACCAGATATTAGCAGTAGCATTAGATCGCTAGCATTAGCAAGTTAGCATTAGCATTCAAACATTAACATTGCTGTATTTGCATATGTACAAGAAGAGTTAAGCTTTAATGACATTTAATCTCATATTCCCATGAAGTGTTATGCTTCAATGCCATCTGATCTCTTATTTTCATCATAGGGGACATGTACAGTATGAAAATGACCAGATATTAGCACTAGCATTAGATCGCTAGCATTAGCAAGTTAGCATTAGCATTCAAACTTTAATATTGCTGTATTTGTATATATACAAGGAGGGTTAAGCTTTAATGACATTTAATCTCATATGTCCATGAAGGGTGATGCTTTAATGACATGTGATCTCATATTTCCATCATAGAGGACACGTACAGTATGACAATGACCAGATATTAGCACTAGCATTATATCGCTAGCATTAGCATACAAACTTTAACATGACTGTATTTGCATATTTACAAGAAGGGTTAAGCTTTAATTCCATTTAGTCTCATATTCCCATGAAGGGTTATGCTTTAAAGTCATCTGATCTCTTCTTTCCATCATAGAGGACATAAACAGTATGAAAATGACCAGATATTAGCAGTAGCATTAGATCGCTAGCATTAGCAAGTTGGCATTAGCATTCAAACTTTAGCATTGCTGTATTTGCATATGTACAAGAAGGGTTAAGCTTTAAAGCCATTTAATCTCATATTGCCATGAAGGGTTATGCTTTTATGCCATCTGATCTCTTATTTCCATCATAGAGGACACATACAATATGACAATGACCAGATATTAGCACTAGCATTAGATCGCTAGCATTAGCAAGTTAGCATTTGCATTCAAACTTTAACATTGCTGTATTTGCATATGTACAAGAAGGGTTTAGCTTTAATGCCATTTAATCTCATATTCCCATGAAGGGTTATGCTTTAATGCCATCTGATCTATTATTTCCATCATAGAGGTCACAAACAGTCTGACAATGACCAGATATTAGCACTAGCATTAGATCACTAGCAATAGCAAGTTAGCATTAGCATTCAAACTTTAACATTGCTGTATTTGCATATATACTAGAAGGGTTAGGCTTTAATGCCATTTAATCTTATATTCCCATGAAGGGTTATGCTTTAAAGTCATCTGATCTCTTATTTCCATCATAGAGGACAAGAACAGTATGAAAATGACCAGATATTAGCAGTAGCATTAGAACGCTAGCATTAGCAAGTTAGAATTAGCATTCAAACTTGAACATTGCTGTATTTGCATATATACTCGAAGGGTTAAGCTTTAATGCCAATTAATCTCATATTCCCATGAAGGGTTATGCTTTAAAGGCATCTGATCTCTTATTTCAATCATAGAGGACACGAACAGTATGAAAATGACCAGATATTAGCACTAGCATTGGATCGCTAGCATTAGCAAGTTAGCATTAGCATTCAAACTTTAACATTGCTTTATTTGAATATGTACAAGAAGGGTTAAGCTTTAATGCCATTTAATCTCATATTGCCATGAAGGGTTATGGTTTAATGCCATCTGATCTCTTATTTCCATCATAGAGGACACATAAAACATGACAATGACCAGATATTAGCACTTGCATAAGACCGCTAGCATTAGCAAGTTAGAATTAGCATTCAAACTTGAACATTGCTGTATTTGCATATATACTCGAAGGGTTAAGCTTTAATGCCATTTAATCTCATATTCCCATGAAGGGGTTATGCTTTAAAGGCATCTGATCTCTTATTTCCATCATGGAGGACATGAACAGTATGAAAATGACCAGATATTAGCACTAGCATTAGATCGCTAGCAATAGCAAGTTAGCATTAGCATTCAAACTTTAATATTGATGTCTTTGTATATGTACAGGAAGGGTTAAGCTTTAATGCCATTTAATCTCATATTGCCATGAAGGGTTATGCTTTAATGCCATCTGATCTCTTATTTCAATCATAGAGGACACATACAATATGACAATGAGCAGATATTAGCACTAGCATTAGATCGCTAGCATTAGCAAGTTAGAATTAGCATTCAAACTTGAACATTGCTGTATTTGCATATACACTCGAAGGGTTAAGCTTTAATGCCATTTAATCACATATTCCCATGAAGGGATATGCTTTAAAGGCATCTGATCTCTTATTTCCATCATAGAGGACACGAACAGAATGAAAATGACCAGATATTAGCACTACCATTAGATCGCTAGCATTAGCAAGTTAGCATTAGCATTCAAACTTTAACATGACTGCATTTGCATATTTACAAGAAGGATTAAGCTTTCAAGCCATCTAATCTCATATTCCCAAGAAGGGTTATGCTTTAATGCCATCTGATTTCTTATTTCCATCATAGAGGACACGTCCAGTATGAAAATGAGCAGATATTAGCACTACCATTAGATCGCTAGCAATAGCAAGTTAGCATTAGCATTCAAACTTTAACATTGCTGTATTTGGATGTATACCAGAAGAGTTAAGTTTAAATGCCATTTAATCTCATATTCCCATGAAGGGTTATGCTTTAAAGTCATCTGATCTCTTATTTCCATCATAGAGGACACGAACAGTATGAAAATGACCAGATATTAGCAGAAGCATTAGATCGCTAGCATTAGCAAGTTAGCATTAGCATTCAAACTTTAACATTGCTGTATTTGCATATGTACAAGAAGGGTTCAGCTTTAATGCCATTTAATCTCATATTGCCATGAAGGGTTATGCTTTAATGCCATCTGATCTCTTATTTCCATCAGAGAACACATACAATATGACAATGACCAGATATTAGCACTAGCATTAGACCGCTAGCATTAGCAAGTTAGAATTAGCATTCAAACTTTAACATTGCTGTATTTGCATATATACTCGAAGGGTTAAGCTTTAATTCCATTTAATCTCATATTCCCATGAAGTTTTATGCTTCAATGCCATCTGATCTCTTATTTCCAACATAGAGGACACAAACAGTATGACAATGACCAGATATTAGCACTAGCATTAGACCGCTAGCATTAGCAAGTTAGAATTAGCATTCAAACTTTAATATTGCTGTATTTGCATATATACTCGAAGGGTTAAGCTTTAATGCCATTTAATCTCATATTCCCATGAAGTGTTATGCTTCAATGCCATCTGATCTCTTATTTCCATCAAAGAGGACACAAACAGTATGACAATGACCAGATATTAGCAGTAGCATTAGATCGCTACCATTAGCAAGTTAGCATTAGCATTCAAACTTTAACATGACTGTATTTGCATATTTACAAGAAGGATTAAGCTTTCAAGCCATCTAATCTCATATTCCCATGAAGGGTTATGCTTTAATGCCATCTGATTTCTTATTCCCATCATAGAGGACACGTCCAGTATGAAAATGAACAGATATTAGCACTACCATTAGAAGGCTAGCATTAGAAAATTAGCATTAGCATTCAAACTTTAACATTGCTGTGTTTATAGATATACAAGAAGGGTTAAGCTTTAATGCCATTTAATCTCATATTGTCATGAAGGGTTCTGCTTTAATGCCATCTGATCTCTTATTTCCATCAGAGAGGACACATACAATATGACAATGACCAGATATTAGCACTAGCATTAGACCGCTAGCATTAGCAAGTTAGAATTAGCATTCAAACTTTAACATTGCTGTATTTGCATATATACTCGAAGGGTTAAGCTTTAATGCCATTTAATCTCATATTCCCATGAAGGGTTATGCTTTAAAGGCATCTGATCTCTTATTTCCATCATAGAGGACACGAACAGTATGAAAATGACCCGATATTAGCACTATCATTAGATCACTAGCAAGAGCAAGTTAGCATTAGCATTCAAACTTTAACATTGCTGTATTTGAATATGTACAAGAAGGGTTAAGCTTTAATTCCATTTAATCTCATATTCCCATGAAGGGTTATGCTTTAATGCCATCTGATCTATTATTTCCATCATAGAGGACACAAACAGTATGACAATGAACAGATATTAGCAGTAGCATTAGATCAATAGCAATAGCAAGTTAGCATTAGCATTCAAACTTTAACATTGCTGTATTTGAATATATACTAGAAGGGTTAAGCTTTAATGACATTTAATCTCATATTCCCATGAAGGATTATGCTTTAAAGTCATCTGATCTCTTATTTCCATCATAGAGGACATGAATAGTATGAAAATGACCAGATATTAGCACTAGCATTAGATCGCTAGCATTAGCAAGTTAGCATTAGCATTCAAACTTTAACATTGCTGTATTTGCATATGTAAAAGAAGGGTTAAGCTTTAATGCCATTTAATCTCATATACCCATGAAGAGTTATGCTTCAATGCCTTCTGATCTCTTATTTCCATCATAGAGGACACGTACAGTATAAAAATGACCAGATATTAGCACTAGCATTAGATCGCTAGCATTAGCAAGTTAGCATTAGCATTCAAACTTTAATATTGCTGTATTTGAATATATACTCGAAGGGTTAAGCTTTAATGCCATTTAATCTCATATTCCCATGAAGGGTTATGCTTTAAAGGCATCTGATCTCTTATTTCAATCATAGAGGACACGAACAGTATCAAAATGACTAGATATTAGCACTAGCATTAGATCGCTAGCATTAGCAAGTTAGCATTAGCATTCAAACTTTAACATTGCTTAATTTGAATATGTACAAGAAGGGTTAAGCTTTAATGCCATTTAATCTCATATTTCCATGAAGGGTTATGCTTTAAAGTCATCTGATCTCTTATTTCCATCATAGAGGACACGAACAGTAAGAAAATGACCAGATATTAGCAGTAGCATTAGATCGCTAGCATTAGGAATTTAGCATTTGCATTCAAACTTTAACATTGCTGTATTTGCATATGTACAAGAAGGGTTAAGCTTTAATGCCATTTAATCTCATATTGCCATGAAGGGTTATGTTTTAATGCCATCTGATCTCTTATTTCCATCAGAGAGGACACATACAATATGACAATGACCCGATATTAGCACTAGCATTAGACCGCTACCATTAGCAAGTTAGAATTAGCAATCAAACTTTAACATTGCTGTATTTGCATATATACTCGAAGGGTTAAGCTTTAATGCCATTTAATCTCATATTCCCATGAAGGGTTATGCTTTAAAGGCATCTGATCTCTTATTTCCATCATAGAGGACAAGTACAGTATGAAAATGACGAGATATTAGCACTAGCATTAGATCACTAGCAATAGCAAGTTAGCATTAGTATTCAAACTTTAACAATGCTGTATTTGCATATGTACAAGAAGGGTTAAGCTATATTGCCATTTAATCTCATATTCCCATGAAGGGTTATGCTTTAATGGCATCTGATCTAATATTTCCATCATAGAGGACACAAACAGTATGACAATGACCAGATATTAGCACTAGCATTAGATCACTAGCAATAGCAAGTTAGCATTAGCATTCAAACTTTAACATTGCTGTATTTGCATATATACTATAAGGGTTAAGCTTTAATGCCATTTAATCTCATATTCCCATGAAGGGTTATGCTTTAAAGTCATCTGATCTCTTATTTCCATCATAGAGGACACGAAAAGTATGAAAATGACCAGATATTAGCACTAGCATTAGATCGCTAGCATTAGCAAGTTAGCATTAGCATTCAAACTTTGACATTGCTGTATTTGCATATGTAAAAGAAGGGTTAAGCTTTAATGCCATTTAATCTCATATTCCCATGAAGTGTTATGCTTCAATGCCATCTGATCTCTTATTTCCATCATAAAGGACACGTACAGTATGAAAATGACCAGATATTAGCACTAGCATTAGATCGCTAGCATTAGCAAGTTAACATTAGCATTCAAACTTTAACATTGCTGTATTTCAATTTATACAAGAAGGGTTATGCTTTAATGCCATCTGATCTCTTATTTCCATCATAGAGGATAAGTACATTATGAACATGACAAAATATTAGCACAAGAATTAGATCGCTAGCATTAGCAAGATAGCATTAGCCTTCAAACTTTAAAATTGCTGTATTTTCTATACATACAAGAAGGGTTAAGCTTTAATGCCATTTAATCTCATATTCCCATGAAGGGTTATGCTTTAATGCCATCTGATCTCTTATTTCCATCATAGTGGACACATACAATATGACAATGACCAGATATTAGCACTAGCATTAAATCGCTATGATTAGCAAGTTAGCATTAGCATTCAAACTTTAACATTGCTGTATTTGAATTTATACAAGAAGGGTTAACCTTTAATGCCATCTAACCACATATTCCCATGAAGGGTTATGCTTTAATGCCATCTGATCTCTTATTTCCATCATAGAGGACAAGTACAGTATGAAAATGACGAGATATTAGCACTAGCATTAGATCGCTAGCATTAGCAAGTTAGCATTAGCATTCAAACTTTAACATTGCTGTGTTTATAGATATAAAAGAAGGGTTAAGCTTTAATGCCATTTAATCTCATATTGCCATGAAGGGTTATGCTTTAATGCCATCTGATCTCTTATTTCCATCAGAGAGGACACATACAATATGACAATGACCAAATATTAGCACTAGCATTAGACCGCTAGCATTACTAAGTTAGAATTAGCATTCAAACTTTAACATTGCTGTGTTTGCATATATACTCGAAGGGTTAAGCTTTAATGCCATTTAATCTCATATTCCCATGAAGGGTTATGCTTTAAAGGCATCTGATCTCTTATTTCCATCATAGAGGACACGAACAGTATGAAAATGACCAGATATTAGCACTATCATTAGATCACTAGCAAGAGCAAGTTAGCATTAGCATTCAAGCTTTAACATTGCTGTATTTGAATATGTACAAGAAGGGTTAAGCTTTAATGCCATTTAATCTCATATTCCCATGAAGGGTTATGCTTTAAAGGCATCTGATCTATTATTTCCATCATAGAGGACACAAACAGTATGACAATGAACAGATATTAGCACTAGCATTAGATCAATAGCAATAGCAAGTTAGCATTAGCATTCAAACTTTAACATTGCTGTATTTGAATATATACTAGAAGGGTTAAGCTTTAATGCCATTTAATCTCATATTCCCATGAAGGGTTATGCTTTAAAGTCATCTGATCTCTTATTTCCATCATAGAGGACACGAACAGTATGAAAATGACCAGATATTAGCACTATCATTAGATCACTAGCAAGAGCAAGTTAGCATTAGCATTCAAACTTTAACATTGCTGTATTTTAATATGTACAAGAAGGGTTAAGCTTTAATTCCATTTAATCTCATATTCCCATGAAGGGTTATGCTTTAATGCCATCTGATCTATTATTTCCATCATAGAGGACACAAACAGTATGACAATGAACAGATATTAGCACTAACATTAGATCAATAGCAATAGCAAGTTAGCATTAGCATTCAAACTTTAACATTGCTGTATTTGAATATATACTAGAAGGGTTAAGCTTTAATGCCATTTAATCTCATATTCCCATGAAGGGTTATGCTTTAAAGTCATCTGATCTCTTATTTCCATCATAGAGGACATGAACAGTATGAAAATGACCAGATATAAGCACTAGCATTAGATCGCTAGCATTAGCAAGTTAGCATTAGCATTCAAACTTTAACATTGCTGTATTTGCATATGTAAAAGAAGGGTTAAGCTTTAATGCCATTTAATCTCATATACCAATGAAGAGTTATGCTTCAATGCCATCTGATGTCTTATTTCCATCATAGAGGACACGTACAGTATAAAAAAATGACCAGATATTAGCACTAGCATTAGATCGCTAGCATTAGCAAGTTAGCATTAGCATTCAAACTTTAATATTGCTGTATTTGAATATATACTCGAAGGGTTAAGCTTTAATGCCATTTAATCTCATATTCCCATGAAGGGTTATGCTTTAAAGGCATCTGATCTCTTATTTCAATCATAGAGGACACGAACAGTATCAAAATGACTAGATATTAGAACTAGCATTAGATCGCTAGCAATAGAAAGTTAGCATTAGCATTCAAACTTTAACATTGCTGTATTTGCATATATACTAGAAGGGTTAATATTTAATGCCATTTAATCTCATATTCCCATGAAGGGTTATGCTTTAAAGTCATCTGATCTCTTATTTCCATCATAGAGGACACGAACAGTATGAAAATGACCAGATATTAGCAGTAGCATTAGATCGCTAGCATTAGGAATTTAGCATTTGCATTCAAACTTTAACATTGCTGTATTTGCATATGTACAAGAAGGGTTAAGCTTTAATGCCATTTAATCTCATATTGCCATGAAGGGTTATGCTTTGATGCCATCTGATCTCTTATTTCCATCAGAGAGGACACATAAAATATGACAATGACCCGATATTAGCACTAGCATTAGACCGCTACCATTAGCAAGTTAGAATTAGCAATCAAACTTTAACATTGCTGTATTTGCATATATACTCGAAGGGTTAAGCTTTAATGCCATTTAATCTCATATTCCCATGAAGGGTTATGCTTTAATGGCATCTGATCTATTATTTCCATCATAGAGGACACAAACAGTATGACAATGACCAGATATTAGCACTAGCATTAGATCACTAGCAATAGCAAGTTAGCATTAGCATTCAAACTTTAACATTGCTGTATTTGCATATATACTAGAAGGGTTAAGCTTTAATGCCATTTAATCTCATATTCCCATGAAGGGTTATGCTTTAAAGTCATCTGATCTCTTATTTCCATCATAGAGGACACGAAAAGTATGAAAATGACCAGATATTAGCACTAGCATTAGATCGCTAGCATTAGCAAGTTAGCATTAGCATTCAAACTTTAACATTGCTGTATTTGCATATGTAAAAGAAGGGTTAAGCTTTAATGCCATTTAATCTCATATTCCCATGAAGTGTTATGCTTCAATGCCATCTGATCTCTTATTTCCATCATAGAGGACACGTACAGTATGAAAACCAGACCAGATATTAGCACTAGCATTAGATTAAAAGTTAGCATTAGCAAGTTAACATTAGCTGTTCAAACTTTAACATTGCTGTATTTTAATTTCATATTCCCATGAAGGGTTATGCTTTAATGCCATCTGATCTCTTATTTCCATCATAGAGGACACGTACAGTATGAAAATGACCAGATATTAGCACTAGCATTAGATAGCTCGCATTAGCAAGTTAACATTAGCATTCAAACTTTAACATTGCTGTATTTGAATTTACACAAGAAAGGTTAAGCTTTAATGCCATTTAATCTCATATTCCCATGAAGGGTTATGCTTTAATGCCATCTGATCTCTTATTTCCATCATAGAGGACACAGTACATTATGAAAATGACAAAATATTAGCACAAGCATTAGATCGCTAGCATTAGCAAGATAGCATTAGCCTTCAAACTTTAAAATTGCTGTATTTTCTATATATACAAGAAGGGTTAAGCTTTAATGCCATTTAATCTCATATTGCCATGAAGGGTTTTGCTTTAATGCCATCTGATCTCTTATTTCCATCATAGAGGACACATACAATATGACAATGACCAGATATTAGCACTAGCATTAGATTGCTAGCATTAGCAAGTTAGCATTAGCATTCAAACTTTAACATTGCTGTATTTGCATATGTAAAAGAAGGGTTTAGCTTTAATGCCATTTAATCTCATATTCCCATGAAGGGTTATGCTTTAATGCCATCTGATCTCTTATTTCCATCATAGAGGACAAGTACAGTATGAAAATGACCAAATATTAGCACTAGCATTAGATCGCTAGCATTAGCAAGATAGCATTAGCATTCAAACTTTAAAATTGCTGTATTTTCATATATACAAGAAGGGTTAAGCTTTAATGCCATTTAATCTCATATTCCCATGAAGGGTTATGCTTTAATGCCATCTGATCTCTTATTTCCATCATAGTGGACACATACAATATGACAATGACCAGATATTAGCACTAGCATTAAATCGCTATCATTAGCAAGTTAGCATTAGCATTCAAACTTTAACATTGCTGTATTTGCATATAAACTCGAAGGGTTAAGCTTTAATGCCATTTAATCTCATATATTCCCATGAAGGGTTATGCTTTAAAGGCATCTGATCTCTTATTTCCATCATAGAGGACACAAACAGAATGAAAATGACCAGATATTTGCACTAGCATTAGATAGCTCGAATTAGCAAGTTAACATTAGCATTCAAACTTTAACATTGCTGTATTTGAATTTACACAAGAAAGGTTAAGCTTTAATGCCATTTATTCTCATATTCCCATGAAGGGTTATGCTTTAATGCCATCTGATCTCTTATTTCCATCATAGAGGATAAGTACAACAGTATGAACATGACAAAATATTAGCACAAGCATTAGATCGCTAGCATTAGCAAGATAGCATTAGCCTTCAAACTTTAAAATTGCTGTATTTTCATATATACAAGAAGGGTTAAGCTTTAATGCCATTTAATCTCATATTGCCATGAAGGGTTTTGCTTTAATGCCATCTGATCTCTTATTTCCATCATAGAGGACACATACAATATGACAATGACCAGATATTAGCACTAGCATTAGATTGCTAGCATTAGCAAGTTAGCATTAGCATTCAAACTTTAACATTGCTGTATTTGCATATGTAAAAGAAGGGTTTAGCTTTAATGCCATTTAATCTCATATTCCCATGAAGTGTTATGCTTCAATGCCATCTGATCTCTTATTTCCATCATAGAGGACACATACAGTATGAAAATGACCAGATATTAGCACTAGCATTAGATCGCTAGCATTAGCAAGTTAACATTAGCATTCAAACTTTAACATTGCTGTATTTGAATTTATACAAGAAGGGTTAAGCTTTAATGCCATTTATTCTCATATTCCCATGAAGGGTTATGCTTTAATGCCATCTGATCTCTTATTTCCATCATAGAGGATAAGTACATTATGAACATGACAAAATATTAGCACAAGCATTAGATCGCTAGCATTAGCAAGATAGCATTAGCCTTCAAACTTTAAAATTGCTGTATTTTCTATATATACAAGAAGGGTTAAGCTTTAATGCCATTTAATCTCATATTCCCATGAAGGGTTATGCTTTAATGCCATCTGATCTCTTATTTCCATCATAGTGGACACATACAATATGACAATGACCAGATATTAGCACTAGCATTAAATCGCTATCATTAGCAAGTTAGCATTAGCATTCAAACTTTAACATTGCTGTATTTGAATTTATACAAGAAGGGTTAAGCTTTAATGCCATTTATTCTCATATTCCCATGAAGGGTTATGCTTTAATGCCATCTGATCTCTTATTTCCATCATAGAGGATAAGTACATTATGAACATGACAAAATATTAGCACAAGCATTAGATCGCTAGCATTAGCAAGATAGCATTAGCCTTCAAACTTTAAAATTGCTGTATTTTCTATATATACAAGAAGGGTTAAGCTTTAATGCCATTTAATCTCATATTCCCATGAAGGGTTATGCTTTAATGCCATCTGATCTCTTATTTCCATCATAGAGGACACATACAATATGACAATGACCAGATATTAGCACTAGCATTAGATTGCTAGCATTAGCAAGTTAGCATTCAAACTTTAACATTGCTGTATTTGCATCTGTACAAGAAGGGTTAAGCTTTAATGCCATCTAATCACATATACCCATGAAGGGTTATGCTTTAAAGACATCTGATCTCTTATTTCCATCATAGAGGACAAGTACAGTATGAAAATGACGAGATATTAGCACTAGCATTATATCGCTAGCATTAGCAAGGTAGCATTAGCATTCAAACTTTAACATTGCTTTGTTTGTATATATACTCGAAGGGTTAAGCTTTAATGCCATTTAATCTCATATTCCCATGAAGGGTTATGCTTTAAAGGCATCTGATCTCTTATTTCAATCATAGAGGACACGAACAGTATCAAAATGACTAGATATTAGCACTAGCATTAGATCGCTAGCATTAGCAAGTTAGCATTAGCATTCAAACTTTAACATTGCTGTATTTGCATATATACCAGAAGGGTTAAGCTTTAATGCCATTTAATCTCATATTCCCATGAAGGGTTATGCTTTAAAGTCATCTGATCTCTTATTTCCATCATAGAGGACACGAACAGTATGAAAATGACCAGATATTAGCACTAGCATTAGATCGCTAGCATTAGCAAGTTAGCATTAGCATTCAAACTTTAACATTGCTGTATTTGCATATGTACAAGAAGAGTTAAGCTTTAATGCCATTTAATCTCATATTCCCATGAAGGGTTATGCTTTAATGCCATCTGATCTATTATTTCCATCATAAAGGACACAAACAGTATGAAAAGGACCAGATATTAGCACTAGCATTAGATCGCTAGCATTAGCAAGTTAGCATTAGCATTCAAAATTTAACATTGCTGTATTTGCATATGTACAAGAAGGGTTAAGCTTTAATGCAATTTAATCTCAAATTCCCATGAAGGGTTATGCTTCTATGCCATCTGATCTCTTATTTCCATGATAGAGGACACATACAATATGACAATGACCAGATATTAGCACAAGCATTATATCGCTAGCATTAGCAAGATAGCAATAGCATTCAAACTTTAACATTGCTGTATTTGCATATGTACAAGAAAGGTTAAGCTTTAATGCCATATAATCTCATATTACCATGAAGGGTTATGCTTTAATGCCATCTGATCTCTTATTTCCATCAGAGAGGAAACATACAATATGACAATGACAAGATATTAGCACTAGCATTAGACCGCTAGCATTAGCAAGTTAGAATTAGCATTCAAACTTTAACATTGCTGTATTTGCATATATACTCGAAGGGTTAAGCTTTAATGCCATTTAATCTCATATTCCCATGAAGGGTTATGCTTTAAAGGCATATGATGTCTTATTTCCATCATAGAGGACACGAACAGTATGAAAATGACCAGATATTAGCACTAGCATTAGATCGCAAGCATTAGCAAGTCAGCATTAGCATTCAAAATTTAACATTGCTGTATTTGCATATGTAAATGAAGGGTTAAGCTTTAATGCCATTTAATCTCATATTCCCATGAAGGGTTATGGTTCAATGCCATCTGATCTCTTATTTCCATTATAGAGGACATGTACAGTATGAAAATGACCAGATATTAGCACTAGCATTAGATCGCTAGCATTAGAAAGTTAGCATTAGCATTCAAACTTTAACATTGCTTTATTTGCATATATACCAGAAGGGTTAAGCTTTAATGCCATTTAATCTCATATTCCCATGAAGGGTTATGCTTTAAAGGCATCTGATCTCTTATTTCCATCATAGAGGAAATGAACAGTATGAAAATGACCAGATATTAGCACTAGCATTAGATCGCTAGCATTAGCAAGTTAGCATTAGCATTCAAACTTTAACATTGCTGTATTTGCATATGTACAAGAAGGGTTAAGCTTTAATGCCATTTAATCTCATATTGCCATGAAGGGTTATGCTTTAATGCCATCTGAACTCTTATTTCCATCAGAGAGGAAACAAACAATATGACAATGACAAGATATTAGCACTAGCATTAGGCCGCTAGCATTAGAAAGTTAGCATTAGCTTTTTAAACTTTAACATTGCTGTATTTGCATATATACCAGAAGGGTTAAGCTTTAATGCCATTTAATCTCATATTCCCATGAAGGGTTATGCTTTAATGCCATCTCATCTCTTATTTCCATCATAGAGGACACGTACAGTATGAATATGACCAGATATTAGCACTAGCATTAGATCGCTAGCATTAGCAAGTTAGCATTCAAACTTTAACATTGACTGTATTTGCATATTTACAAGAAGGGTTAAGCTTTCAATGCCATTTAATCTCATATTCCCATGAAGGGTTATGCTTTAATGGCATCTGATCTCTTATTTCCATCATAGAGGACACGTACAGTATGAAAATGACCAGATATTAGCACTAGCATTAAATCGCTAGCATTAGCAAGTTAGCATTAGCATTCAAACTTTAACATTGCTGTATTTGCATATATACAAGAAGGGTTAAGCTTTAATGCCATTTAATCTCATATTCCCATGAAGGGTTATGCTTTAATGGCATCTGATCTCTTATTTCCATCATAGACGACAATTATAGTATGAAAATGACCAGATATTAGCACTAGCATTAGATCGCTAGCATTAGCAAATTAGCATTAGCATTCAAACTTTAACATTGCTGTATTTGCATATGTACAATTAGGGTTAAGCTTTAATGCCATTTAATCTCATATTGCCATGAAGGGTTATGCTTTAATGCCATCTGATCTATTATTTCCATCATAAAGGACACAAACAGTATGAAAATGACCAGATATTAGCACTAGCATTAAATCGCGATCATTAGCAAGTTAGCATTAGCATTCAAACTTTAACATTGCTGTATTTGTATATATTCAAGGAGGGTTAAGCTTTAATGCCATTTAATCTCATATTTCCATGAAGGGTTATGCTTTAATGCCATGTGATCTCTTATTTCCATCATAAAGGACACAAACAGTATGAAAATGACCAGATATTATCACTAGCATTAGATCGCTAGCATTAGCAAATTAGCATTAGCATTCAAACTTTAACATTGCTGTGTTTGAATTTATACAAGAAGGGTTAAGCTTTAATGCCATTTAATCTCATATTGCCATGAAGGGTTATGCTTTAATGCCATCTGATCTCTTATTTCCATCATAGAGGACACATACAAACATGACAATGACCAGATATTAGCACTAGCATTAGACAGCTAGAATTAGCAAGTTAGCATTAGCATTCAAACTTTAACATTGCTGTATTTGCATATATACAAGAAGGGTTAAGCTTTAATGCCATTTAATCTCATATTCCCATGAAGGGTTATGCTTTAAAGGCATCTGATCTCTTTATTTCCATCATAGAGGACACATAACAGTATGAAAATGACCAGATATTAGCACTAGCATTAGATCGCTAGCATTAGCAAGTTAGCATTAGCATTCAAACTTTAATATTGCTGTATTTGCATATGTACAAGAAGGGTTAAGCTTTAATGCCATTTAATCTCATATTCCCATGAAGGGTTATGCTTTAATGCCATCTGATCTATTATTTCCATCATAGAGGACACAAACAGTATGACAATGACCAGATATTAGCACTAGCATAAGATCGCTAGCAATAGCAAGTTAGCATTAGCATTCAAACTTTAACATTGCTGTATTTGCATATATACTAGAAGGGTTAAGCTTTAATGCCATTTAATCTCATAATCCCATGAAGGGTTATGCTTTAAAGTCATCTGATCTCTTATTTCCATCATAGAGGACACTTACAGTATGAAAATGACCAGATCTTAGCACTAGCATTAGATCGCTAGCATTAGCAAGTTAGCATTAGCATTCAAACTTTAACATTGCTTAATTTGAATATGTACAAAAAGGGTTAAGCTTTAATGCCATTTAATCTCATATTCCCATGAAGGGTTATGGTTTAATGCCATCTGATCTCTTATTTCCATCATAGAGGACACGTACAGTATGAAAATGACCAGATATTAGCACTAGCATTATATCGCTAGCATTAGCAAGTTAGCATTAGCATTCAAACTTTAACATTGCTGTATTTGCATATGTACAAGAAAGGTTAAGCTTTAATGCCATTTAATCTCATATTGCCATGAAGGGTTATGCTTTAATGCCATCTGATCTCTTATTTCCATCAGAGAGGACACATACAATATGACAATGACCAGATATTAGCACTAGCATTAGACCGCTAGCATTAGCAAGATAGCATTAGCATTCAAACTTTAACATTAAGCTGTATTTGCATATCATATTCCCATGAAGGGTTAAGCTTTAATGCCATTTTAATCTCATATTCCCATGAAGGGTTATGCTTTAATATTGCTGTATCTGATCTCTTATTTCCATTTAATCTCATAGAGGACACATCTCTTATTTCCATCATAGACGACAAGTATCGAATAAAAATGACCAGATATTAGCACTAGCATTAGATCGCTAGCATTAGCAAATTAGCATTAGCATTCAAACTTTAACATTGCTGTATTTGAATTTATACAAGAAGGTTTAAGCTTTAATTCCATTTAATCTCATCTTGCCATGAAGGGTTATGCTTTAATGCCGTCTGATCTCTTATTTACATCATAGAGGACACATACAATATGACAATGACCAGATATTAGCACTAGCATTAGACCGCTAGCATTAGCAAGTTAGCATTAGCATTCAAACTTTAACATTGCTGTATTTGCATATATACTCGAAGGGTTAAGCTTTAATGCCATTTAATCTCATATTCCCATGAAGGGTTATGCTTCTATGCCATCTGATCTCTTATTTCCATGATAGAGGACACATACAATATGACAATGACCATATATTAGCACTACCATTATATCGCTAGCATTAGCAAGTTAGCAATAGCATTCAAACTTTAACATTGCTGTATTTGCATATATACAAGAAAGGTTAAGCTTAATGCCATTTAATCTCATATTGCCATGAAGGGTTATGCTTTAATGCCATCTGATCTCTTATTTCCATCATAGAGGACACATACAATATGACAATGACCAGATATTAGCACTAGCATTAGACCGCTAGCATTAGCAAGTTAGCATTAGCATTCAAACTTTTAACATTGCTGTATTTGCATATATACTAGAAGGGTTAAGCTTTAATGCCATTTAATCTCATATTCCCATGAAGGGTTATGCTTTAATGCCATCTGATCTATTATTTCCATCATAAAGGACACAAACAGTATGAAAATGACCAGATATTAGCACTAGCATTAGATCGATAGCATTAGCAAATTAGCATTAGCATTCAAACTTTAACATTGCTGTATTTGAATTTATACAAGAAGGTTTAAGCTTTAATGCCATTTAATCTCATATTGCCATGAAGGGTTATGCTTTAATGCCGTCTGATCTCTTATTTACATCATAGAGGACACATACAATATGTCAATGACCAGATATTAGCACTAGCATTATACCGCTAGCATTAGCAAGTTAGCATTAGCATTCAAACGTTAGCATTGCTGTATTTGCATATATACTCGATGGGTTAAGCTTTAATGCCATTTAATCTCATATTCCCATGAAGGGTGATGCTTTAAAGGCATCTGATCTCTTATTTCCATCATAGAGGACACAATCAGTATGAAAATGACCAGATATTAGCACTAGCATTAGATCGCTAGCATTAGCACGTTAGCATTAGCATTCAAACTTTAACATTGCTGTATTTGCATATGTACAAGAAGGGTTAAGCTTTAATGCCATTTAATCTCAAATTCCCATGAAGGGTTATGCTTCTATGCCATCTGATCTCTTATTTCCATCATAAAGGACACAAACAGTATGAAATGACCAGATATTAGCACTAGCATTAGATCGCTAGCATTAGCAAGTTAGCATTAGCATTCAAACTTTAACATTGCTGTATTTGAATATATACAAGAAGGGTTAAGCTTTAATGCCATTTAATCTCATATTGCCATGAAGGGTTATGCTTTAATGCCATCTGATCTCTTATTTCCATCATAGAGGAAACATACAATATGACAATGAAAAGATATTAGCACTAGCATTAGACCGCTAGCATTAGCAAGTTAGAATTAGCATTCAAACTTTAACATTGCTGTATTTGCATATATACAAGAAGGGTTAAGCTTTAATGCCATTTAATCTCATATTCCCATGAAGGGTTATGCTTTAAAGGCATCTGATCTCTTATTTCCATCATAGAGGACACAAACAGTATGAAAAGGACCAGATATTAGCACTAGCATTAGATCGCTAGCATTAGCAAGTTAGCATTAGCATTCAAACTTTAACATTGCTGTATTCGCATATGTACAAGAAGGGTTAAGCTTTAATGCCATTTAATCTCATATTGCCATGAAGGGTTATGCTTTAATGCCATCTGAACTCTTATTTCCATCAGAGAGGAAACATACAATATGACAATGACAAGATATTAGCACTAGCATTAGACCGCTAGCATTAGCAAGTTAGAATTAGCATTCAAACTTTAACATTGCTGTATTTGCATATATACTCGAAGGGTTAAGCTTTAATGCCATTTAATCTCATATTCCCATGAAGGGTTATGCTTTAAAGGCATTTGATCTCTTATTTCCATCATAGAGGACACAAACAGTATGAAAAGGACCAGATATTAGCACTAGCATTAGCAAGTTAGCATTAGCATTCAAACTTTAACATTGCTGTATTTACATATATACTAGAAGGGTTAAGCTTTAATGCCATTTAATCTCATATTCCCATGAAGGTTTATGCTCTAAAGTCATCTGATCTCTTATTTCCATCATAGAGGACACGAACAGTATGCAAATGACCAGATATTAGCACTAGCATTAGATCGCAAGCATTAGCAAGTTAGCATTAGCATTCAAACTTTAACATTGCTGTATTTGCATATTTAAATGAAGGGTTTAGCTTTAATGCCATTTAATCTCATATTCCCATAAAGTGATATGGTTCAATGCCATCTGATCTCTTATTTCCATTATAGAGGACATGTACAGAATGAAAATGACCAGATATTAGCACTAGCATTAGATCGCTAGCATTAGAAAGTTAGCATTAGCTTTCAAACTTTAACATTGCTGTATTTGCATCTATACCAGAAGGGTTAAGCTTTAATTCCATTTAATCTCATATTCCCATGAAGGGTTATGCTTTAATGCCATCTCATCTCTTATTTCCATCATAGAGCACACGTACAGAATGAATATGACCAGATATTAGCACTAGCATTTGATCGCTAGCATTAGCATTCAAAATTTAACATGACTGTATTTGCATATTTACAAGAAGGGTTAAGCTTTCATGCCATCTAATCTCATATTCCCATGAAGGGTTATGCTTTAATGGCATCTGATCTCTTATTTCCATCATAGAGGACACGTACAGTATGAAAATGACCAGATATTAGCACTAGCATTAAATCGCTATCATTAGCAAGTTGGCATTAGCATTCAAACTTTAATATTGCTGTATTTGAATTTATAAAAGAAGGGTTAAGCTTTAATGCCATTTAATCTCATATTCCCATGAAGGGTTATGCTTTAATGGCATCTGATCTCTTATTTCCATCATAGACGACAATTATAGTATGAAAATGACCAGATATTAGCACTAGCATTAGATCGCTAGCATTAGCAAATTAGCATTAGCATTCAAACTTTAACATTGCTTTATTTGAATTTATACAAGAAGGTTTAAGCTTTAATGCCATTTAATCTCATATTGCCATGAAGGGTTATGCTTTAATGCCATCTGATCTCTTATTTACATCATAGAGGACACATTAAACATGACAATGACCAGATATTAGCAAAAGCATTAGACCACTAGCATTAGCAAGTTAGAATTAGCATTCAAACTTTAACATTTCTGTATTTGCATATATACTCGAAGGGTTAAGCGTTAATGCCATTTAATCTCATATTCCCATGAAGGATTATGCTTTAAAGGCATCTGATCTCTTATTTCCATTATAGAGGACACGAACAGTATAAAAATCACCAGATATTAGCACTAGCATTAGATCGCTAGCATTAGCAAGTTAGCATTAGCATTCAAACTTTAACATTGCTGTATTTGCATATGTACAAGAAGGGTTAAGCTTTAATGCCATTTAATCTCATATTGCCATGAAGGGTTATGCTTTAATGCCATCTGATCTATTATTTCCATCATAAAGGACACGTACAGTATGAAAATGACCAGATATTATCACAAGCATTAGATCGCTAGCATTAGCAAATTAGCATTAGCATTCAAACTTTAACATTGCTGTGTTTGAATTTATACAAGAAGGGTTAAGCTTTAATTCCATTTAATCTCATATTGCCATGAAGGGTTATGCTTTAATGCCATCTGATCTCTTATTTCCATCATAGAGGACACATAAAACATGACAATGACCAGATATTAGCACTAGCATTAGACAGCTAGAATTAGCAAGTTAGAATTAGCATTCAAACTTTAACATTGCTGTATTTGCATATATACTCGAAGGGTTAAGCTTTAATGCCATTTAATCTCATATTCCCATGAAGGGTTGTGCTTTAAAGGCATCTGATCTCTTATTTCCATCATAGAGGACACGATCAGTATGAAAATGAACAGATATTAGCACTAGCATTAGATCGCTAGCATTAGCAAGTTAGCATTAGCATTCAAACTTTAACATTGCTGTATTTGCATATGTACAAGAAGGGTTAAGCTTTAATGCCATTTAATCTCATATTCCCATGAAGGGTTATGCTTTAATGCCATTTGATCTATTATTTCCATCATAGAGGACACAAACAGTATGACAATGACCAGATATTAGCACTAGCATAAGATCGCTAGCAATAGCAAGTTAGCATTAGCATTCAAACTTTAACATTGCTGTATTTGCATATATACTAGAAGGGTTAAGCTTTAATGCCATTTAATCTCATAATCCCATGAAGGGTTATGCTTTAAAGTCATCTGATCTCTTATTTCCATCATAGAGGACACTTACAGTATGAAAATGACCAGATATTAGCACTAGCATTAGATCGCTAGCATTATCAAGTTAGCATTAGCATTCAAACTTTAACATTGCTGTATTTGCATATATACCAGAAGGGTTAAGCTTTAATGGCATTTAGTCTCATATTCCCATGAAGGGTTATGGTTTAATGCCATCTGACCTATTATTTTCATCATAGAGGACACGTACAGTATGAAAATGACCAGATATTAGCACTAGCATTAGATCGCTAGCATTAGCAAGTAAGCATTAGCATTCAAACTTTAACATTGCTGTATTTGCATATGTACAAGAAGGGTTAAGCTTTAATGCCATTTAATCTCATATTGCCATGAAGGGTTATGCTTTAATGCCATCTGATCTATTATTTCCATCATAAAGGACACGTACAGTATGAAAATGACCAGATATTATTACAAGCATTAGATCGCTAGCATTAGCAAATTAGCATTAGCATTCAAACTTTAACATTGCTGTGTTTGAATTTATACAAGAAGGGTTAAGCTTTAATTCCATTTAATCTCATATTGCCATGAAGGGTTATGCTTTAATGCCATCTGATCTCTTATTTCCATCATAGAGGACACTTACAGAATGAAAATGACCAGATCTTAGCACTAGCATTAGATCGCTAGCATTATCAAGTTAGCATTAGCATTCTAACTTTAACATTGCTGTATTTGCATATATACCAGAAGGGTTAAGCTTTAATGGCATTTAGTCTCATATTCCCATGAAGGGTTATGGTTTAATGCCATCTGACCTCTTATTTTCATCATAGAGGACACGTACAGTATGAAAATGACCAGATATTAGCACTAGCATTAGATCGCTAGCATTAGCATTCAAACTTTAACATGACTGTATTTGCATACTTACAAGAAGGGTTAAGCTTTAATGCCATTTAATCTCATATTCCCATGAAGGGTTATTCTTCTATGCCATCTGATCTCTTATTTCCATCATAGAGGAAACAAACAATATGACAATGACCAGATATTAGCACTAGCATTAAATCGCTAGCATTAGCAAGTTAGCATTAGCATTCAAACTTTAACATTGCTGTATTTGCATATGTACAAGAAAGGTTAAGCTTTAATGCCATTTAATCTCATATTGCCATGAAGGGTTATGCTTTAATGCCATCTGATCTCTTATTTCCATCAGAGAGGACACATACAATTTGACAATGACCAGATATTAGCACTAGCATTAGACCGCTAGCATTAGCAAGTTAGCATTAGCATTCAAACTTTAACATTGCTGTATTTGCATATATACCAGAAGGGTTAAGCTTTAATGCCATTTAATCTCATATTCCCATGAAGGGTTATGCTTTAATGCCATCTGATCCCTTTATTTCCATCATAGAGGACACAAACAGTATGAAAATGACCAGATATTAGCACTAGCATTAGATCGCTAGCATTAGCAGCTAGCATAAGCATTCAAACTTTAACATTGCTGTATTTGCATATATACCAGAAGGGTTAAGCTTTAATGCCATTTAATCTCATATTCCCATGAAGGGTTATGCTTTAAAGGCATCTGATCTATTATTTCCATCATAGAGGACACAAACAGTATGAAAATGACCAGATATTAGCACTAGCATTAGATCGCTAGCATTAGCAAGTTAGCATTAGCATTCAAAATTTAACATTGCTGTATTTGCATATGTACAAGAAGGGTTATGCTTTAATGCCATCTGATCTCTTATTTCCATCAGAGAGGACACATACAATATGACAATGACCAGATATTAGCACTAGCATTAGACCGCTAGCATTAGCAAGTTAGCATTAGCATTCAAACTTTAACATTGCTGTATTTGCATATATACTCGAAGGGTTAAGCTTTAATGCCATTTAATCTCATATTCCCATGAAGGGTTATGCTTTAAAGGCATCTGATCCCTTATTTCCATCATAGAGGACACAAACAGTATGAAAATGACCAGATATTAGCACTAGCATTAGATCGCTAGCATTAGCAAGTTAGCATAAGCATTCAAACTTTAACATTGCTGTATTTGCATATATACTCGAAGGGTTAAGCTTTAATGCCATTTAATCTCATATTCTAATGAAGGGTTATGCTTTAAAGGCATCTGATCTATTATTTCCATCATAGAGGACACAAACAGTATGAAAAGGACCAGATATTAGCACTAGCATTAGATCGCTAGCATTAGCAAGTTAGCATTAGCATTCAAAATTTAACATTGCTGTATTTGCATATGTACAAGAAGGGTTATGCTTTAATGCCATCTGATCTCTTATTTCCATCAGAGAGGACACATACAATATGACAATGACCAGATATTAGCACTAGCATTAGACCGCTAGCATTAGCAAGTTAGCATTAGCATTCAAACTTTAACATTGCTGTATTTGCATATATACTCGAAGGGTTAAGCTTTAATGCCATTTAATCTCATATTCCCATGAAGGGTTATGCTTTAAAGGCATCTGATCTCTTATTTCCATCATAGAGGACACAAACAGTATGAAAATGACCAGATATTAGCACTAGCATTAGATCGCTAGCATTAGCAAGTTAGCATAAGCATTCAAACTTTAACATTGCTGTATTTGCATATATACTCGAAGGGTTAAGCTTTAATGCCATTTAATCTCATATTCTAATGAAGGGTTATGCTTTAAAGGCATCTGATCTCTTATTTCCATCATAGAGTACACAAACAGTATGAAAAGGACCAGATATTAGCACTAGCATTAGATCGCTAGCATTAGCAAGTTAGCATTAGCATTCAAAATTTAACATTGCTGTATTTGCATATGTACAAGAAGGGTTAAGCTTTAATGCCATTTAATCTCATATTCCCATGAAGGGTTATGCTTCTATGCCATCTGATCTCTTATTTCCATCATAGAGGACACATACTATATGACAATGACCAGATATTAGCACTAGCATTAGATCGCTAGCATTAGAAAGTTAGCATTAGCATTCAAACTTTAACATTGCTGTATTTGCATATATACCAGAAGGGTTAAGTTTTAATGCCATTTAATCTCATATTGCCATGAAGGGTTATGCTTTAAAGTCATCTGATCTCTTATTTCCATCATAGAGGACACGAACAGTATGAAAATGACCAGATATTAGCACTAGCATTAGATCGCAAGCATTAGCAAGTTAGCATTAGCATTCAAACTTTAACATTGCTGTATTTGCATTTGTAAATGAAGGGTTAAGCTTTAATGCCATTTAATCTCATATTCCCATGAAGTGATATGGTTCAATGCCATCTGATCTCTTATTTCCATTATAGAGGACATGTACAGTATGAAAATGACCAGATATTAGCACTAGCATTAGATCGCTAGCATTAGAAAGTTAGCATTAGCATTCAAACTTTAACATTGCTGTATTTGCATATATACCAGAAGGGTTAAGCTTTAATGCCATTTAATCTCATATTCCCATGAAGGGTTATGCTTTAATGCCATCTCATCTCTTATTTCCATCATAGAGCACACGTACAGTATGAATATGACCAGATATTAGCACTAGCATTAGATCGCTAGCATTAGCATTCAAAATTTTACATGACTGTATTTGCATATTTACAAGAAGGGTTAAGCTTTCATGCCATCTAATCTCATATTCCCATGAAGGGTTATGCTTTAATGGCATCTGATCTCTTATTTCCATCATAGAGGACACGTACAGTATGAAAATGACCAGATATTAGCACTAGCATTAAATCGCTATCATTAGCAAGTTGGCATTAGCATTCAAACTTTAATATTGCTGTATTTGAATTTATACAAGAAGAGTTAAGCTTTAATGCCATTTAATCTCATATTCCCATGAAGAGTTATGCTTTAATGGCATCTGATCTCTTATTTCCATCATAGACGACAAGTATAGAATGAAAATGACCAGATATTAGCACTAGCATTAGATCGCTAGCATTAGCAAATTAGCATTAGCATTCAAACTTTAACATTGCTGTATTTGAATTTATACAAGAAGGTTTATGCTTTAATGCCATTTAATCTCATATTGCCATGAAGGGTTATGCTTTAATGGCATCTGATCTCTTATTTCCATCATAGAGGACACGTACAGTATGAAAATGACCAGATATTAGCACTAGCATTAAATCGCTATCATTAGCAAGTTGGCATTAGCATTCAAACTTTAATATTGCTGTATTTGAATTTATACAAGAAGAGTTAAGCTTTAATGACATTTAATCTCATATTCCCATGAAGGGTTATGCTTTAAAGTCATCTGATCTCTTATTTCCATCATAGAGGACACGAACAGTATGAAAATGACCAGATATTAGCACTAGCATTAGATCGCAAGCATTAGCAAGTTAGCATTAGCATTCAAACTTTAACATTGCTGTATTTGCATTTGTAAATGAAGGGTTAAGCTTTAATGCCATTTAATCTCATATTCCCATGAAGTGATATGGTTCAATGCCATCTGATCTCTTATTTCCATTATAGAGGACATGTACAGTATGAAAATGACCAGATATTAGCACTAGCATTAGATCGCTAGCATTAGAAAGTTAGCATTAGCATTCAAACTTTAACATTGCTGTATTTGCATATATACCAGAAGGGTTAAGTTTTAATGCCATTTAATCTCATATTCCCATGAAGGGTTATGCTTTAATGCCATCTCATCTCTTATTTCCATCATAGAGCACACGTACAGTATGAATATGACCAGATATTAGCACTAGCATTAGATTGCTAGCATTAGCATTCAAAATTTAACATGATTGTATTTGCATATTTACAAGAAGGGTTAAGCTTTCATGCCATCTAATCTCATATTCCCATGAAGGGTTATGCTTTAATGGCATCTGATCTCTTATTTCCATCATAGAGGACACGTACAGTATGAAAATGACCAGATATTAGCACTAGCATTAAATCGCTATCATTAGCAAGTTGGCATTAGCATTCAAACTTTAATATTGCTGTATTTGAATTTATACAAGAAGAGTTAAGCTTTAATGCCATTTAATCTCATATTGACATGAAGGGTTATGCTTTAATGCCATCTGATCTCTTATTTCCATCAGAGAGGACACATACAATATGACAATGACCAGATATTAGCACTAGCATTAGATCGCTAGCATTAGCAAGTTAGCATTAGCATTCAAACTTTAACATTGCTGTATTTGCATATATACTCACAAGGGTTAAGCTTTAATGCCATTTAATCTCATATTCCCATGAAGGGTTATGCTTTCAAGGCATCTGATCTCTTATTTCCATCATAGAGGACACAAACAGTATGAAAATGACCAGATATTAGCACTAGCATTAGATCGCTAGCATTAGCATTAGCATTCAAAATTTAACATTGCTGTATTTGCATATGTACAAGAAGGGTTAAGCTTTAATGCCATTTAATCTCATATTCCCATGAAGGGTTATGCTTCTAATGCCATCTGATCTCTTATTTCCATCATAGAGGACACATACTATATGAAAATGACCAGATATTAGCACTAGCATTAAATCGCTAGCATTAGAAAGTTAGCATTAGCATTCAAACTTTAACATTGCTGTATTTGCATATATACCAGAAGGGTTAAGCTTTAATGCCATTTAATCTCATATTCCCATGAAGGGTTATGCTTTAAAGGCATCTGATCTCTTATTTCCATCATAGAGGACACAAACAGTATAAAAATGACCAGATATTAGCACTAGCATTAGATCGCTAGCATTAGCAAGTTAGCATTAGCATTCAAACTTTAACATTGCTGTATTTGCATATATACAAGAAGGGTTAAGCTTTAATTCCATTTAATCTCATATTGCCATGAAGGGTTATGCTTTAAAGTCATCTGATCTCTTATTTCCATCATAGAGGACACAAACAGTATGAAAATGACCAGATATTAGCACTAGCATTAGATCGCAAGCATTAGCAAGTTAGCATTAGCATTCAAACTTTAACATTTCTGTATTTGCATATATACTCGAAGGGTTAAGCTTTAATGCCATTTAATGTCATATTCCCATGAAGGATTATGCTTTAAAGGCATCTGATCTCTTATTTCCATCATAGAGGACACGAACAGTATGAAAAGGACCAGATATTAGCACTAGCATTAGATCGCTAGCATTAGCAAGTTAGCATTAGCATTCAAACTTTAACATTGCTGTATTTGCATATGTACAAGAAGGGTTAAGCTTTAATGCCATTTAATCTCATATTGCCATGAAGGGTTATGCTTTAATGCCATCTGATCTATTATTTCCATCATAAAGGACACAAACAGTATGAAAATGAGCAGATATTAGCACTAGCTTTAAATCACGATCATTAGCAAGTTAGCATTAGCATTCAAACTTTAACATTGCTGTATTTGCATATATGCTAGAAGGGTTAAGCTTTAATGCCATTTAATCTCATATTCCCATGAAGGGTTATGCTTTAAAGTCATCTGATTTCTTATTTCCATCATAGAGGACACGTACAGTATGAAAATGACCAGATCTTAGCACTAGCATTAGATCGCTAGCATTATCAAGTTAGCATTAGCATTCAAACTTTAACATTGCTGTATTTGCATATATACCAGAAGGGTTAAGCTTTAATGGCATTTAGTCTCATATTCCCATGAAGGGTTATGGTTTAATGCCATCTGATCTCTTAATTCCATCATAGAGGACACGTACAGTATGAAAATGACCAGATATTAGCACTAGCATTAGATCGCTAGCATTAGCATTCAAACTTTAACATGACTGTATTTGCATATATACTCGAAGGGTTAAGCTTTAATGCCATTTAATGTCATATTCCCATGAAGGATTATGCTTTAAAGGCATCTGATCTCTTATTTCCATCATAGAGGACACGAACAGTATGAAAAGGACCAGATATTAGCACTAGCATTAGATCGCTAGCATTAGCAAGTTAGCATTAGCATTCAAACTTTAACATTGCTGTATTTGCATATGTACAAGAAGGGTTAAGCTTTAATGCCATTTAATCTCATATTCCCATGAAGGGTTATTCTTCTATGCCATCTGATCTCTTATTTCCATCATAGAGGAAACAAACAATATGACAATGACCAGACATTAGCACTAGCATTAAATCGCTAGCATTAGCAAGTTAGCATTAGCATTCAAACTTTAACATTGCTGTATTTGCATACGTACAAGAAAGGTTAAGCTTTAATGCCATTTAATCTCATATTGCCATGAAGGGTTATGCTTTAATGCCATCTGATCTCTTATTTCCATCAGAGAGGACACATACAATATGACAATGAACAGATATTAGCACTAGCATTAGACCGCTAGCATTAGCAAGTTAGCATTAGCATTCAAACTTTAACATTGCTGTATTTGCATATATACTCACAAGGGTTAAGCTTTAATGCCATTTAATCTCATATTCCCATGAAGGGTTATGCTTTAAAGGCATCTGATCTCTTATTTCCATCATAGAGGACACAAACAGTATGAAAATGACCAGATATTAGCACTAGCATTAGATCGCTAGCATTAGCAAGTTAGCATTAGCATTCAAAATTTAACATTGCTGTATTTGCATATGTACAAGAAGGGTTAAGCTTTAATGCCATTTAATCTCATATTCCCATGAAGGGTTATGCTTCTATGCCATCTGATCTCTTATTTCCATCATAGAGGACACATACTATATGACAATGACCAGATATTAGCACTAGCATTAGATCGCTAGCATTAGAAAGTTAGCATTAGCATTCAAACTTTAACATTGCTGTATTTGCATATATACCAGAAGGGTTAAGCTTTAATGCCATTTAATCTCATATTCCCACGAAGGGTTATGCTTTAAAGGCATCTGATCTCTTATTTCCATCATAGAGGACACAAACAGTATAAAAAGGACCAGATATTAGCACTAGCATTATATCGCTAGCATTAGCAAGTTAGCATTAGCATTCAAACTTTAACATTGCTGTATTTGCATATGTCCAAGAAAGGTTAAGCTTTAATTCCATTTAATCTCATATTGCCATGAAGGGTTATGCTTTAAAGTCATCTGATCTCTTATTTCCATCATAGAGGACACAAACAGTATGAAAATGACCAGATATTAGCACTAGCATTAGATCGCAAGCATTAGCAAGTTAGCATTAGCATTCAAACTTTAACATTGCTGTATTTGCATATGTAAATGAAGGGTTAAGCTTTAATGCCATTTCATCTCATATTCCCATGAAGTGATATGCTTTAATGGCATCTGATCTCTTATTTCCATCATAGAGGACACGTACAGTATGAAAATGACCAGATATTAGCACTAGCATTAGATCGCTAGCATTAGCAAGTTAGCATTAGCATTCAAACTTTAACATTGCTGTATTTGAATATTTACAAGAAGGGTTAAGCTTTAATGCCATTTAATCTCATATTCCCATGAAGGGTTATGCTTTAAAGCCATCTGATCTCTTATTTCCATCATAGAGGACACAAACAGTATGAAAATGACCAGATATTAGCACATAAGATCGCTAGCATTAGCAAGTTAGCATTAGCATTCAAACTTTAACATTGCTGTATTTGCATATTTACAAGAAGGGTTAAGCTTTAATGCCATTTAATCTCATATTCCCATGAAGGGTTATGCTTTAATGCCATCTGATCTCTTATTTCCATCATAGAGGACACATACAGTATGAAATGACCAGATATTAGCACTAGCATTAGATCGCTAGCATTAGCAAGTTAGCATTAGCATTCAAACTTTAACATTGCTGTATTTGCATATTTACAAGAAGGGTTAAGCTTTAATGCCATTTAATCTCATATTCCCATGAAGGGTTATGCTTTAATGCCATCTGATCTCTTATTTCCATCATAGAGGACACATGTACAGTATGAAAATGACCAGATATTAGCACTAGCATTAGAATCGCTAGCATTAGCATTAGCAAAAACTTTAACATTGCTGTATTTGCATATTTACAAGAAGGGTTAAGCTTTAATGCCATTTAATCTCATATTCCCATGAAGGGTTATGCTTTAATGCCATCTGATCTCTTATTTCCATACATAAGAGACACGTACAGTATGAAAATGACCAGATATTAGCACTAGCATTAGATCGCTAGCATTAGCAAATTAGCATTAGCATTCAAACTTTAACATTGCTGTATTTGAATATATACAAGAAGGGTTAAGCTTTAATGCCATTTAATCTCATATTCCCATGAAGGGTTATGCTTTAATGCCATCTGATCTCTTATTTCCATCATAGAGGACACATACAATATGAAAATGACCAGATATTAGCACTAGCATTAGATCGCTAGCATTAGCAAGTTAGCATTAGCATTCAAACTTTAACATTGCTGTATTTGAATATATACAAGAAGGGTTAAGCTTTAATGCCATTTAATCTCATATTCCCATGAAGGGTTATGCTTTAATGCCATCTGATCTCTTATTTCCATCATAGGACACATACAATATGACAATGACCAGATATTAGACTAATTAGACCAGATATTAGCATTAGCATTCAAACATTAGATTGCTAGCATATATACTCGAAGGGTTAAGCTTTAATAGCCATTAATCTCATATTCCCAAAGGGTTATGCTTTAACATTCTTATGTATTTGCATATATACAATTAGAAGCATTAGATCGCTTTTAATGCCAAACTAAACATTGCTCATTTGCATATATACATGAAGGGTTATGCTTTAATGCCATTTAATCTCATTTCCCATTTCCATTAAAGGCATAGAGATCATAGAGGACACAAACAGTATGACAATGACCAGATATTAGCATAGCATTAGATCACTAGCATTAGCAAGTTAGCATTAGCATTCAAACTTTAACATTGCTGTATTTGCATATATACTAGAAGGGGTTAAGCTTTAATGCCATTTAATCTCATATTCCCATGAAGGGTTAGCTTTTATAGTCAAATCTCTTATTTCATTGCACGAACAGTATGAAAAATTGACCAGATATTAGCACTAGCATTAGATCGCTAGCATTAACAAGTTAGCATTAGCATTCAAACTTTAACATTGCTTTAATTTGCATATGACAAAAAGGTTAAGCTTTAATGCCATTTAATCTCATATTCCCATGAAGGGTTATGCTTTAATGCCATCTGATCTCTTATTTCCATCATAGAGGACACATACAATGTCAATGACAATGACCAGATATTAGCACTTAGCATTATAGATCGCTAGCATTAGCAATTAGCATTAGCATTCAAACTTTAACATTGCTGTATTTGAATATATACTGAGAAGGGTTAGCTTTAATGCCATTTAATCTCATATTCCCATGAAGGGTTATGCTTTAATGCCATCTGATCTCTTATTTCCATCATAGAGGACACATAACAGTATGACAATGACCAGATATTAGCACTAGCATTAGATCGCTAGCATTAGCAAGTTAGCATTAGCATTCAAACTTTAACATTGCTGTATTTGCATATATACAAGAAGGGTTAAGCTTTAATGCCATTTAATCTCATATTCCCATGAAGGGTTATGCTTTAATGCCATCTGATCTCTTATTTCCATCATAGAGGACACATACAGTATGAAAATGACCAGATATTAGCACTAGCATTAGATCGCTAGCATTAGCAAGTTAGCATTAGCATTCAAACTTTAACATTGCTGTATTTGCATATATACAAGAAGGGTTAAGCTTTAATGCCATTTAATCTCATATTCCCATGAAGGGTTATGCTTTAATGCCATCTGATCTCTTATTTCCATCATAGAGGACACAAACAGTATGAAAATGACCAGATATTAGCACTAGCATTAGATCGCTAGCATTAGCAAGTTAGCATTAGCATTCAAACTTTAACATTGCTGTATTTGCATATATACAAGAAGGGTTAAGCTTTAATGCCATTTAATCTCATATTCCCATGAAGGGTTATGCTTTAATGCCATCTGATCTCTTATTTCCATCATAGAGGACACATACAATATGAAATGACCAGATATTAGCACTAGCATTAGATCGCTAGCATTAGCAAGTTAGCATTAGCATTCAAACTTTAACATTGCTGTATTTGCATATATACAAGAAGGGTTAAGCTTTAATGCCATTTAATCTCATATTCCCATGAAGGGTTATGCTTTAATGCCATCTGATCTCTTATTTCCATCATAGAGGACACATAACAGTATGAAAATGACCAGATATTAGCACTAGCATTAGATCGCTAGCATTAGCAAGTTAGCATTAGCATTCAAACTTTAACATTGCTGTATTTGCATATGTACAAGAAGGGTTAAGCTTTAATGCCATTTAATCTCATATTGCCATGAAGGGTTATGCTTTAATGCCATCTGATCTATTATTTCCATCATAGAGGACACAAACAACATGAAAATGACCAGATATTAGCACTAGCATTAGATCGCTAGCATTAGCAAGTTAGCATTAGCATTCAAACTTTAACATTGCTGTATTTGCATATATACAAGAAGGGTTAAGCTTTAATGCCATTTAATCTCATATTCCCATGAAGGGTTATGTTCAATGCCATTAATGCCATCTGATCTCTTATTTCCATCATAGAGGACACATACAGAATGAAAATGACCAGATATTAGCACTAGCATTAGATCGCTAGCATTAGCAAGTTAGCATTAGCATTCAAACTTTTTAACATTGCTGTATTTGCATATATACCAGAAGGGTTAAAGCTTTAATGCCATTTAATCTCATATTCCCATGAAGGGTTATGCTTTAATGGCATCTGATCTCTTATTTCCATCATAGAGGACACAAACAGTATGAAAATGACCAGATATTAGCACTAGCATTAAATCGCTAGCATTAGCAAGTTAGCATTAGCATTCAAACTTTAACATTGCTGTATTTGAATATATACAAGAAGGGTTAAGCTTTAATGCCATTTAATCTCATATTCCCATGAAGGGTTATGCTTTAATGCCATCTGATCTCTTATTTCCATCATAGAGGACACATACAATATGAAAATGACCAGATATTAGCACTAGCATTAGATCGCTAGCATTAGCAAATTAGCATTAGCATTCAAACTTTAACATTGCTGTATTTGCATATATACAAGAAGGTTTAAGCTTTAATGCCATTTAATCTCATATTGCCATGAAGGGTTATGCTTTAATGCCATCTGATCTCTTATTTCCATCATAGAGACACATACAATATGACAATGACCAGATATTAGCACTAGCATTAGACCACTAGCATTAGCAAGTTAGCATTAGCATTCAAACTTTAACATTGCTGTATTTGCATATATACTCGAAGGGTTAAGCTTTTAATGCCATTTAATCTCATATTCCCCATGAAGGGTTATGCTTTAAAGGCATCTGATCTCTTATTTCCATCATAGAGGACACGAACAGTATGAAAAATGACCAGATATTAGCACTAGCATTAGATCGCTAGCATTAGCAAGTTAGCATTAGCATTCAAACTTTAACATTGCTGTATTTGCATATATACAAGAAGGGTTAAGCTTTAATGCCATTTAATCTCATATTCCCATGAAGGGTTATGCTTTTAATGCCATCTGATCTCTTATTTCCATCATAGAGGACACAAACAGTATGAAAATGACCAGATATTAGCACTAGCATTAGATCGCTAGCATTAGCAAGTTAGCATTAGCATTCAAACTTTAACATTGCTGTATTTGCATATATACAAGAAGGGTTAAGCTTTAATGCCATTTAATCTCATATTCCCATGAAGGGTTATGCTTTAATGCCATCTGATCTCTTATTTCCATCATAGAGGACACATACAAATATGAAAATGACCAGATATTAGCACTAGCATTAGACCGCTAGCATTAAATGCAAGTTAGCATTAGCATTCAAACTTTAACATTGCTGTATTTGCATATATACAAGAAGGGTTAAGCTTTAATGCCATTTAATCTCATATTCCCATGAAGGGTTATGCTTTAATGGCATCTGATCTCTTATTTCCATCATAGAGGACACAAACAGTATGAAAATGACCAGATATTAGCACTAGCATTAGATCGCTAGCATTAGCATTAGCATTCAAACATTGCTGTATTTGCATATGTACAAGAAGGGTTAAGCTTTAATGCCATTTAATCATATTCCCATGAAGGGTTATGCTTTGCCATTTGACATCATAGAGGACACAAACAGTATGAAAATGACCAGATATTAGCACTAGCATTAGATTAGCATTAGCAAGTTAGCATTAGCATTCAAACTTTAACATTGCTGTATTTGCATATGTACTAGAAGGGTTAAGCTTTAATGCCATTTAATCTCATATTCCCATGAAGGGTTATGCTTTAAAGGCATCTGATCTCTTATTTCCATCATAGAGGACACATATAACAGTATGAAAATGACCAGATATTAGCACTAGCATTAGATCGCTAGCATTAGCAAGTTAGCATTAGCATTCAAACTTTAACATTGCTGTATTTGCATATGCAAGAAGGGTTATAATGCCATTTAATCTCATATTCCCATGAAGGGTTATGCTTTAATGCCATCTGATCTCTTATTTCCATCATAGAGGACACAAACAGTATGAAAATGACCAGATATTAGCACTAGCATTAGATCGCTAGCATTAGCAAGTTAGCATTAGCATTCAAACTTTAACATTGCTGTATTTGCATATATACCAAGAAGGGTTAAGCTTTAATGCCATTTAAATCATATTCCCATGAAGGGTTATGCTTTAATGCCATCTGATCTCTTATTTCCATCATAGAGGACACAAACAGTATGAAAATGACCAGATATTAGCACTAGCATTAGATCGCTAGCATTAGCAAGTTAGCATTAGCATTCAAACTTTAACATTGCTGTATTTGCATATTTACAAGAAGGGTTAAATGCCATTTAATGCCATTTAATCTCATATTCCCATGAAGGGTTATGCTTTAATGGCATCTGATCTCTTATTTCCATCATAGAGACACATGTACAGTATGAAAATGACCAGATATTAGCACTAGCATTAGATCGCTAGCATTAGCAAGTTAGCATTAGCATTCAAAATTTAACATTGCTGTATTTGCATATATACAAGAAGGGTTAAGCTTTTAATGCCATTTAATCTCATATTCCCATGAAGGGTTATGCTTTTAATGCCATCTGATCTCTTATTTCCATCATAGAGGACACATACAGTATGAAAATGACCAGATATTAGCACTAGCATTAGATCGCTAGCATTAGCAAGTTAGCATTAGCATTCAAACTTTAACATTGCTGTATTTGCATATTTACAAGAAGGGTTAAGCTTTAATGCCATTTAATCTCATATTCCCATGAAGGGTTATGCTTTAAAGCCATCTGATCTCTTATTTCCATCATAGAGGACATGTAACAGTATGAAAATGACCAGATATTAGCACTAGCATTAGATCGCTAGCATTAGCAAGTTAGCATTAGCATTCAAACTTTAACATTGCTGTATTTGCATATATACTGAAGGGTTAAGCTTTAATGCCATTTAATCTCATATTCTAATGAAGGGTTATGCTTTTTAATGCATCTGATCTCTTATTTCCATCATAGAGGACACAAACAGTATGAAAATGACCAGATATTAGCACTAGCATTAGATCGCTAGCATTAGCATTCAAAATTAGCATTAGCATTCAAATTTAACATTATGCTGTATTTGTATGTACAAGAAGGGTTGCATTAATGCCATTTAATCTCATATTCCATGAAGGGTTATGCTTTAATGCCATCTGATCTCTTATTTCCATCATAGAGGACACATACAATATGAAAATGACCAGATATTAGCACTAGCATTAAATCGCTAGCATTAGCAAGTTAGCATTAGCATTCAAACTTTAACATTGCTGTATTTGCATATATACAAGAAGGGTTAAGCTTTAATGCCATTTAATCTCATATTCCCATGAAGGGTTATGCTTTAATGGCATCTGATCTCTTATTTCCATCATAGAGGACATGTATAGTATGAAAATGACCAGATATTAGCACTAGCATTAGATCGCTAGCATTAGCAAGTTAGCATTAGCATTCAAACTTTAACATTGCTGTATTTGAATATATACAAGAAGGGTTAAGCTTTAATGCCATTTAATCTCATATTCTAATGAAGGGTTATGCTTTAATGGCATCTGATCTCTTATTTCCATCATAGAGGACACAAACAGTATGAAAATGACCAGATATTAGCACTAGCATTAGATCGCTAGCATTAGCATTAGCATTAGCAAAACTTTAACATTGCTGTATTTGCATATATACAAGAAGGGTTAAGCTTTAATGCCATTTAATCTCATATTCCCATGAAGGGTTATGCTTTAAAGGCATCTGATCTCTTATTTCCATCATAGAGGACACATAACAGTATGAAAATGACCAGATATTAGCACTAGCATTAGATCGCTAGCATTAGCAAGTTAGCATTAGCATTCAAACTTTAACATTGCTGTATTTGCATATATACCAAATGAAGGGTTAAGCTTTTAATGCCATTTAATCTCATATTCCATGAAGGGTTATGGTTCAATGCCATCTGATCTCTTATTTCCATCATAGAGGACACGTACAGTATGAAAATGACCAGATATTAGCACTAGCATTAGATCGCTTAGCAAAGTTAGCATTAGCATTCAAACTTTAACATTGCTGTATTTTGCATATTTACATGAAGGTTGCTTTAATGCCATTTAATCTCATATTCCCATGAAGGGTTATGCTTTAATGCCATCTGATCTCTTATTTCCATCATAGAGGAAACATACAATATGAAAATGACCAGATATTAGCACTAGCATTAGATCGCTAGCATTAGCAAGTTAGCATTAGCATTCAAACTTTTAACATTGCTGTATTTGCATATATACAAGAAGGGTTTAGCTTTAATGCCATTTAATCTCATATTCCCATGAAGGGTTATGCTTTAATGCCATCTGATCTCTTATTTCCATCATAGAGACACACGACAGTATGAAAATGACCAGATATTAGCATTAGCATTAGATCGCTAGCATTAGCAAGTTAGCATTAGCATTCAAACTTTAACATTGCTGTATTTGCATATATACAAGAAGGGTTAAGATTTAATGCCATTTAATCTCATATTCCCATGAAGGGTTATGCTTTAATGGCATCTGATCTCTTATTTCCATCATAGAGGACACAAACAGTATGAAAATGACCAGATATTAGCACTAGCATTAGATCGCTAGCATTAGCAAATTAGCATTAGCATTCAAACTTTAACATTGCTGTATTTGAATTTATACAAGAAGGTTTTATGCTTTAATGCCATTTAATCTCATATTCCCATGAAGGGTTATGCTTTTAATGGCATCTGATCTCTTATTTCCATCATAGAGGACACAAACAGTATGAAAATGACCAGATATTAGCACTAGCATTAGATCGCTAGCATTAGCAAGTTAGCATTAGCATTCAAACTTTAACATTGCTGTATTTGAATTTATACAAGAAGGGTTAAGCTTTAATGCCATTTAATCTCATATTCCCATGAAGGGTTATGCTTTAAAGTCATCTGATCTCTTATTTCCATCATAGAGACACGCACAGTATGAAAATGACCAGATATTAGCACTAGCATTAGATCGCAAGATTAGCAAGTTAGCATTAGCATTCAAACTTTAACATTGCTGTATTTGCATTTGTAAATGAAGGGTTAAGCTTTTAATGCCATTTAATCTCATATTCCCATGAAGGGTTATGGTTCAATGCCATCTGATCTCTTATTTCCATTATAGAGACATGTACAGTATGAAAATGACCAGATATTAGCACTAGCATTAGATCGCTAGCATTAGAAAGTTAGCATTAGCATTCAAACTTTAACATTGCTGTATTTGCATATATACCAGAAGGGTTAAGTTTTAATGCCATTTAATCTCATATTCTCATGAAGGGTTATGCTTTTAATGCCATCTCATCTCTTATTTCCATCATAGAGCACACAAACAGTATGAAAATGACCAGATATTAGCACTAGCATTAGATCGCTTAGCATTAGCATTCAAAATTTAACATTGCTGTATTTTTGCATATTTACAAGAAGGGTTAAGCTTTAATGCCATTTAATCTCATATTCCCATGAAGGGTTATGCTTTAATGGCATCTGATCTCTTATTTCCATCATAGAGGACACATACAGTATGAAAATGACCAGATATTAGCACTAGCATTAAATCGCTAGCATTAGCAAGTTGGCATTAGCATTCAAACTTTAATATTGCTGTATTTGAATTTTGTACAAGAAGAGTTAAGCTTTAATGCCATTTAATCTCATATTCTAATGAAGGGTTATGCTTTAATGGCATCTGATCTCTTATTTCCATCATAGACGACAAGTATAGAATGAAAATGACCAGATATTAGCACTAGCATTAGATCGCTAGCATTAGCAAATTAGCATTAGCATTCAAACTTTAACATTGCTGTATTTGCATATATACAAGAAGGTTTATGATTTAATGCCATTTAATCTCATATTGCCATGAAGGGTTATGCTTTAATGCCGTCTGATCTCTTATTTACATCATAGAGGACACATTAAACATGACAATGACCAGATATTAGCAAAAGCATTAGACCACGAGCATTAGCAAGTTAGCATTAGCATTCAAACTTTAACATTTCTGTATTTGCATATATACTCGAAGGGTTAAGCTTTAATGCCATTTAATGTCATATTCCCATGAAGGATTATGCTTTAAAGGCATCTGATCTCTTATTTCCATCATAGAGGACACGAACAGTATGAAAAGGACCAGATATTAGCACTAGCATTAGATCGCTAGCATTAGCAAGTTAGCATTAGCATTCAAACTTTAACATTGCTGTATTTGCATATGTACAAGAAGGGTTAAGCTTTTAATGCCATTTAATCTCATATTGCCATGAAGGGTTATGCTTTTTAATGCCATCTGATCTATATTATTTCCATCATAAAGGACACAAACAGTATGAAAATGAGCAGATATTAGCACTAGCATTAAATCACGAGCATTAGCAAGTTAGCATTAGCATTCAAACTTTAACATTGCTGTATTTGCATATATGCTAGAAGGGTTGCTTTAATGCCATTTAATCTCATATTCCCATGAAGGGTTATGGTTTAAAGTCATCTGATTTCTTATTTCCATCATAGAGGACACGTACAGTATGAAAATGACCAGATATTAGCACTAGCATTAGATCGCTAGCATTAGAAAGTTAGCATTAGCATTCAAACTTTAACATTGCTGTATTTGCATATATACCAGAAGGGTTAAGCTTTAATGCCATTTAATCTCATATTCCCATGAAGGGTTATGGTTTAAAAGGCATCTGATCTCTTATTTCCATCATAGAGACACAAACAGTATGAAAATGACCAGATATTAGCACTAGCATTAGATCGCTAGCATTAGCATTCAAAAATTTAACATGACTGTATTTGCATATATACTCGAAGGGTTAAGCTTTAATGCCATTTAATGTCATATTCCCATGAAGGATTATGCTTTAATGGCATCTGATCTCTTATTTCCATCATAGAGGACACATACAGTATGAAAATGACCAGATATTAGCACTAGCATTAGATCGCTAGCATTAGCAAGTTAGCATTAGCATTCAAACTTTAACATTGCTGTATTTGCATATGTACAAGAAGGGTTAAGCTTTAATGCCATTTAATCTCATATTCCCATGAAGGGTTATTCTTCTATGCCATCTGATCTCTTATTTCCATCATAGAGACACATACAATATGACAATGACCAGATATTAGCACTAGCATTAGAATCGCTAGCATTAGCAAGTTAGCATTAGCATTCAAACTTTAACATTGCTGTATTTGCATATATACAAGGGTTGAAGGGTTTAATGCCATTTAATCTCATATTCCCATGAAGGGTTATGCTTTTAAAGCCATCTGATCTCTTATTTCCATCATAGAGGACACAAACAGTATGAAAATGACCAGATATTAGCACTAGCATTAGATCGCTAGCATTAGAAGTTAGCATTAGCATTCAAAATTTAACATTGCTGTATTTGCATATGTACAAGAAGGGTTAAGCTTTAATGCCATTTAATCTCATATTCCCATGAAGGGTTATGCTTTAATGCCATCTGATCTCTTATTTCCATCATAGAGGACACATACTATATGACAATGACCAGATATTAGCACTAGCATTAGATCGCTAGCATTAGAAAGTTAGCATTAGCATTCAAACTTTTAACATTGCTGTATTTGCATATATACCAGAAGGGTTAGCTTTAATGCCATTTAATCTCATATTCCCATGAAGGGTTATGCTTTAAAGGCATCTGATCTCTTATTTCCATCATAGAGGACACAAACAGTATAAAAAGGACCAGATATTAGCACTAGCATTATATCGCTAGCATTAGCAAGTTAGCATTAGCATTCAAACTTTTAACATTGCTGTATTTTGCATATGTCCAAGAAAGGTTAAGCTTTAATTCCATTTAATCTCATATTTGCCATGAAGGGTTATGCTTTAAAGTCATCTGATCTCTTATTTCCATCATAGAGGACACAAACAGTATGAAAATGACCAGATATTAGCACTAGCATTAGATCGCAAGCATTAGCAAGTTAGCATTAGCATTCAAACTTTAACATTGCTGTATTTGCATATGTAAATGAAGGGTTAAGCTTTAATGCCATTTCATCTCATATTCCCATGAAGTGATATGGTTCAATGCCATCTGATCTCTTATTTCCATTAAAGAGGACATGTACAGTATGAAAATGACCAGATATTAGCACTAGCATTAGATCGCTAGCATTAGAAAGTTAGCATTAGCATTCAAACTTTAACATTGCTGTATTTGCATATTTACAAGAAGGGTTAAGATTTAATGCCATTTAATCTCATATTCCCATGAAGGGTTATGCTTTAAAGGCATCTGATCTCTTATTTCTATCATAGAGGACATGTACAGTATGAAAATGACCAGATATTAGCACTAGCATTAGATCGCTAGCATTAGCAAGTTAGCAGTAGCATTCAAACTTTAACATTGCTTTATTTGAATATTTACAAGAAGGGTTAAGCTTTAATGCCATTTAATCTCATATTTCCATGAAGGGTTATGCTTTATTGCCATCTGATCTCTTATGTCCATCATAAAGGACACATAAAGTATGACAAAGACCAGATATTAGCACTAGCATTAGATCGCTAGCATTAGCATTCAAACTTTAACATGACTGTATTTGCATATTTACAAGAAGGGTTAAGATTTAATGCCATTTAATCTCATATTCCCATGAAGGGTTATGCTTTAAAGGCATCTGATCTCTTATTTCTATCATAGAGGACATGTACAGTATGAAAATGACCAGATATTAGCACTAGCATTAGATCGCTAGCATTAGCAAGTTAGCATTAGCATTCAAACTTTAACATTGCTGTATTTGCATATATACCAGACGGGTTAAGCTTTAATGGCATTTAGTCTCATATTCCCATGAAGGGTTATGGTTTAATGCCATCTGATCTCTTATTTCCATCATAGAGGTCACGCACAGTATGAAAATGACCAGATATTAGCACTAGCATTAGATCGCTAGCATTAGCATTCAAACTTTAACATGACTGTATTTGCATATTTACAAGAAGGGGTTAAGCTTTAATGCCATTTAATCTCATATTCCATGAAGGGTTATTCTTCTATGCCATCTGATCTCTTATTTCCATCATAGAGGAAACATACAATATGACAA
>CM056199.1:106301470-106350227 GCA_029692085.1 Gymnothorax javanicus
GCATTAGATCGCAAGCATTAGCAAGTTAGCATTAGCATTCAAACTTTAACATTGCTGTATTTGCATATGTAAATGAAGGGTTAAGCTTTAATGCCATTTCATCTCATATTCCCATGAAGTGATATGGTTCAATGCCATCTGATCTCTTATTTCCATTAAAGAGGACATGTACAGTATGAAAATGACCAGATATTAGCACTAGCATTAGATCGCTAGCATTAGAAAGTTAGCATTAGCATTCAAACTTTAACATTGCTGTATTTGCATATTTACAAGAAGGGTTAAGATTTAATGCCATTTAATCTCATATTCCCATGAAGGGTTATGCTTTAAAGGCATCTGATCTCTTATTTCTATCATAGAGGACATGTACAGTATGAAAATGACCAGATATTAGCACTAGCATTAGATCGCTAGCATTAGCAAGTTAGCAGTAGCATTCAAACTTTAACATTGCTTTATTTGAATATTTACAAGAAGGGTTAAGCTTTAATGCCATTTAATCTCATATTTCCATGAAGGGTTATGCTTTATTGCCATCTGATCTCTTATGTCCATCATAAAGGACACATAAAGTATGACAAAGACCAGATATTAGCACTAGCTTTAGATCGCTAGCATTAGCATTCAAACTTTAACATGACTGTATTTGCATATTTACAAGAAGGGTTAAGATTTAATGCCATTTAATCTCATATTCCCATGAAGGGTTATGCTTTAAAGGCATCTGATCTCTTATTTCTATCATAGAGGACATGTACAGTATGAAAATGACCAGATATTAGCACTAGCATTAGATCGCTAGCATTAGCAAGTTAGCATTAGCATTCAAACTTAAACATTGCTGTATTTGCATATATACCAGACGGGTTAAGCTTTAATGGCATTTAGTCTCATATTCCCATGAAGGGTTATGGTTTAATGCCATCTGATCTCTTATTTCCATCATAGAGGTCACGTACAGTATGAAAATGACCAGATATTAGCACTAGCATTAGATCGCTAGCATTAGCATTCAAACTTTAACATGACTGTATTTGCATATTTACAAGAAGGGTTAAGCTTTAATGCCATTTAATCTCATATTCCCATGAAGGGTTATTCTTCTATGCTATCTGATCTCTTATTTCCATCATAGAGGAAACATACAATATGACAATGACCAGATATTAGCACTAGCATTAAATCGCTAGCATTAGCAAGTTAGCATTAGCATTCAAACTTTAACATTGCTGTATTTGCATATGTACAAGAAAAGGTTAAGCTTTAATGCCATTTAATCTCATATTGCCATGAAGGGTTATGCTTTAATGCCATCTGATCTCTTATTTCCATCAGAGAGGACACATACAATATGACAATGACCAGATATTAGCACTAGCATTAGACCGCTAGCATTAGCAAGTTAGCATTAGCATTCAAACTTTAACATTGCTGTATTTGCATATATACTCGAAGGGTTAAGCTTTAATGCCATTTAATCTCATATTCCCATGAAGGGTTATGCTTTATAGGCATCTGATCTCTTATTTCCATCATAGAAGACACAAACAGTATGAAAAGGACCAGATATTAGCACTAGCATTAGATCGCTAGCATTAGCAAGTTAGCATTAGCATTCAAACTTTAACATTGCTGTATTTGCATATATACTAGACGGGTTAAGCTTTAATGCCATTTAATCTCATATTCCCATGAAGGGTTATGCTTTAAAGGCATATGATCTCTTATTTCCATCATAGAGGACACAAACAGTATGAAAAGGACCAGATATTAGCACTAGCATTAGATCGCTAGCATTAGCAAGTTAGCATTAGCATTCAAACTTTAACATTGCTGTATTTGCATATATACTAGACGGGTTAAGCTTTAATGCCATTTAATCTCATATTCCCATGAAGGGTTATGCTTTAAAGTCATCTGATCTCTTATTTCCATCATAGAGGACACGTACAGTATGAAAATGACCAGATATTAGCACTAGCATTAGATCGCTAGCATTAGCAAGTTAGCATTAGCATTCAAACTTTAACATTGCTGTATTTGCATATGTAAATGAAGGGTTAAGCTTTAATGCCATTTAATCTCATATTCCCATGAAGGGTTATGCTTTAAAGTCATCTGATCTCTTATTTCCTACATAGAGGACATGTACAGTATGAAAATGACCAGATATTAGCACTAGCATTAGATCGCTAGCATTAGAAAGTTAGCATTAGCATTCAAACTTTAACATTGCTGTATTTGCATATATACCAGAAGGGTTAAGCTTTAATGCCATTTAATCTCATATTCACATGAAGGGTTATGCTTTAAAGGCATCTGATCTCTTATTTCCATCATAGAGGACACAAACAGTATGAAAATGACCAGATATTAGCACTAGCATTAGATCGCTAGCATTAGCAAGTTAGCATTAGCATTCAAAATTTAACATTGCTGTATTTGCATATGTACAAGAAGGGTTAAGCTTTAATGCCATTTAATCTCATATTCCCATGAAGGGTTATGCTTCTATGCCATCTGATCTCTTATTTCCATCATAGAGGACACATACAGTATGAAAATGACCAGATATTAGCACTAGCATTATATCGCTAGCATTAGCAAGTAAACATTAGCATTCAAACTTTAACATTGCTGTATTTGCCTATGTACAAGAAAGGTTAAGCTTTAATGCCATTTAATCTCATATTGCCATGAAGGGTTATGCTTTAATTCCATCTGATCTCTTATTTCCATCATAGAGGACACATTACAATATGACAATGACCAGATATTAGCACTAGCATTAGACCACTAGCATTAGCAAGTTAGCATTAGCATTCAAACTTTAACATTTCTGTATTTGCATATGATACAAGAAGGGTTAAGACTTTAATGCCATTTAATCTCATATTCCCATGAAGGGTTATGCTTTAAATGCCATCTGATCTCTTATTTCCATCATAGAGGACACAAACAGTATGAAAATGACCAGATATTAGCACTAGCATTAGATCGCTAGCATTAGCAAGTTAGCATTAGCATTCAAACTTTAACATTGCTGTATTTGCATATATACAAGAAGGGTTAAGCTTTAATGCCATTTAATCTCATATTCCCATGAAGGGTTATGCTTTAAAGCCATCTGATCTCTTATTTCCATCATAGAGGACACGAACAGTATGAAAATGACCAGATATTAGCACTAGCATTAGATCGCTAGCATTATCAAGTTAGCATTAGCATTCAAACTTTAACATTGCTGTATTTGCATATATACCAGAAGGGTTAAGCTTTAATGCCATTTAATCTCATATTCCCATGAAGGGTTATGGTTTAATGCCATCTGATCTCTTATTTCCATCATAGAGGACACAAACAGTATGAAAATGACCAGATATTAGCACTAGCATTAGATCGCTAGCATTAGCATTCATTCAAACTTTAACATTGACTGTATTTGCATATATACAAGAAGGGTTAAGCTTTTAATGCCATTTAATCTCATATTCCCATGAAGGATTATGCTTTAAAGGCATCTGATCTCTTATTTCCATCATAGAGGACACGAACAGTATGAAAATGACCAGATATTAGCACTAGCATTAGATCGCTAGCATTAGCAAGTTAGCATTAGCATTCAAACTTTAACATTGCTGTATTTGCATATGTACAAGAAGGGTTAAGCTTTAATGCCATTTAATCTCAAATTCCCATGAAGGGTTATGCTTCAATCTCATATTCCCATGAAGGGTTATTCTTCTATGCCATCTGATCTCTTATTTCCATCATAGAGGACACAAACAGTATGAAAATGACCAGATATTAGCACTAGCATTAAATCGCTAGCATTAGCAAGTTAGCATTAGCATTCAAACTTTAACATTGCTGTATTTGCATATGTACAAGAAAGGTTAAGCTTTAATGCCATTTAATCTCATATTCCCATGAAGGGTTATGCTTTAATGCCATCTGATCTCTTATTTCCATCATAGAGGACACATACAATATGACAATGAACAGATATTAGCACTAGCATTAGACCGCTAGCATTAGCAAGTTAGCATTAGCATTCAAACTTTAACATTGCTGTATTTGCATATATACTCAGAAGGGTTAAGCTTTAATGCCATTTAATCTCATATTCCCATGAAGGGTTATGCTTTAAATGCATCTGATCTCTTATTTCCATCATAGAGGACACAAACAGTATGAAAATGACCAGATATTAGCACTAGCATTAGATCGCTAGCATTAGCAAGTTAGCATTAGCATTCAAAATTTAACATTGCTGTATTTGCATATGTACAAGAAGGGTTAAGCTTTAATGCCATTTAATCTCATATTCCCATGAAGGGTTATGCTTTAATGCCATCTGATCTCTTATTTCCATCATAGAGGACATCATACTATATGACAATGACCATATTAGCATATCGCTAGCATTAGAAAGTTAGCATTAGCATTCACAGTATATTAAAAATGACCAGATATTAGCACTAGCATTATCATCGCTAGCATTAGCAAGTTAGCATTAGCATTCAAACTTTAACATTGCTGTATTTGCATATGTACAAGAAAGGTTAAGCTTTAATGCCATCTGATCTCTTATTTCCATCATAGAGGACACAAACAGTATGAAAATGACCAGATATTAGCACTAGCATTAGATCGCAAGCATTAGCAAGTTAGCATTAGCATTCAAACTTTAACATTGCTGTATTTGCATATATAAATGAAGGGTTAAGCTTTAATGCCATTTAATCTCATATTCCCATGAAGGGTTATGGTTCAATGCCATCTGATCTCTTATTTCCATTAAAGAGGACATGTACAGTATAAAAATGACCAGATATTAGCACTAGCATTAGATCGCTAGCATTAGAAAGTTAGCATTAGCATTCAAACTTTAACATTGCTGTATTTGCATATTTACAAGAAGGGTTAAGATTTAATGCCATTTAATCTCATATTCCCATGAAGGGTTATGCTTTAAAGGCATCTGATCTCTTATTTCTATCATAGAGGACATGTACAGTATGAAAATGACCAGATATTAGCACTAGCATTAGATCGCTAGCATTAGCAAGTTAGCATAGCATTCAAACTTTAACATTGCTGTATTTGAATATTTACAAGAAGGGTTAAGCTTTAATGCCATTTAATCTCATATTTCCATGAAGGGTTATGCTTTAAAGCCATCTGATCTCTTATTTCCATCATAAAGGACACATAAAGTATGAAAAAGACCAGATATTAGCACTAGCATTAGATTAGCTTAGCATTAGCATTCAAACTTTAACATGACTGTATTTGCATATTTACAAGAAGGGTTAAGATTTAATGCCATTTAATCTCATATTCCCATGAAGGGTTATGCTTTAAAGGCATCTGATCTCTTATTTCTATCATAGAGGACATGTACAGTATGAAAATGACCAGATATTAGCACTAGCATTAGATCGCTAGCATTAGCAAGTTAGCATTAGCATTCAAACTTTAACATTGCTGTATTTGCATATATACCAGAAGGGTTAAGCTTTAATGCCATTTAATCTCATATTCCCATGAAGGGTTATGGTTTAATGCCATCTGATCTCTTATTTCCATCATAGAGGACACGTACAGTATGAAAATGACCAGATATTAGCACTAGCATTAGATCGCTAGCATTAGCATTCAAACTTTAACATGACTGTATTTGCATATTTACAAGAAGGGTTAAGCTTTAATGCCATTTAATCTCATATTCCCATGAAGGGTTATTCTTCTATGCCATCTGATCTCTTATTTCCATCATAGAGGACACATACAATATGACAATGACCAGATATTAGCACTAGCATTAAATCGCTAGCATTAGCAAGTTAGCATTAGCATTCAAACTTTAACATTGCTGTATTTGCATATATACAAGAAAAGGTTAAGCTTTAATGCCATTTAATCTCATATTCCCATGAAGGGTTATGCTTTAATGCCATCTGATCTCTTATTTCCATCATAGAGGACACATACAATATGAAAATGACCAGATATTAGCACTAGCATTAGACATTAGCATTAGCAAGTTAGCATTAGCATTCAAACTTTAACATTGCTGTATTTGCATATATACTCTTTAATGCCAAGAAGGGTTAAGCTTTAATGCCATTTAATCTCATATTCCCATGAAGGGTTATGCTTTAATTGGCATATGATCTCTTATTTCCATCATAGAGCTTTACATATGATCTCTTAATCACAGTATGAAAATGACCAGATATTAGCACTAGCATTAGATCGCTAGCATTAGCAAGTTAGCATTAGCATTCAAACTTTAACATTGCTGTATTTGCATATATACTAGAGAAAGGTTAAGCTTTAATGCCATTTAATCTCATATTCCCATGAAGGGTTATGCTTTAATGCCATCTGATCTCTTATTTCCATCATAGAGGACACAAACAGTATGAAAATGACCAGATATTAGCACTAGCATTAGATCGCTAGCATTAGCAAGTTAGCATTAGCATTCAAACTTTAACATTGCTGTATTTGCATATATAAATGAAGGGTTAAGCTTTAATGCCATTTAATCTCATATTCCCATGAAGGGTTATGCTTTAAAGGCATCTGATCTCTTATTTCCATCATAGAGGACACAAACAGTATGAAAATGACCAGATATTAGCACTAGCATTAGATCGCTAGCATTAGCAAGTTAGCATTAGCATTCAAACTTTAACATTGCTGTATTTGCATATATACAAGAAGGGTTAAGCTTTAATGCCATTTAATCTCATATTCCCATGAAGGGTTATGCTTTAAAGGCATCTGATCTCTTATTTCCATCATAGAGGACACAAACAGTATGAAAATGACCAGATATTAGCACTAGCATTAGATCGCTAGCATTAGAAAGTTAGCATTAGCATTCAAACTTTAACATTGCTGTATTTGCATATGTACAAGAAGGGTTAAGCTTTAATGCCATTTAATCTCATATTCCCATGAAGGGTTATGCTTTAATGCCATCTGATCTCTTATTTCCATCATAGAGGACATGTACAGTATGAAAAATGACCAGATATTAGCACTAGCATTAGATCGCTAGCATTAGAAAGTTAGCATTAGCATTCAAACTTTAACATTGCTGTATTTGCATATGTACAAGAAGGGTTAAGCTTTAATGCCATTTAATCTCATATTCCCATGAAGGGTTATGCTTTAAAGGCATCTGATCTCTTATTTCCATCATAGAGGACACAAACAGTATGAAAATGACCAGATATTAGCACTAGCATTAGATCGCTAGCATTAGCAAGTTAGCATTAGCATTCAAAATTTAACATTGCTGTATTTGCATATGTACAAGAAGGGTTAAGCTTTAATGCCATTTAATCTCATATTCCCATGAAGGGTTATGCTTTAATGCCATCTGATCTCTTATTTCCATCATAGAGGACACATACAATATGACAATGACCAGATATTAGCACTAGCATTAGATCGCTAGCATTAGCAAGTAAACATTAGCATTCAAACTTTAACATTGCTGTATTTGCATATGTACAAGAAAGGTTAAGCTTTAATGCCATTTAATCTCATATTCCCATGAAGGGTTATGCTTTAATTCCATATGATCTCTTATTTCCATCATAGAGGAAACAAACAGTATGAAAATGACAAGATATTAGCACTAGCATTAGACTGCTAGCATTAGCAAGTTAGAATTAGCATTCAAACTTTAACATTGCTGTATTTGCATATATACAAGAAGGGTTAAGCTTTAATGCCATTTAATCTCATATTCCCATGAAGGGTTATGCTTTAAAGGCATATGATCTCTTATTTCCATCATAGAGGACACAAACAGTAAGAAAAGGACCAGATATTAGCACTAGCATTAGATCGCTAGCATTAGCAAGTTAGCATTAGCATTCAAACTTTAACATTGCTGTATTTGCATATATACCAGAAGGGTTAAGCTTTAATGCCATTTAATCTCATATTCCCATGAAGGGTTATGCTTTAAAGGCATCTGATCTCTTATTTCCATCATAGAGGACACAAACAGTATGAAAATGACCAGATATTAGCACTAGCATTAGATCGCTAGCATTAGCAAGTTAGCATTAGCATTCAAACTTTAACATTGCTGTATTTGCATATATACAGAAGGGTTAAGCTTTAATGCCATTTAATCTCATATTCCCATGAAGGGTTATGGTTTAATGCCATCTGATCTCTTATTTCCATCATAGAGGACATGTACAGTATGAAAATGACCAGATATTAGCACTAGCATTAGATCGCTAGCATTAGCAAGTTAGCATTAGCATTCAAACTTTAACATTGCTGTATTTGCATATTTACAAGAAGGGTTTAATGCTTTAATGCCATCTGATATGGTTTAATGCCATTTCTTATTTCCATTAAAGGACACAAACAGTATGAAAATGACCAGATATTAGCACTAGCATTAGATCGCTAGCATTAGCAAGTTAGCATTAGCATTCAAACATTAGCATTGCTTTATTTGCATATGTACAAGAAGGGTTAAGCTTTAATGACATTTAATCTCATATTCCCATGAAGGGTTATGCTTTTATGCCATCTGATCTCTTATTTCCATCATAGAGAGGACACAAACAGTATGAATATGACCAGATATTAGCACTAGCATTAGATCGCTAGCATTAGCATTCAAATTCTTTAACATTGCTGTATTTGCATATTTACAAGAAGGGTTAAGATTTAATGCCATTTAATCTCATATTCCCATGAAGGGTTATGCTTTAATGCCATCTGATCTCTTATTTCCATCATAGAGGACATGTACAGTATGAAAATGACCAGATATTAGCACTAGCATTAGATAGCTAGCATTAGCAAGTTAGCATTAGCATTCAAACTTTAACATTGCTGTATTTGAATATATACAAGAAGGGTTAAGCTTTAATGCCATTTAATCTCATATTTCCATGAAGGGTTATGCTTTAATGGCATCTGATCTCTTATTTCCATCATAGAGGACAAGTATAGTATGAAAATGACCAGATATTAGCACTAGCATTAGATCCTAGCATTAGCAAATTAGCATTAGCATTCAAACTTTAACATTGCTGTATTTGAATTTATCCAAGAAGGTTTAAGCTTTAATGCCATTTAAACTCATATTCCCATGAAGGGTTATGCTTTAATGCCATCTGATCTCTTATTTCCATCATAAAGGACACATAAAACATGACAATGACCAGATATTAGCAAAAGCATTAGACCACTAGCATTAGCAAGTTAGCATTAGCATTCAAACTTTAACATTGCTGTATTTGCATATATACTGAAGGGTTAAGCTTTAATGCCATTTAATCTCATATTCCCATGAAGGGTTATGCTTCAATGTCATCTGATCTCTTATTTCCATCATAGAGGACATGTACAGTATGAAAATGACCAGATATTAGCACTAGCATTAGATCGCTAGCATTAGAAAGTTAGCATTAGCATTCAAACTTTAACATTGCTGTATTTGCATATATACCAGAAGGGTTAAGTTTTAATGCCATTTAATGTCATATTCCCATGAAGGGTTTTAAAGGCATCTGATCTTTAATGCCATCTCATCTTTTATTTCCATCATAGAGCACTTAAAAAGTATGAATATGACCAGATATTAGCACTAGCATTAGATTAGCATTAACATTCAAACTTTAACATGACTGTATTTGCATATTTACAAGAAGGGTTAAGCTTTCATGGCATTTAATCTCATATTCCCATGAAGGGTTATGCTTTTATGCCATCTGATCTCTTATTTCCATCATAGAGGACACGTACAGTATGAAAATGACCAGATATTAGCACTAGCATTAAATCGCTATCATTAGCAAGTTGGCATTAGCATTCAAACTTTAATATTGCTGTATTTGAATTTATACAAGAAGGGTTAAGCTTTAATGCCATTTAATCTCATATTGCAATGAAGGTTTATGCTTTAAAGGCATCTGATCTCTTATTTCTATCATAGAGGACATGTACAGTATGAAAATGACCAGATATTAGCACTAGCATTAGATCGCTAGCATTAGCAAGTTAGCATTAGCATTCAAACTTTAACATTGCTTTATTCGAATATGTACAAGAAGGGTTAAGCTTTAATGCCATTTAATCTCATATTTCCATGAAGGGTTATGCTTTAATGGCATCTGATCCCTTATTTCCATCATAGAGGACAAGTATAGTATGAAAATGACCAGATATTAGCACTAGCATTAGATCCCTAGCATCAGCAAATTAGCATTAGCATTCAAACTTTAACATTGCTGTATTTGAATTTATCAAGAAGGTTTAAGCTTTAATGCCATTTAAATCATATTGCCATGAAGGGTTATGCTTTAATGCCATCTGATCTCTTATTTCCATCATAAAGGACACATAAAACATGACAATGACCAGATATTAGCAAAAGCATTAGACCACTAGCATTAGCAAGTTAGAATTAGCATTCAAACTTTAACATTGCTGTATTTGCATATATACTCGAAGGGTTAAGCTTTAATGCCATTTAATCTCATATTCCCATGAAGGGTTATGCTTCAATGCCATCTGATATCTTATTTCCATCATCGAGGACACGTGCAGTATGAAAATGACCAGATATTAGCACTAGCATTAGATCGCTAGCATTAGCATTCAAACTTTAACATTGCTGTATTTGCATATATACAAGAAGGGTTAAGCTTTAATGCCATTTAATCCTATATTGCCATGAAGGGTTATGCTTTATTGCCATATGATCTCTTATGTCCATCATAAAGGACACATAAAGTATGACAATGACAAGATATTAGCACTAGCATTAGATCGCTAGCATTATCATTTAAACTTTAACATGACATTATTTGCATATATACAAGAAGGGTTAAGCTTTAATGCCATTTAATCTCATATTCCCATGAAGGGTTATGCTTTAATGCCATCTGATCTCTTATTTCCATCATAGAGGACACGTATAATATGAAAATGACCAGATATTAGCATTAGCATTAGATCGCTAGAATTAGCAAGTTAGCATTAGCATTCAAACTTTAACATTGCTGTATTTGCATATAAACAAGAAGGGTTAAGCTTTAATGCCATTTAATCTCATATTGCCATGAAGGGTTATGCTTTAATGCCATCTGATCTCTTATTTCTATCATAGAGGACACATACAGTATGACAATGACCAGATATTAGCACTAGCATTAGATCGCTAGCATTAGCATTCAAACATTCAAACTTTAACATTGCTATTTGCATGTATACAAGAAGGGTTAAGCTTTAATGCCATCTAATCTCATATTCCCATGAAGGGTTATGCTTTAATGCCATCTGATATCTTATTTCCATCATAGAGGACACATACAGTATGACAATGACCAGATATTAGCACTAGCATTAGATCGCTAGCATTAGCATTCAAACTTTAACATTGCTGTATTTGCATGTATACAAGAAGGGTTAAGCTTTAATGCCATTTTAATCTCATATTTCCATGAAGGGTTATGCTTTAATGGCATCTGATCTCTTATTTCCATCATAGAGCACAAAGTATAGTATGAAAATGACCAGATATTAGCACTAGCATTAGATCCCTAGCATTAGCAAATTAGCATTAGCATTCAAACTTTAACATTGCTGTATTTAAATTTATCCAAGAAGGTTTAAGCTTTAATGCCATTTAAACTCATATTGCCATGAAGGGTTATGCTTTAATGCCATCTGATCTCTTATTTACATCATAAAGGACACATAAAACATGACAATGACCAGATAATATCAAAAGCATTAGACCACTAGCATTAGCAAGTTAGCATTAGCATTCAAACTTTAACATTGCTGTATTTGCATATATACTCGAAGGGTTAAGCTTTAATGCCATTTAATCTCATATTCCCATGAAGGGTTATGCTTCAATGTCATCTGATCTCTTATTTCCATCATAGAGGACATGTACAGTATGAAAATGACCAGATATTAGCACTAGCATTAGATCGCTAGCATTATAAAGTTAGCATTAGCATTCAAACTTTAACATTGCTGTATTTGCATATATACCAGAAGAGGATTAAGCTTTAATGCCATTTAATGTCATATTCCCATGAAGGGTTATGCTTTAATGCCATCTTATCTCTTATTTCCATCATAGAACACTTTCGTAAAAGTATGAATATGCCCAGATATTAGCACTAGCATTAGATCGCTAGCATTAACATTCAAACTTTAACATGACTGTATTTGCATATTTACAAGAAGGGTTAAGCTTTCATGGCATCTAATCTGATTTTCCCATGAAGGGTTATGCTTTAATGCCATCTGATCTCTTATTTCCATCAAAGAGGACACGTACAGTATGAAAATGACCAGATATTAGAACTAGCATTAAATCCCTATCATTAGCAAGTTGGCATTAGCATTCAAACTTTAATATTGCTGTATTTGAATTTATACAAGAAGGGTTAAGCTTTAATGCCATTTAATCTCATATTCCCATGAAGGGTTATGCTTTAATGCCATCTGATCTCTTATTTCCATCATAGAGGACACGTATAATATGAAAATGACCAGATATTAGCATTAGCATTAGATCGCAAGAATTAGCAAGTTAGCATTAGCATTCAAACTTTAACATTGCTATATTTGCATATATACAAGAAGGGTTAAGCTTTAATGCCATTTAATCTCATATTGCCATTAAGGGTTATGCTTTAATGCCATCTGATATCTTATTTCCATCATAGAGGACACATACAGTATGACAATGATCAGATATTAGCACTAGCATTAGATCCCTAGCATCAGCAAATTAGCATTAGCATTCAAACTTTAACATTGCTGTATTTGAATTTATCGAAGAAGGTTTAAGCTTTAATGCCATTTAAAATCATATTGCCATGAAGGGTTATGCTTTAATGCCATCTGATCTCTTATTTCCATCATAAAGGACACAAAACATGACAATGACCAGATATTAGCAAAAGCATTAGATCACTAGCATTAGCAAGTTAGAATTAGCATTCAAACTTTAACATTGCTGTATTTGCATATATACTCGAAGGGTTAAGCTTTAATGCCATTTAATCTCATATTCCCATGAAGGGTTATGCTTCAATGCCATCTGATATCTTATTTCCATCATCGAGGACAGTATGAAAATGACCAGATATTAGCACTAGATCGCTTAGATTAGAAAGTTAGCATTAGCATTCAAACTTTAACATTGCTGTATTTGCATATATACAAGAAGGGTTAAGCTTTAATGCCATTTAATCTCATATTCCCATGAAGGGTTATGCTTTATTGCCATATGATCTCTTTTGTCCATCATAAAGGACACATAAAGTATGACAATGACAAGATATTAGCACTAGCATTAGATCGCTAGCATTATCATTTAAACTTTAACATGACATTATTTGCATATATACAAGAAGGGTTAAGCTTTCATGCCATTTACTCTCATATTCCCATGAAGGGTTATGCTTTAATGCCATCTGATCTCTTATTTCCATCATAGAGGACACGTATAATATGAAAATGACCAGATATTAGCATTAGCATTAGATCGCTAGAATTAGCAAGTTAGCATTAGCATTCAAACTTTAACATTGCTGTATTTGCATATAAACAAGAAGGGTTAAGCTTTAATGCCATTTAATCTCATATTGCCATGAAGGGTTATGCTTTAATGCCTTCTGATCTCTTATTTCTATCATAGAGGACACATACAGTATGACAATGACCAGATAGTAGCACTAGCATTAGATCGCTAGCATTAGCATTCAAACTTTAACATTGCTGTATTTGCATGTATACAAGAAGGGTTAAGCTTTAATGCCATCTAATCTCATATTCCCATGAAGGGTTATGCTTTAATGCCATCTGATATCTTATTTCCATCATAGAGGACACATACAGTATGACAATGACCAGATAGTAGCACTAGCATTAGATCGCTAGCATTAGCATTCAAACTTTAACATTGCTGTATTTGCATGTATACAAGAAGGGTTAAGCTTTAATGCCATTTAATCTCATATTTCCATGAAGGGTTATGCTTTAATGGCATCTGATCTCTTATTTCCATCATAGAGCACAAGTATAGTATGAAAATGACCAGATATTAGCACTAGCATTAGATCCCTAGCATTAGCAAATTAGCATTAGCATTCAAACTTTAACATTGCTGTATTTAAATTTATCCAAGAAGGTTTAAGCTTTAATGCCATTTAAACTCATATTGCCATGAAGGGTTATGCTTTAATGCCATCTGATCTCTTATTTACATCATAAAGGACACATAAAACATGACAATGACCAGATAATATCAAAAGCATTAGACCACTAGCATTAGCAAGTTAGAATTAGCATTCAAACTTTAACATTGCTGTATTTGCATATATACTTTCGAGGGTTAAGCTTTAATGCCATTTAATCTCATATTCCCATGAAGGGTTATGCTTTAATGTCATCTGATCTCTTATTTCCATCATAGAGGACATGTACAGTATGAAAATGACCAGATATTAGCACTAGCATTAGATCGCTAGCATTATAAAGTTAGCATTAGCATTCAAACTTTAACATTGCTGTATTTGCATATATACCAGAAGGATTAAGCTTTAATGCCATTTAATGTCATATTCCCATGAAGGGTTATGCTTTAATGCCATCTTATCTCTTATTTCCATCATAGAACACACAAAAAGTATGAATATGACCAGATATTAGCACTAGCATTAGATCGCTAGCATTAGCATTATTACATTCAAACTTTAACATTGCTGTATTTGCATATTTACAAGAAGGGTTAAGCTTTCATGCCATTTAATCTCATATTCCCATGAAGGGTTATGCTTTAATGCCATCTGATCTCTTATTTCCATCAAAGAGGACACGTACAGTATGAAAATGACCAGATATTAGCACTAGCATTAAATCCTATCATTAGCAAGTTGGCATTAGCATTCAAACTTTAATATTGCTGTATTTGAATTTATACAAGAAGGGTTAAGCTTTAATGCCATTTAATCTCATATTCCCATGAAGGGTTATGCTTTAATGCCATCTGATCTCTTATTTCCATCATAGAGGACATGTACAATATGAAAATGACCAGATATTAGCACTAGCATTAGATCGCTAGATTAGCAAGTTAGCATTAGCATTCAAACTTTAACATTGCTATATTTGCATATATACAAGAAGGGTTAAGCTTTAATGCCATTTAATCTCATATTCCATTAAGGGTTATGCTTTAATGCCATCTGATCTCTTATTTCCATCATAGAGGACACATACAGTATGAAAATGACCAGATATTAGCACTAGCATTAGATCGCTAGCATTAGCAAGTTAGCATTCAAACTTTAACATTGCTGTATTTGCATATATACAAGAAGGGTTAAGCTTTAATGCCATTTAATCTCATATTCCCATGAAGGGTTATGCTTTAATGCCATCTGATATCTTATTTCCATCATAGAGGACACATACAGTATGACAATGACCAGATATTAGCACTAGCATTAGATCGCTTAGCATTAGCATTCAAACTTTAACATTGCTGTATTTGCATATGTACAAGAAGGGTTCAGCTTTAATGCCATCTAATCTCATATTCCCATGAAGGGTTATGCTTTAATGCCATCTGATCTCTTATTTCCATCATAGAGGACACATACAGTATGACAATGACCAGATATTAGCACTAGCATTAGATCGCTAGCATTAGCATTAGCATTCAAACTTTAACATTGCTGTATTTGCATGTATACTAGAAGGGTTAAGCTTTAATGCCATTTAATCTCATATTCCCATGAAGGGTTATGCTTTAATGGCATCTGATCTCTTATTTCCATCATAGAGGACACCAACAGTATGAAAATGACCAGATATTAGCACTAGCATTAGATCGCTAGCATTAGCAAGTTAGCATTAGCATTCAAACTTTAACATTGCTGTATTTGCATGTATACAAGAAGGGTTAAGCTTTAATGCCATTTAATCTCATATTCCCATGAAGGGTTATGCTTTAATGCCATCTGATCTCTTATTTCCATCATAGAGGACACGTACAGTATGAAAATGACCAGATATTAGCACTAGCATTAGATCGCTAGCATTAGCAAGTTAGCATTAGCATTCAAACTTTAACATTGCTGTATTTGCATATAAACAAGAAGGGTTAAGCTTTAATGCCATTTAATCTCATATTGCCATGAAGGGTTATGCTTTAATGCCATCTGATCTCTTATTTCTATCATAGAGGACACATACAGTATGACAATGACCAGATATTAGCACTAGCATTAGATCGCTAGCTTAGCATTCAAACTTTAACATTAGCATTCAAACTTTAATGCCATTGCTCATATTCCCATGAAGGGTTATGCTTTAATGCCATCTGATATATTTCCATCATAGAAGGACAATGACCAGATTAGCACTAGCATTTAATGCCATTTAATCTGTATTTGCATATTTAAGCTTTAATGCCATTTAATCTCATATTTCCATGAAGGGTTATGCTTTAATGGCATCTGATCTCTTATTTCCATCATAGAGCACAAGTATAGTATGAAAATGACCAGATATTAGCACTAGCATTAGATCCCTAGCATTAGCAAATTAGCATTAGCATTCAAACTTTAACATTGCTGTATTTAAATTTATCCAAGAAGGTTTAAGCTTTAATGCCATTTAAACTCATATTGCCATGAAGGGTTATGCTTTAATGCCATCTGATCTCTTATTTCCATCATAAAGGACACATAAAACATGACAATGACCAGATATATCAAAAAAGCATTAGACCACTAGCATTAGCAAGTTAGAATTAGCATTCAAACTTTAACATTGCTGTATTTGCATATATACTCGAAGGGTTAAGCTTTAATGCCATTTAATCTCATATTCCCATGAAGGGTTATGCTTCAATGTCATCTGATCTCTTATTTCCATCATAGAGGACATGTACAGTATGAAAATGACCAGATATTAGCACTAGCATTAGATCGCTAGCATTATAAAGTTAGCATTAGCATTCAAACTTTAACATTGCTGTATTTGCATATATACCAGAAGGGGTTAAGCTTTAATGCCATTTAATGTCATATTCCCATGAAGGGTTATGCTTTAATGCCATCTGATCTCTTATTTCCATCATAGAACACACAAAAGTATGAATATGAAAATGACCAGATATTAGCACTAGCATTAGATTCAAACTTTAGCATTAGCATATTTACAAACTTTAACATTGCTGTATTTGCATATATACAAAAGAAGGGTTAAAAATGACCAGATATTAGAACTTTAATGCCATTTAATCTCATATTCCCATTTGAAGGGTTATGCTTTAATGCCATCTGATCTCTTATTTCCATCATAGAGGACATGTACAGTATGAAAATGACCAGATATTAGCACTAGCATTAGATCGCTAGCATTAGCAAGTTAGCATTAGCATTCAAACTTTAACATTGCTGTATTTGAATATGTACAAGAAGGGTTAAGCTTTAATGCCATTTAATCTCATATTTCCATGAAGGGTTATGCTTTAATGGCATCTGATCTCTTATTTCCATCATAGAGGACAAGTATAGTATGAAAATGACCAGATATTAGCACTAGCATTAGATCCCTAGCATTAGCAAATTAGCATTAGCATTCAAACTTTAACATTGCTGTATTTGAATTTATCGAAAAGGTTTAAGCTTTAATGCCATTTAAACTCATATTGCCATGAAGGGTTATGCTTTAATGCCATCTGATCTCTTATTTCCATCATAAAGGACACATAAAACATGACAATGACCAGATATTAGCAAAAGCATTAGACCACTAGCATTAGCAAGTTAGAATTAGCATTCAAACTTTAACATTGCTGTATTTGCATATATACAAGAAGGGTTAAGCTTTAATGCCATTTAATCTCATATTCCCATGAAGGGTTATGCTTCAATGCCATCTGATATCTTATTTCCATCATCGAGGACACGTGCAGTATGAAAATGACCAGATATTAGCACTAGCATTAGATCGCTAGCATTAGCATTCAAACTTTAACATTGCTGTATTTGCATATATACAAGAAGGGTTTAGCTTTAATGCCATTTAATCTGATATTGCCATGAAGGGTTATGCTTTATTGCCATATCATCTCTTATGTCCATCATAAAGGACACATAAAGTATGACAATGACCAGATATTAGCACTAGCATTAGATCGCTAGCATTATCATTCAAAACTTTAACATGACAGTATTTGCATATATACAAGAAGGGTTAAGCTTTAATGCCATTTAATCTCATATTCCCATGAAGGGTTATGCTTTAATGCCATCTGATCTCTTATTTCCATCATAGAGGACACCTATAATATGAAAATGACCAGATATTAGCATTAGCATTAGATCGCAAGAATTAGCAAGTTAGCATTAGCATTCAAACTTTAACATTGCTATATTTGCATATATACAAGAAGGGTTAAGCTTTAATGCCATTTAATCTCATATTGCCATTAAGGGTTATGCTTTAATGCCTTCTGATCTCTTATTTCCATCATAGAGGACACATACAGTATGACAATGACCAGATAGTAGCACTAGCATTAGATCGCTAGCATTAGCATTCAAACTTTAACATTGCTGTATTTGCATGTATACAAGAAGGGTTAAGCTTTAATGCCATCTAATCTCATATTCCCATGAAGGGTTATGCTTTAATGCCATCTGATATCTTATTTCCATCATAGAGGACACATACAGTATGACAATGATCAGATATTAGCACAAGCATTAGATCGCTAGCATTAGCATTCAAACTTTAACATTGCTGTATTTGCATATGTACAAGAAGGGTTCAGCTTAAATGCCATTTAATCTCATATTCCCATGATGGGTTATGCTTTAATGCCATCTGATCTCTTATTTCCATCATAGAGGACACATACAGAATGACAATGACCAGATATTATCACTAGCATTAGATCGCTAGCATTGGAAAGTTAGCATTAGCATTCAAACTTTAACATTGCTGTATTTGCATGTATACTAGAAGGGTTAAGCTGAAATGCCATTTAATCTCATATTCCCATGAAGGGTTATGCTTTAAAGGCATCTGATCTCTTATTTCCATCATAGAGGACACCAAGAGTATGAAAACGACTAAATATTAGCACTAGCATTAGATCGTTAGCATTAGCAAGTTAGCATCAGCATTCAAACTTTAACATTGCTGTATTTGCATATATACAAGAAGGGTTTAGCTTTAATGCCATTTAATCTCATATTCCCATGAAGGGTTATGCTCAATGCCATCTGATCTCTTATTTCCATCATCGAGGACACGTACAGCATGAAAATGACCAGATATTAGCACTAGCATTAGATCGCTAGCATTAGCACGTTTGCATTAGCATTCAAACTTTACCATAGCTGTATTTGCATATATACAAGAAGGGTTAAGCTTTAATGCCATTTAATCTGATATTGCCATGAAGGGTTATGCTTTATTGCCATCTGATCTCTTATGTCCATCATAAAGGACACATAAAGTATGACAATGACCAGATATTAGCACTAGCATTAGATCGCTAGCATTATCATTCAAACTTTAACATGACAGTATTTGCATATTTACAAGAAGGGTTAAGCTTTAATGGCATCTAATCTCATATTCCCATGAAGGGTTATGCTTTGATGCCATGCGATCTCTTATTTCCATCATAGAGGACACGTAGAGTATGAAAATAACAAGATATTAGCACTAGCATTAGATCGTAAGCATTAGCAAGTTAGCATTAGCATTCAAACTTTAACATTGCTGTATTTGTATATATACAAAAAGAGTTAAGCTTTAATGCCATTGAATCTCATATAGCCATGAAGGATTATGCTTTAATGCCATCTGAACTCTTATTTCCATCATAGAGGACACATACAGTATGACAATGACCAGATATTAGCACTAGCATTAGATCGCTAGCATTAGCAAGTTACCATTAGCATTCAAACATTAACATTGCTGTATTTGCATATATACAAGAAGGGTGAAGCTTTAATGCCATCTTATCACATATTCCCATGAAGGGATATGCTTAAATGCCATCTGATCAATTATTACCATAATAGAGGACACGTACAGTATGACAATGACCAGATATTAGCACTAGTATTAGATCGCTAGCATTAGCAAGTTAGCATGAGCATTCAAACTTTAACATTGCTGTATTTGCATATGTACAAGAAGGGTTTAGCTTTAATGCCATTTAATCTCATATTCCCATGAAGGGTTATGCTTTATTGCCATCTGATCTCTTATGTCCATCATAAAGGACACATAAAGTATGACAATGACCAGATATTAGCACTACATTAGATCGCTAGCATTACCATTCAAACTTTAACATGACAGTATTTGCATATTTACAAGAAGGGTTAAACTTTAATGCCATCTAATCTCATATTCCCATGAAGGGTTATGCTTTGATGCCATGTGATCTCTTATTTCCATCATAGAGGACACGTACGGTATGAAAATAACAAGATATTAGCACTTGCATTAGATCGTTAGCATTAGCAAGTTAGCATTAGCATTCAAACTTTAACATTGCTGTATTTTATATATACAAGAAGGGTTAAGCTTTAATGGCATTGAATCTCATATAGCCATGACGGGTAATGCTTTAATGCCATCTGATCTCTTATTTTCATCATAGAGGACACATACAGTATGACAATGACCAGATATTAGTACTAGCATTAGATCGCTAGCATTAGCATTCAAACTTTAACATTACTGTATTTGCATATTTACAAAAAGGGTTAAGCTTTAATGCCATTTAATCTCATATTCCCATGAATGGTTATGCTTCAATGACATGTGATCTCTTATTTCCATCATAGAGGACACGTACAGCATGAAAATGACCAGATATTAGCACTAACATTAAATCGCTAGCATTAGCAAGTTAGCATTAGCATTCAAACATTAACATTGCTGTATTTGCATATATACAAGAAGGGTGAAGCTTAAATGCCATCTAATCACATATTCCCATGAAGGGATATGCTTAAATGCCATGTGATCAATTATTACCATCAAAGAGGACACGTACAGTATGACAATGACCAGATATTAGCACTAGAATTAGATCGCTAGCATTAGCAAGTTAGCATAAGCATTCAAAATTTAACATTGCTGTATTTGCATATGTACAAGAAGGGTTAAGATTTAATGCCATTTAATCTCATATTCCCATGAAGGGTTATGCTTCTATGCCATCTGATCTCTTATTTCCATCATAGAGGACACATACAATATGACAATGACCAGATATTAGCACTAGCATTATATCGCTAGCATTAGCAAGTAAACATTAGCATTCAAACTTTATCATTGCTGTATTTGCATATGTACAAGAAAGGTTAAGCTTTAATGCCATTTAATCTCATATTGCCATGAAGGGTTATGCTTTAATTCCATATGATCTCTTATTTCCAAAAGAGAGGAAACGTACAATATGACAATGACAAGATATTAGCACTAGCATTAGACTGCTAGCATTAGCAAGTTAGAATTAGCATTCAAACTTTAACATTGCTGTATTTGCATATATACTCGAAGGGTTAAGATTTAATGCCATTTAATCTCATATTCCCATGAAGGGTTATGCTTTAAAGGCATATGATCTCTTATTTCCATCATAGAGGACACAAACAGTAAGAAAAGGACCAGATATTAGCACTAGCATTAGATCGCTAGCATTAGAAAGTTAGCATTAGCATTCAAACTTTAACATTGCTGTATTTGCAAATATACCAGAAGGGTTAAGCTTTAATGCCATTTAATCTCATATTCCCATGAAGGGTTATGCTTTAATGCCATCTCATCTCTTATTTCCATCATAGAGCACACGTACAGTATGAATATGACCAGATATTAGCACTAGCATTAGATCGCTAGCATTAGCATTCAAACTTTAACATGACTGTATTTGCATATTTACAAGAAGGGTTAAGCTTTCATGCCATCTGATCTATTATTTCCATCATAAAGGACACAAACAGTATGAAAATGACAAGATATTAGCACTAGCATTAGATCGCTAGCATTAGCAAGTTAGCATTAGCATTCAAACATTAGCATTGCTTTATTTGCATATGTACAAGAAGGGTTAAGCTTTAATGACATTTAATCTCATATTCCCATGAAGGGTTATGCTTTTATGCCATCTGACCTCTTATTTCCATCATAGAGCACACGTACAGTATGAATATGACCAGATATTAGCACTAGCATTAGATCGCTAGCATTAGCATTCAAACTTTAACATGACTGTATTTGCATATTTACAAGAAGGGTTAAGATTTAATGCCATTTAATCTCATATTCGCATGAAGGGTTATGCTTTAAAGGCATCTGATCTCTTATTTCTATCATAGAGGACATGTACAGTATGAAAATGACCAGATATTAGCACTAGCATTAGATAGCTAGCATTAGCAAGTTAGCATTAGCATTCAAACTTTAACATTGCTTTATTTGAATATGTACAAGAAGGGTTAAGCTTTAATGCCATTTAATCTCATATTTCCAAGAAGGGTTATGCTTTAATGGCATCTGATCTCTTAGTTCCATCATAGAGGACAAGTATAGTATGAAAATGACCAGATATTAGCACTAGCATTAGATCCCTAGCATTAGCAAATTAGCATTAGCATTCAAACTTTAACATTGCTGTATTTGAATTTATCCAAGAAGGTTTAAGCTTTAATGGCATTTAAACTCATATTGCCATGAAGGGTTATGCTTTAATGCCATCTGATCTCTTATTTCCATCATAAAGGACACATAAAACATGACAATGACCAGATATTAGCAAAAGCATTAGACCACTAGCATTAGCAAGTTAGAATTAGCATTCAAACTTTAACATTGCTGTATTTGCATATATACTCGAAGGGTTAAGCTTTAATGCCATTTAATCTCATATTCCCATGAAGGGTTATGCTTCAATGTCATCTGATCTCTTATTTCTATCATAGAGGACATGTACAGTATGAAAATGACCAGATATTAGCACTAGCATTAGATCGCTAGCATTAGAAAGTTACCTTTAGCATTCAAACTTTAACATTGCTGTATTTGCATATATACCAGAAGGATTAAGTTTTAATGCCATTTAATGTCATATTCCCATGAAGGGTTATGCTTTAATGCCATCTCATCTTTTATTTCCATCATAGAGCACTCGTAAAGTATGAATATGACCAGATATTAGCACTAGCATTAGATCGCTAGCATTAACATTCAAACTTTAACATGACTGTATTTGCATATTTACAAGAAGGGTTAAGCTTTCATGGCATCTAATCTCATATTCCCATGAAGGGTTATGCTTTAATGCCATCTGATCTCTTATTTCCATCATAGAGGACACGTACAGTATGAAAATGACCAGATATTAGCACTAGCATTAAATCGCTATCATTAGCAAGTTGGCATTAGCATTCAAACTTTAATATTGCTGTATTTGAATTTATACAAGAAGGGTTAAGCTTTAATGCCATTTAATCTCATATTGCAATGAAGGGTTATGCTTTAAAGGCATCTGATCTCTTATTTCTATCATAGAGGACATGTACAGTATGAAAATGACCAGATATTAGCACTAGCATTAGATCGCTAGCATTAGCAAGTTAGCATTAGCATTCAAACTTTAACATTGCTTTATTCGAATATGTACAAGAAGGGTTAAGCTTTAATGCCATTTAATCTCATATTTCCATGAAGGGTTATGCTTTAATGGCATCTGATCCCTTATTTCCATCATAGAGGACAAGTATAGTATGAAAATGACCAGATATTAGCACTAGCATTAGATCCCTAGCATCAGCAAATTAGCATTAGCATTCAAACTTTAACATTGCTGTATTTGAATTTATCGAAGAAGGTTTAAGCTTTAATGCCATTTAAACTCATATTGCCATGAAGGGTTATGCTTTAATGCCATCTCATCTCTTATTTCCATCATAAAGGACACATAAAACATGACAATGACCAGATATTAGCAAAAGCATTAGACCACTAGCATTAGCAAGTTAGAATTAGCATTCAAACTTTAACATTGCTGTATTTGCATATATACTCGAAGGGTTAAGCTTTAATGCCATTTAATCTCATATTCCCATGAAGGGTTATGCTTCAATGCCATCTGATATCTTATTTCCATCATCGAGGACACGTGCAGTATGAAAATGACCAGATATTAGCACTAGCATTAGATCGCTAGCATTAGCATTCAAACTTTAACATTGCTGTATTTGCATATATACAAGAAGGGTTAAGCTTTAATGCCATTTAATCTGATATTGCCATGAAGGGTTATGCTTTATTGCCATATGATCTCTTATGTCCATCATAAAGGACACATAAAGTATGACAATGACAAGATATTAGCACTAGCATTAGATCGCTAGCATTATCATTCAAACTTTAACATGACAGTATTTGCATATATACAAGAAGGGTTAAGCTTTAATGCCATTTACTCTCATATTCCCATGAAGGGTTATGCTTTAATGCCATCTGATCTCTTATTTCCATCATAGAGGACATGTACAGTATGAATATAACCAGATATTAGCACTAGCAATAGATCGCAAGCATTAGCAATTTAGCATTAGCATTCAAACTTTAACATTGCTGTATTTGCATATATACAGTAAAGGTTCAGCACTAATGCCATTTAATCTCATATTCCCATGAAGGGATATGCTTTAAAGGCATCTGATCTTTTATTTCCATTAAAGAGGACAAGAACAGTATGAAAATGACCAGATATTAGCACTAGCATTAGATCGTTAGCATTAGCAAGTTAGCATTAGCATTCAAACTTTAACATTGCTGTATTTGCTTTTATACAAGAAGGCTTAAGCTTTAATGACATTTAATCTCAATTCTCCATCTGATTCCCATGAAGGGACCAGATATTATTAGCATTAGATCGCTTTAAAGTTAGCCATTCAAACTTTAACATTGATTTGCATATAAACAAGAAGGGTTAAGCTTTTATTTTAATCATCATAGGGTTAGGACATTTCTATCATAGAGGACACATACAGTATGACAATGACCAGATAGTAGCACTAGCATTAGATCGCTAGCATTAGCATTCAAACTTTTAAAGGGTTATTTGCTGTATTTGCATGTATACAAGAAGGGTTAAGCTTTAATGCCATTTAATCTCATATTTCCATGAAGGGTTATGCTTTAATGCCATCTGATCTCTTATTTCCATCATAGAGCACAAGTATAGTATGAAAATGACCAGATATTAGCACTAGCATTAGATCCCTAGCATTAGCAAATTAGCATTAGCATTCAAACTTTAACATTGCTGTATTTAAATTTATCCAAGAAGGTTTAAGCTTTAATGCCATTTAAACTCATATTGCCATGAAGGGTTATGCTTTAATGCCATCTGATCTCTTATTTACATCATAAAGGACACATAAAACATGATTTCAACATGCTGTATTTGCATATATACATGAAGGGTTAAGCTTTTAATGACCAGATAATATCAAAAGCATTAGACCACTAGCATTAGCAAGTTAGAATTAGCATTCAAACTTTAACATTGCTGTATTTGCATATATACTACTCGAAGGGTTAAGCTTCAATGCCATTTAATCTCATATTCCCATGAAGGGTTATGCTTCAATGTCATCTGATCTCTTATTTCTATCATAGAGGACATGTACAGTAGGAAAATGACCAGATATTAGCACTAGCATTAGATCGCTAGCATTATAAAGTTAGCATTAGCATTCAAACTTTAACATTGCTGTATTTGCATATATACCAGAAGGATTAAGCTTTAATGCCATTTAATGTCATATTCCCATGAAGGGTTATGCTTTAATGCCATCTTATCTCTTATTTCCATCATAGAACACTCGTAAAGTATGAATATGCCCAGATATTAGCACTAGCATTAGATCGCTAGCATTAACATTCAAACTTTAACATGACTGTATTTGCATATTTACAAGAAGGGTTAAGCTTTCATGGCATCTAATCTGATTTTCCCATGAAGGGTTATGCTTTAATGCCATCTGATCTCTTATTTCCATCAAAGAGGACACGTACAGTATGAAAATGACCAGATATTAGAACTAGCATTAAATCGCTATCATTAGCAAGTTGGCATTAGCATTCAAACTTTAATATTGCTGTATTTGAATTTATACAAGAAGGGTTAAGCTTTAATGCCATTTAATCTCATATTCCCATGAAGGGTTATGCTTTAAAGGCATCTGATCTCTTATTTCTATCATAGAGGACATGAACAGTATGAAAATGACCAGATATTAGCACTAGCATTAGATCGCTAGCATTAGCAAGTTAGCATTAGCATTCAAACTTTAACATTGCTTTATTTGAATATGTACAAGAAGGGTTAAGCTTTAATGCCATTTAATCTCATATTTCCATGAAGGGTTATGCTTTAATGGCATCTGATCTCTTATTTCCATCATAGAGGACAAGTATAGTATGAAAATGACCAGATATTAGCACTAGCATTAGATCCCTAGCATTAGCAAATTAGCATTAGCATTCAAACTTTAACATTGCTGTATTTGAATTTATCGAAAAGGTTTAAGCTTTAATGCCATTTAAACTCATATTGCCATGAAGGGTTATGCTTTAATGCCATCTGATCTCTTATTTCCATCATAAAGGACACATAAAACATGACAATGACCAGATATTAGCAAAAGCATTAGACCACTAGCATTAGCAAGTTAGAATTAGCATTCAAACTTTAACATTGCTGTATTTGCATATATACTCGAAGGGTGAAGCTTTAATGCCATTTAATCTCATATTCCCATTAAGGGTTATGCTTCAATGCCATCTGATATCTTATTTCCATCATCGAGGACACGTGCAGTATGAAAATGACCAGATATTAGCACTAGCATTAGATCGCTAGCATTAGCATTCAAACTTTAACATTGCTGTATTTGCATATATACAAGAAGGGTTAAGCTTTAATGCCATTTAATCTGATATTGCCATGAAGGGTTATGCTTTATTGCCATATGATCTCTTATGTCCATCATAAAGCACACATAAAGTATGACAATGACCAGATATTAGCACTAGCATTAGATCGCTAGCATTATCATTCAAAACTTTAACATGACAGTATTTGCATATATACAAGAAGGGTTAAGCTTTAATGCCATTTAATCTCATATTCCCATGAAGGGTTATGCTTTAATGCCATCTGATCTCTTATTTCCATCATAGAGGACACGTATAATATGAAAATGACCAGATATTAGCATTAGCATTAGATCGCAAGAATTAGCAAGTTAGCATTAGCATTCAAACTTTAACATTGCTATATTTGGATATATACAAGAAGGGTTAAGCTTTAATGCCATTTAATCTCATATTGCCATTAAGGGTTATGCTTTAATGCCTTCTGATCTCTTATTTCCATCATAGAGGACACATACAGTATGACAATGACCAGATAGTAGCACTAGCATTAGATCGCTTGCAGTAGCATTCAAACTTTAACATTGCTGTATTTGCATGTATACAAGAAGGGTTAAGCTTCAATGCCATCTAATCTCATATTCCCATGAAGGGTTATGCTTTAATGCCATCTGATATCTTATTTCCATCATAGAGGACACATACAGTATGACAATGATCAGATATTAGCACAAGCATTAGATCGCTAGCATTAGCATTCAAACTTTAACATTGCTGAATTTGCATATGTACAAGAAGGGTTCAGCTTAAATGGCATTTAATCTCATATTCCCATGATGGGTTATGCTTTTAATGCCATCTGATCTCTTATTTCCATCATAGAGGACACATACAGAATGACAATGACCAGATATTATCACTAGCATTAGATCGCTAGCATTGGATAGTTAGCATTAGCATTCAAACTTTAACATTGCTGTATTTGCATGTATACTAGAAGGGTTAAGCTGAAATGCCATTTAATCTCATATTCCCATGAAGGGTTATGCTTTAAAGGCATCTGATCTCTTATTTCCATCATAGAGGACACCAAGAGTATGAAAACGACTAAATATTAGCACTAGCATTAGATCGCTAGCATTAGCAAGTTAGCATCAGCATTCAAACTTTAACATTGCTGTATTTGCATGTATACAAGAAGGGTTAAGCTTTAATGCCATTTAATCTCATATTCCCATGAAGGGTTATGCTCAATGCCATCTGATCTCTTATTTCCATCATCGAGGACACGTACAGCATGAAAATGACCAGATATTAGCACTAGCATTAGATCGCTAGAATTAGCAAGTTAGCATTAGCATTCAAACTTTAACATTGCTGTATTTGCATATAAACAAGAAGGGTTAAGCTTTAATGCCATTTAATCTCATATTGCCATGAAGGGTTATGCTTTAATGCCTTCTGATCTCTTATTTCCATCATAGAGGACACATACAGTATGACAATGACCAGATAGTAGCACTAGCATTAGATCGCTAGCATTAGCATTCAAACTTTAACATTGCTGTATTTGCATGTATACAAGAAGGGTTAAGCTTTAATGCCATCTAATCTCATATTCCCATGAAGGGTTATGCTTTAATGCCATCTGATATCTTATTTCCATCATAGAGGACACATACAGTATGACAATGACCAGATAGTAGCACTAGCATTAGATCGCTAGCATTAGCATTCAAACTTTAACATTGCTGTATTTGCATGTATACAAGAAGGGTTAAGCTTTAATGCCATTTAATCTCATATTTCCATGAAGGGTTATGCTTTAATGGCATCTGATCTCTTATTTCCATCATAGAGCACAAGTATAGTATGAAAATGACCAGATATTAGCACTAGCATTAGATCCCTAGCATTAGCAAATTAGCATTAGCATTCAAACTTTAACATTGCTGTATTTAAATTTATCCAAGAAGGTTTAAGCTTTAATGCCATTTAAACTCATATTGCCATGAAGGGTTATGCTTTAATGCCATCTGATCTCTTATTTACATCATAAAGGACACATAAAACATGACAATGACCAGATAATATCAAAAGCATTAGACCACTAGCATTAGCAAGTTAGAATTAGCATTCAAACTTTAACATTGCTGTATTTGCATATATACTCGAAGGGTTAAGCTTCAATGCCATTTAATCTCATATTCCCATGAAGGGTTATGCTTCAATGTCATCTGATCTCTTATTTCTATCATAGAGGACATGTACAGTATGAAAATGACCAGATATTAGCACTAGCATTAGATCGCTAGCATTATAAAGTTAGCATTAGCATTCAAACTTTAACATTGCTGTATTTGCATATATACCAGAAGGATTAAGCTTTAATGCCATTTAATGTCATATTCCCATGAAGGGTTATGCTTTAATGCCATCTCATCTCTTATTTCCATCATAGAACACTCGTAAAGTATGAATATGCCCAGATATTAGCACTAGCATTAGATCGCTAGCATTAACATTCAAACTTTAACATGACTGTATTTGCATATTTACAAGAAGGGTTAAGCTTTCATGGCATCTAATCTGATTTTCCCATGAAGGGTTATGCTTTAATGCCATCTGATCTCTTATTTCCATCAAAGAGGACACGTACAGTATGAAAATGACCAGATATTAGAACTAGCATTAAATCGCTATCATTAGCAAGTTGGCATTAGCATTCAAACTTTAATATTGCTGTATTTGAATTTATACAAGAAGGGTTAAGCTTTAATGCCATTTAATCTCATATTCCCATGAAGGGTTATGCTTTAAAGGCATCTGATCTCTTATTTCTATCATAGAGGACATGAACAGTATGAAAATGACCAGATATTAGCACTAGCATTAGATCGCTAGCATTAGCAAGTTAGCATTAGCATTCAAACTTTAACATTGCTTTATTTGAATATGTACAAGAAGGGTTAAGCTTTAATGCCATTTAATCTCATATTTCCATGAAGGGTTATGCTTTAATGGCATCTGATCTCTTATTTCCATCATAGAGGACAAGTATAGTATGAAAATGACCAGATATTAGCACTAGCATTAGATCCCTAGCATTAGCAAATTAGCATTAGCATTCAAACTTTAACATTGCTGTATTTGAATTTATCGAAAAGGTTTAAGCTTTTAATGCCATTTAAACTCATATTGCCATGAAGGGTTATGCTTTAATGCCATCTGATCTCTTATTTCCATCATAAAGGACACATAAAACATGACAATGACCAGATATTAGCAAAAGCATTAGACCACTAGCATTAGCAAGTTAGAATTAGCATTCAAACTTTAACATTGCTGTATTTGCATATATACTCGAAGGGTGAAGCTTTAATGCCATTTAATCTCATATTCCCATGAAGGGTTATGCTTCAATGCCATCTGATATCTTATTTCCATCATCGAGGACACGTGCAGTATGAAAATGACCAGATATTAGCACTAGCATTAGATCGCTAGCATTAGCATTCAAACTTTAACATTGCTGTATTTGCATATATACAAGAAGGGTTTAGCTTTAATGCCATTTAATCTGATATTGCCATGAAGGGTTATGCTTTATTGCCATATGATCTCTTATGTCCATCATAAAGGACACATAAAGTATGACAATGACCAGATATTAGCACTAGCATTAGATCGCTAGCATTATCATTCAAAACTTTAACATGACAGTATTTGCATATATACAAGAAGGGTTAAGCTTTAATGCCATTTAATCTCATATTCCCATGAAGGGTTATGCTTTAATGCCATCTGATCTCTTATTTCCATCATAGAGGACACCTATAATATGAAAATGACCAGATATTAGCATTAGCATTAGATCGCAAGAATTAGCAAGTTAGCATTAGCATTCAAACTTTAACATTGCTATATTTGCATATATACAAGAAGGGTTAAGCTTTAATGCCATTTAATCTCATATTGCCATTAAGGGTTACGCTTTAATGCCTTCTGATCTCTTATTTCCATCATAGAGGACACATACAGTATGACAATGACCAGATAGTAGCACTAGCATTAGATCGCTAGCAGTAGCATTCAAACTTTAACATTGCTGTATTTGCATGTATACAAGAAGGGTTAAGCTTCAATGCCATCTAATCTCATATTCCCATGAAGGGTTATGCTTTAATGCCATCTGATATCTTATTTCCATCATAGAGGACACATACAGTATGACAATGATCAGATATTAGCACAAGCATTAGATCGCTAGCATTAGCATTCAAACTTTAACATTGCTGTATTTGCATATGTACAAGAAGGGTTCAGCTTAAATGCCATTTAATCTCATATTCCCATGATGGGTTATGCTTTAATGCCATCTGATCTCTTATTTCCATCATAGAGGACACATACAGAATGACAATGACCAGATATTATCACTAGCATTAGATCGCTAGCATTGGAAAGTTAGCATTAGCATTCAAACTTTAACATTGCTGTATTTGCATGTATACTAGAAGGGTTAAGCTGAAATGCCATTTAATCTCATATTCCCATGAAGGGTTATGCTTTAAAGGCATCTGATCTCTTATTTCCATCATAGAGGACACCAAGAGTATGAAAACGACTAAATATTAGCACTAGCATTAGATCGCTAGCATTAGCAAGTTAGCATCAGCATTCAAACTTTAACATTGCTGTATTTGCATATATACAAGAAGGGTTTAGCTTTAATGCCATTTAATCTCATATTCCCGTGAAGGGTTATGCTCAATACCATCTGATCTCTTATTTCCATCATCGAGGACACGTACAGCATGAAAATGACCAGATATTAGCAATAGCATTAGATCGCTAGCATTAGCACGTTTGCATTAGCATTCAAACTTTACCATAGCTGTATTTGCATATATACAAGAAGGGTTAAGCTTTAATGCCATTTAATCTGATATTGCCATGAAGGGTTATGCTTTATTGCCATCTGATCTCTTATGTCCATCATAAAGGACACATAAAGTATGACAATGACCAGATATTAGCACTAGCATTAGATCGCTAGCATTATCATTCAAACTTTAACATGACAGTATTTGCATATTTACAAGAAGGGTTAAGCTTTAATGGCATCTAATCTCATATTCCCATGAAGGGTTATGCTTTGATGCCATGCGATCTCTTATTTCCATCATAGAGGACACGTAGAGTATGAAAATAACAAGATATTAGCACTAGCATTAGATCGTAAGCATTAGCAAGTTAGCATTAGCATTCAAAATTTATCATTGCTGTATTTGTATATATACAAAAAGAGTTAAGCTTTAATGCCATTGAATCTCATATAGCCATGAAGGATTATGCTTTAATGCCATCTGAACTCTTATTTCCATCATAGAGGACACATACAGTATGACAATGACCAGATATTAGCACTAGCATTAGATCGCTAGCATTAGCAAGTTACCATTAGCATTCAAACATTAACATTGCTGTATTTGCATATATACAAGAAGGGTGAAGCTTTAATGCCATCTTATCACATATTCCCATGAAGGGATATGCTTAAATGCCATCTGATCAATTATTACCATAATAGAGGACACGGACAGTATGACAATGACCAGATATTAGCACTAGTATTAGATCGCTAGCATTAGCAAGTTAGCATGAGCATTCAAACTTTAACATTGCTGTATTTGCATATGTACAAGAAGGGTTTAGCTTTAATGCCATTTAATCTCATATTCCCATGAAGGGTTATGCTTTATTGCCATCTGATCTCTTATGTCCATCATAAAGGACACATAAAGTATGACAATGACCAGATATTAGCACTACATTAGATCGCTAGCATTACCATTCAAACTTTAACATGACAGTATTTGCATATTTACAAGAAGGGTTAAGCTTTAATGCCATCTAATCTCATATTCCCATGAAGGGTTATGCTTTGATGCCATGTGATCTCTTATTTCCATCATAGAGGACACGTACGGTATGAAAATAACAAGATATTAGCACTTGCATTAGATCGTTAGCATTAGCAAGTTAGCATTAGCATTCAAACTTTAACATTGCTGTATTTGTATATATACAAGAAGGGTTAAGCTTTAATGGCAATGAATCTCATATAGCCATGACGGGTAATGCTTTAATGCCATCTGATCTCTTATTTTCATCATAGAGGACACATACAGTATGACAATGACCAGATATTAGTACTAGCATTAGATCGCTAGCATTAGCATTCAAACTTTAACATTACTGTATTTGCATATTTACAAAAAGGGTTAAGCTTTAATGCCATTTAATCTCATATTTCCATGAATGGTTATGCTTCAATGACATGTGATCTCTTATTTCCATCATAGAGGACAGGTACAGCATGAAAATGACCAGATATTAGCACTAACATTAAATCGCTAGCATTAGCAAGTTAGCATTAGCATTCAAACATTAACATTGCTGTATTTGCATATATACAAGAAGGGTGAAGCTTAAATGCCATCTAATCACATATTCCCATGAAGGGATATGCTTAAATGCCATGTGATCAATTATTACCATCAAAGAGGACACGTACAGTATGACAATGACCAGATATTAGCACTAGAATTAGATCGCTAGCATTAGCAAGTTAGCATAAGCATTCAAACTTTAACATTGCTGTATTTGCATACATACAAGAAGGGTTAAGCTTTAATGCCATCTAATCACATATTCCCATGAAGGGATATGCTTAAATGCCATGTGATCAATTATTACCATCAAAGAGGACACGTACAGAATGACAATGACCAGATATTAGCACTAGTATTAGATCGCTAGCATTAGCAAGTTAGCATAAGCATTCAAACTTTAACTTTGCTGTATTTGCATATATACAAGAAGGGTTAAGCTATAATGCCATTTAATCTCATATTCCCATGAAGGGTTATGCTTTAAACTCATCTGATCTTTTATGTCCATTAAAGAGGACAAGAACTGTATGAAAATGACCAGATATTAGCACAAGCATTAGATCGCTAGCATTAGCAAGTAAGCATTAGCATTCAAACTTTAACATTGCTGTATTTGCTTTTATACAAGAAGGCTTAAGTTTAATGACATTTAATCTCATATTCCCATGAAGGGTTATGCTTTAATGCCATCTGATCTCTTATTTCCATCATAGAGGGCACGTATAATATGAAAAGGACCAGATATTAGCATTAGCATTAGATCGCTAGAATTAGCAAGTTAGCTTTAGCATTCAAACTTTAACATTGCTGTATTTGCATATATACAAGAAGTGTTAAGCTTTAATGCCATTTAATCTCATATTGCCATGAATTGTTATGCTTTAATGCCATCTGATCTCTTATTTCCATCATAGAGGACACATACAGTATGACAATGACCAGATATTAGCATTAGCATTAGATCGCTAGAATTAGCAAGTTAGCTTTAGCATTCAAACTTTAACATTGCTGTATTTGCATATGTACAAGAAGGGTTAAGCTTTAATGCCATTTAATCTCATATTCCCATGAAGGGTTATGCTTTAATGCCATCGGAACTCTTATTTCCATCATAGAGTACACATACAGTATGACAATGACCAGATATTAGCACTAGCATTAAATCGCTAGCATTGGCAAGTTAGCATTAGCATTCAAACTTTAACATTGCTGTATTTGCATGTATACTAGTAGGGTTAAGCTTAAATGCCATTTAATCTCATATTCCCATGTAGGGTTATGCTTTAAAGGCATCTGATCTCTCATTTCCACCATAGAGGACACATACAGTATGACAATGACCAGATATTAGCACTAACATTAAATCGCTGGCATTAGCAAGTTAGCATTAGCATTAAAACATTACCATTGCTGTATTTGCAAATATACAAGAAGGGTGAAGCTTTAATGACATTTAATCTCATATTGCCATGAAGGGTTATGCTTTAATGCCATCTGATCTGTTATTTCCATCATAGAGGACACATACAGTATGACAATGACCAGGTATTAGCACTAGCATTAGATCGCTAGCATTAGCATTCAAACTTTAACATTGCTGTATTTACATGTATACAAGAAGGGTTAAGCTTTAATGCCATCTAATCTCATATTCCCATGAAGGGTAATGCTTTAATGCCATCTGATCTCTTATTTCCATCATAGAGGACACATACAATATGACAATGACCAGATATTAGCACTAGCATTAGATCGCTAGCATTATCAGTCAAACTTTAACATGACAGTATTTGCATATTTACAAGAAGGGTTAAGCTTTAATGCCATCTAATCTCATATTCCCATGAATGGTTAGGCTTTGATGCCATGTGATCTCTTATTTCCATCATAGAGGACACGTAGAGTATGAAAATAACAAGATATTAGCACTAGCATTAGATCGTTAGCATTAGCAAGTTAGCATTAGCATTCAAACTTTAACATTGCTGTATTTATATATATACAAGAAGAGTTAAGCTTTAATGCCATTGAATCTCATATTCCCATGAAGGGTTATGCTTCAATGACATGTGATCGCTTATTTCCATCATAGAGGACACGTACAGCAAGAAAATGACCAGATATTAGCACTCACATTAAATCGCTAGCATTAGCAAGTTAGCATTAGCATTCAAACATTAATATTGCTGTTTTTGCATATGTACAAGAAGGGTGAAGCTTTAATGCCATTTATTCTCATATTGCCATGAAGGGTTATGCTTTAATGCCATCTGATCTGTTATTTCCATCATAGAGGACACATACAGTATGACAATGACCAGATATTAGCACTAGCATTAGATCGCTAGCATTAGCATTCAAACTTTAACATTGCTGTATTTACATGTATACAAGAAGGGTTAAGCTTTAATGCCATCTAATCTCATATTCCCATGAAGGGTTATGCTTTAATGCCATCTGATCTCTTATTTCCATCATAGAGGACACATACAATATGACAATGATCAGATATTAGCACTAGCATTAGATCGCTAGCATTAGCATTTAAACTTTAACATTGCTGTATTTGCATATGTACAAGAAGGGTTAAGCTTTAATGACATTTAATCTCATTTTCCCATGAAGGGTTATGCTTTAATGCCATCTGATCTCTTATTTCCATCATAGAGGACACATACAGTATGACAATGACCAGATATTAGCACTAGCATTAGATCGCTAGCATTATCATTCAAACTTTAACATGACAGTATTTGCATATTTACAAGAAGGGTTAAGCTTTAATGCCATCTAATCTCATATTCCCATGAATGGTTATGCTTTGATGACATGTGATCTCTTATTTCCATCATAGAGGACACGTAGAGTATGAAAATAACAAGATATTAGCACTTGCATTAGATCGTTAGCATTAGCAAGTTAGCATTAGCATTCAAACTTTAACATTGCTGTATTTATATATCTACAAGAAGAGTTAAGCTTTAATGCCATTGAATCTCATATAGCCATGAAGGGTTATGCTATAATGCCATCTGAACTCTTATTTCCTTCATAGAGGACACATACAGTATGACAATGACCAGATATTAGCACTAGCATTAGATCGCTAGCATTAGCATTCAAACTTTAACATTACTGTATTTGCATATTTACAAAAAGGGTTAAGCTTTAATGCCATCTAATCTCATATTCCCATGAAGGGTTATGCTTCAATGACATGTGATCTCTTATTTCCATCATAGAGGACACGTACAGCATGAAAATGACCAGATATTAGCACTAACATTAAATCGCTAGAATTAGCAAGTTAGCATTAGCATTCAAACATTAACATTGCTGTATTTGCATGTATACAAGAAGGGTGAAGCTTTAATGCGATCTAATCACATATTCCCATGAAGGGATATGCTTAAATGCCATGTGATCAATTATTACCATCAAAAAGGACACGTACAGTATGAAAATGACCAGATATTAGCACTAGCATTAGATCGCAAGCATTTGCATTCAAACTTTAACATTGCTGTATTTACATGTATACAAGAAGGGTTAAGCTTTAATGCCATCTAATCTCATATTCCCATGAAGGGTTATGCTTTAATGCCATCTGATCTCTTATTTCCATCATAGAGGACACATACAATATGACAATGATCAGATATTAGCACTAGCATTAGTTCGCTAGCATTAGCATTCAAACTTTAACATTGCTGTATTTGCATATGTACAAGAAGGGTTAAGCTTTAATGACATTTAATCTCATTTTCCCATGAAGGGTTATGCTTTAATGCCATCTGATCTCTTATTTCCATCATAGAGGACACATACAGTATGACAATGACCAGATATTAGCACTAGCATTAGATCGCTAGCATTATCATACAAACTTTAACATGACAGTATTTGCATATTTACAAGAAGGGTTAAGCTTTAATGCCATCTAATCTCATATTCCCATGAATGGTTATGATTTGATGCCATGTGATCTCTTATTTCCATCATAGAGGACACGTAGAGTATGAAAATAACAAGAAATTAGCACTTGCATTAGATCGTTAGCATTAGCAAGTTAGCATTAGCATTCAATCTTTAACATTGCTGTATTTATATATATACAAGAAGAGTTAAGCTTTAATGCCATTGAATCTCATATAGCCATGAAGGGTTATGCTTTAATGCCATCTGAACTCTTATTTCCATCATAGAGGACACATACAGTATGACAATAACCAGATATTAGCACTAGCATTAGATCGCTAGCATTAGCATTCAAACTTTAACATTACTGTATGTGCATATTTACAAAAAGGGTTAAGCTTTAATGCCATCTAATCTCATATTCCCATGAAGGGTTATGCTTCAATGACATGTGATCTCTTATTTCCATCATAGAAAACACGTACAGCATGAAAATGACCAGATATTAGCACTAACATTAAATCGCTAGCATTAGCAAGTTAGCATTAGCATTCAAACATTAACATTGCTGTATTTGCATATATACAAGAAGGGTGAAGCTTTAATGCGATCTAATCACATATTCCCATGAAGGGTTAGGCTTCAATGCCATCTGATCTCTTTTTCCATCATCAAGGACACGTACAGTATGAAAATGACCAGATATTAGCACTAGCATTAGATCGCTAGCATTAGCAGGTTAGCATCAGCATTCAAACTTTAACATTGCTGTATATGCATATATACAAGAAGGGTTTAGCTTTAATGCCATTTAATCTCATATTCCCATGAAGGGTTAGGCTTCAATGCCATCTGATCTCTTATTTCCATCATCGAGGACACGTACAGTATGAAAATGACCAGATATTAGCACTAGCATTAGATCGCTAGCATTAGCATTCAAACTTTAACATTGCTGTATTTGCATATATACAAGAAGGGTTAAGCTTTAATGCCATTTAATCTGATATTGCCATGAAGGGTTATGATTCAATGACATGTGATCTCTTATTTCCATCATAGAGGACACGAAGAGTATGAAAACGACCAGATATTAGCACTAGCATTAGATCGCTAGCATTAGCAAGTTAGCATCAGCATTCAAACTTTAACATTGCTGTATTTGCATATGTACAAGAAGGGTTTAGCTTTAATGCCATTTAATCTCATATTCCCATGAAGGGTTTTGCTTCAATGCCATCTGATCTCTTATTTCCATCATCGAGGACACGTACAGTATGAAAATGACCAGATATTAGCACTAGCATTAGATCGCTAGCATTAGCATTCAAGCTTTAACATTCCTGTATTTGCATATATACAAGAAGGGTTAAGCTTTAATGCCATTTAATCTGATATTGCCATGAAGGGTTATGCTTTATTGCCATCTGATCTCTTATGTCCATCATAAAGGACACATAAAGTATTACAATGACCAGATATTAGCACTAGCATAAGATCGCTAGCATTATCATTCAAACTTTAACATGACAGTATTTGCATATTTACAAGAAGGTTTAAGCTTTAATGCCAACTAATCTCATATTCCCATGAAGGGTTATCCTTTAATGCCATGTGATCTCTTATTTCCATCATAGAGGACACGTACAGTATGAAAATGACCAGAAATTAGCACTAGCATTAGATCGCTAGAATTCGCAAGTTAGCATTAGCATTCAAATTTAACAGTGCTGTATTTGCATATATACTATAAGGGTTAAGATTTAATGCCATTTAATCTCATATTGCCATGAAGGGTTATGCTTTAATGCCATCTAATCTCTTATTTCCATCATAGAGGACACGTACAGTATGAAAATGACCAAATATTAGCATTAGCATTAGATCGCTAGCATTAGCTAGTTAGCATTAGCATTCAAACTTTAACATTGCTGTATTAGAATTCATAAAAGAAGGGTTAAGCTTTAATGCCATTTAATCTCATATTCCCATGAAGGGTTATGCTTTAATGCCATCTGATCTCTTATTTCCATCATAGAGGACACGTACAGTATGAAAATGACCAGATATTAACACTAACAATAGATCGCTAGCATTAGCTAGTTAGCATTAGCATTCAAACTTTAACATGACTGTATTTGCATATTTACAAGAAGGGTTAAGCTTTAATGGCATCTAATCTCATATTCCCATGAAGGGTTATGCTTTAATGCCATCTGATCTCTTATTTCCATCATAGAGGACACGTACAGTATGAAAATGACCAGATATTAGCACTAGCATTAGATCGCTAGAATTCGCAAGTTAGCATTAGCATTCAAATTTAAAAGTGCTGTATTTGCATATATACTATAAGGGTTAAGATTAAATGCCATTTAATCTCATATTGCCATGAAGGGTTATGCTTTAATGCCATCTGATCTCTTATTTCCATCATAGAGGACACGTACAGTATGAAAATGACCAAATATTAGCATTAGCATTAGATCGCTAGCATTAGCTAGCTAGCATTAGCATTCAAACTTTAACATTGCTGTATTTGAATTCATAAAAGAAGCGTTAAGCTTCAATGCTATTTAATCTCATATTCCCATGAAGGGTTATGCTTTAATGCCATCTGATCTCTTATTTCCATCATAGAGGACACGTACAGTATGAAAATGACCAGATATTAGCACTAACAATAGATCGCTAGCATTAGCAAGTTAGCATTAGCATTCAAACTTTAAGATTGCTGTATTTGAATTTATAAAAGAAGCGTTAAGCTTTAATGCCATTTAATCTCATATTCCTATGAAGGGTTATGCTTTAATGCCATCTGATTTCTTATTTCCATCATAGAAGACAAGTACCGTATGAAAATTACAAGATATTAGCACTAGCATTAGATGGCTAGCATTAGCCAGTTAGCATTAGCATTCGAACTTTAACATTGCTGTATTTGCATATTTACAAGAAGGGTTAAGCTTCAATGCCATCTAATCTAATATTCCCATGAAGGGTTATGCTTTAATGCGATCTGATCTCTTATTTCCATCAAAGAGGACACATACAGTATGACAATGACTAGATGTTAGCAGTAGCATTAGATCGCTCGCATTAGCATTCAAACTTTAACATGACTGTATTTGCATATTTACAAGAAGGGTTAAGCTTTAATGCCATCTAATCTCATATTCCCATGAAGGGTTATGCTTTAATGCCATGTGATCTCTTATTTCCATCATAGAGGACACGTACATTATGAAAATGACCAGATATTAGCACTAACATTAAATCGCTAGGATTAGCAAGTTAGCATTAGCATTCAAACTTTAACATTGCTGTATTTGCATATATACAAGAAGGGTTAAGCTTGAATGCCATTTAATCTCATATTCCCCTGAAGGGTTATGCTTTAATGCCATCTGATCTCTTATTTCCATCATAGAGGACACTTACAATATGAAAATGACCAGATATTAGCACTAGCATTAGATCGCTAGCATTAGCAAGTTAGCATCAGCATTCAAACTTTAACATTGCTGTATTTGCATATGTACTAGAAGGGTTAAGCTTTAATGCCATTTAATCTCATATTCCCATGAAGGGTTATGCTTTAAAGGCATCTGATCTCTCATTTCCATCATAGAGGACACGTACAATATAAAAATGACCAGATATTAGCATTAGCATTAGATCGCTAGCATTAGCAAGTTAGCATTAGAATTCAAACTTTAACATTGCTGTATTTGCATATGTACAAGAAGGGTTAAGCTTTAATGCCATTTAATCTCACATTGCAATGAAGGGTTATGCATTAACGCCATCTGATCTCTTATTTCCATCATAGAGGACACATACAGTATGACAATTACCAGATATTAGCACTAGCATTAGATCGCTAGCATTAGCATTCAAACTTTAACATGACTGTATTTGCATATTTACAAGAAGGGTTAAGCTTTAATGCCATTTAATCTCATATTCCCATGAAGGGTTATGCTTTAATGCCATCTGTTCTCTTATTTCCATCATAGAGGACACGTACAGAATGAAAATGACCAGATATTAGCAATAGCATTACATTTCTAGCATTAGCAAGTTAGCATTAGCATTCAAACTTTAACATTACTGTATTTGTATATTTACAAGAAGGGTTAACCTTTAATGCAATTTAATCTCAAATTGCCATGAAGGGTTATGCTTTAATGCAATCTGATCTCTTACTTCCATCATAGAGGACACATACAGGATGACAATGACCAGATATTAGCACTAGCATTAGATCGCTAGCATTAGTATTCAAACTTTAACATGACTGTATTTGCATATTAACAAGAAGGGTTAAGCTTTAATGGCATCTAATTTCATATTCCCATGAAGCGTTATGCTTTAATGCCATGTGATCTGTTATTTCCATTATAGAGGACACGTAGAGTATGAAAATGACCAGATATTAGCACTAGCATTAGATCGCTAGCATTAGCAAGTTAGCATTTGCATTCAAATTTAACATTGCTGTATTTGCATATATACAAGAAGGGTTAAGCTTTAATGCCATTTAATCTCATATTCCCATGAAGGGTTATGCTTTAATGCCATCTGATCTCTTATTTCCATCATAGAGGACACGTACAGTATGAAAATGACCAGATATTAGCACTAGCATTAGATCGCTAGCATTAGCAAGTTAGTATTAGCATTCAAATTTAACATTGCTGTATTTGCATATATACAAGAAGGGTTAAGCTTTAATGCCATTTAATCTCATATTCCCATGAAGGGTTATGCTTTAATGCCATCTGATCTCTTATTTCCATCATAGAGGACACGTAAAGGAGGAAAATCACCAGATATAAGCAATAGCATTAGATTGCTAGCATTAGATCGCTAGCATTAGCATTCAAACCTTAACATGACTGTATTTGCATATTCACAAGAAGGGTTAAGCTTTAATGCCATTTAATCTCAAATTGCCATGAAGGGTTATGCTTTCATGCCATCTGATCTCTTCCTTCCATCATAGAGGACACATACAGTATGACAATGACCAGATATATATATATCAGTAGAAACCACATGACTCGGGGGTAGGGATACTTAATAATGGTGAGATATTCTATCATGATATTGATTCCTTGCATGTAATTATTCACAATAAATACAGCCAGTTAAAGGATCGGTTTGTTGTTATTTTTTATATAAATATGTCCTCCTGACTTGGAAATACAAATTATTTAGCTCTTGCTAGGTTTTTTCAGTGACTAACAATTCAGCCATTTTATCAAAGAAGGGGTTTCTACCTTTGCTATATATACTGAGAAGTTTGTCTATATTTGTAATCAACCATTCCAAATCAGCACTGGACCATACTGAATACTGAATACTGAAAGGTCACTGAAGGAGCAACAACTCCGAACAGCGACTGCACGCAATACAGGCAATACAGGAAAACAACAGAGTCAGGAGAAAAGTTGAGTGATAAACTTTATCACAAACTCTGTAATAGAGACCTTTTTCTCTGAACTGAGAAAAATGGGTAAACCGAAGAACCGACAAAACCAAGCCCGCAGGATCTTTTCATCAATTATGGAGACCCTCGGAGAAATGAGAAATGAAATGAGGGAGTGGAGGGAAGGTATGAAGGAGCAGTTGGACCAGCTTTTGAAGGAGAACTGTAATCTCAGAAAAGAGATTGCCAAGAAAGACATACAGATTAAATCTTTATCAAACAAACTGGAGGAGCTGGAGCAACAAGAGAAACGTAATGATGTAATCCTGACAGGGCTCAAAATCAAACCCAAGAGTTATGCCAGGGCAGCAGCGAAGGACAACGATGGAGGCGAGGAGGACAATAAATCTGTGGAAATGCAGGTGATGGAATTCCTTCAGTCCAAAAAATATTTCTCTGGACCCCGCAATGTGGATTCATGTTATCTGCTACCGAAAAGGAGGGAAGCGAGACCGAATACAGTACGGGCCGTGCTGTTACGACTTACAAGCAACAAGCACAAAATCTCTCTGTTGAAGCAAGGAAAAATCTCAAAAAGATCCAATGTTTTCATAAATGAAAACCTCACCAAGCACAATGCAACCATCGCATGGAAAGCTCGTCAACTAAAGAAAGCGGGTAAGATACACAGCACTTGGTCGGCTAACTGCAGAATTTTCATCAAACCAAATGGGTCTTCACCGAAACTACCAGACCGGTGCTGATCAAGATGATGCGGATCTGGAGAGTTTTGACCGCTGAGGCAGGTTAAAATCCTTGACAAATCTCTATGAGCAGTTATTTGATGAACCAAACTGTAGATCAGAAACTGGCTTTTTAACAACAAGTCACCTTCATTTAGAATAGACCCTAATGAAGAAATTGACTCGATAACCATTTTTTTCTACAACGAAACAAACGCATGCGGATACTTTACTGTAGACAAATTTAACAAGAGCATTAAAATGGAAGGGAGTTTGTCCAATATTCACTTCAATAGTAGGAGTCTATATGCAAACTTTGACCAATTAAAGGAATACCTTTTGTCATTTGCTAATCCGTTCAACATCATCGCACTATCGAAACTTGGATTAAAGAAGAAAAGGACAAGGACTTCTACATGGAGGGTTACAACTTCGTGTAAAGAGCTGACTGAATAAAGCTGGTGGGGTGTTGGACTATTTATTGATGAGGCCATAAACTTCCAGGTACTAGAATGCAAATCAAATGTTGTGGAAAAATGTAATGGAATGCCTTACAATTGAGATTCCTAGGTTGAAAGGTAAAAATACGGTTATTTGTTGTGTGTACAGAGCACCGGATTGGCAAATTGATGTTTTTAGTAAATGTATGGGTGAATTACTCGCCAATATGAACCAGAAAAAATTTTTATATGTGGGACTTTAATATTGACTTGATAAATCCAAATAGTAGCTCTATAATAGAAGATTATATTAACACCATGTATGCCATGGGTATGCAACCATTAATTACAAAACCAAGAAGGATTACTAGGCACAGTGCCACCTTGATAGATAATGTGTATACTAATGTATTAGATTCTGAAATATTAAGTGGCATCATGATAAATGACATTACTGATCATCTACCAGTTTTTGCTATTTGTAACTGCAAATTAGATATAAGGGACCAGGCTAGATCGAAAACCCTGGAACACACAGAAATCAGAATTAAAAAAGCGAAAAAAGGCTAAAGAAACTAGAATTAGATATGTTGAACCAAACTCCTGTATGATAAACACTGTCTAGCCAAAACAACGAACAAACTGAAGCAAAAAAAAAGAGAGAAGACCTTGGTTTCAAAGCACTGGCGAATGTACTCATGACCTAAGAGGCAGAATGTTGTTGTAAACTAAAGGGTCAAATCAACTGGAGTGAGCACTCCTTATCTTCGGCTGAGTCAGTGCATGGAACATACTTGAAGACAATTTTAGAATGGCAGCAGACAATATCTTTTGAAATGTGCATTTTTTGGATACCTTTTGAAATGTGCATGTTTGAATAACTATAAACTTATCCAACAAAATGGCATTGATAACTTAAACGGAACCATAACGGGCATGAACAATAGGGTTGTTTATAGACACTCCAGCTATATTGTGATTAAAATTCTTCATGATGTTCATAAATCTCTGATTTTATGTTGTGACGCTCGTAATCGAAATGGACACTCAGCTCTGTTGTGATTTATTAATCTGAATGATATCTTAACCATAATCAAACTGTTTTTTCTGGGAGTTGGGGGCGGGACTTTGACAAGCGATTTCGCTTCTCCCCCGAATTTTCTTTTTCGTCATGATACATGTTGTGTTGAAATTGTCATGGAACGACTGTAAAATCATGCCGAAATGAAAAAACAAACAAATAAATAAATAAATATTAGCACTAGCATTCCATCGCTACCATTAGCATTCAAACTTTAACATTGCTGTATTTGTATATATACAAGAAGGGTTAAGTTTTATTGCCATTTAATCTCATATTGCCATTAAGGGTTGTGCTTTTTGCCATCTGATCTCTTTATTTCCATCATAGAGGACACGTACAGTATGAAAATGACCAGATATTAGCACTAGCATTAGATCGCTAGCATTAGCAAGTTAGCATTAGCATTCAAACTTTAACATTGCTGTATTTGCATACATACTAGAAGGGTTCAGCTTTAATGCCTTTTAATCTCATATTCCCATGAAGGGTTATGCTTTAAAGGCATCTGATCTCTCATTTCCATCATAGAGGACACGTACAGTATGAAAAATGACCAGATATTAGCACTAGCATTAGATCGCTAGCATTAGCAAGTTAGCATTAGAATTCAAACTTTAACATTGCTGTATTTGCATATGTACAAGAAGGGTTAAGCTTTCATGCCATTTAATCTCACATTGCCATGAAAGGTTATGCTTTAATGCCATCTGATCTCTTATTTCCATCATAGAGGACACACGCAGTATGAAAATGACCAGATATTAGCACTAGCATTAGATCGCTAGCATTAGCAAGTTAGCATTAGCATTCAAACTTTAACATTGCTGTATTTGCATATATACTAGAAGGGTTAAGCTTTAATGCCTTTTAATCTCATATTCCCATGAAGGGTTATGCTTTAAAGGAATCTGATCTCTCATTTCCATCATAGAGGACACGTACAGTATGAAAATGACCAGATATTAGCACTAGCATTAGATGGCTAGCATTAGCAAGTTAGCATTAGAATTCAAACTTTAACATTGCTGTATTTGCATATGTACAAGAAGGGTTAAGCTTTAATGCCATTTAATCTCATATTCCCATGAAGGGTTATGCTTTAATGCCATGTGATCTCTTATTTCCATCATAGAGGACACGTACAGTATGAAAATGACCAGATATTAGCACTAGCATTAGATCGCTAGCATAAGCATTCAAACTTTAACATGACTGTATTTGCATATTTACAAGAAGGGTTAAGCTTTCATGCCATCTAATCTCATATTCCCATGAAGGGTTAGGCTTTAAAGGCATCTGATCTCTCATTTCCATCATAGAGGACACGTACAGTATGAAAATGACCAGATATTAGCACTAGCATTAGATCGCTAGCATTAGCAAGTTAGCAATAGAATACAAACTTTAACATTGCTGTATTTGCATATGTGCAAGAAGGGTTAAGCTTTAATGCCATTTAATCTCACATTGCCATGAAGGGTTATGCTTTAATGCCATCTGATCTCTTATTTCCATCATAGAGGACACATACAGTATGACAATGACCAGATATTAGCACTAGCATTAGATCGCAAGCATTAGAATTCAAACTTTAACATGACTGTATTTGCATATTTACAAGAAGGGTTAAGCTTTAATGCCATTTAATCTCATATTCCCATGAAGGGATATGCTTTAATGCCATCTGATATCTTATTTCCATCATAGAGACACCGTGCAGAATAAAAATGACCAGATATTAGCAATAGCATTAGATTGCTAGCATTAACAAGTTAGCATTAGCATTCAAACTTTAACATTACTCTATTAGTATATTTACAAGAAGGATTAAGCTTTAATGGCATTTAATCTCAAATTGCCATGAAGGGTTATGCCTTAATGCCATCTGATCTCTTACTTCCATCATAGAGGACACATACAGTATGACAATGACCAGATATTAGCACTGGCATTAGATCGCTAGCATTAGCAGTCAAACTTTTACATGACTGTATTTGCATATTTACAAGAAGGGTTAAGCTTTAATGGCATCTAATTTCATATTCCCATGAAGGGTTATGCTTTTTTGCCATGTGATCTCTTATTTCCATTATACAGGACACGTACAGTATGAAAATGACCAGACATTAGCACTAGCATTAGATCGCTAGCATTAGCAAGTTAGCATTAGCATTCAAATTTAACATTGCTGTATTTGTATATATACAAGAAGGGTTAAGCTTTAATGCCATTTAATCTCATATTCCCATGAAGGGTTATGCTTTAATGCCATCTGATCTCTTATTTCCATCATAGAGGACACGTACAGTATGAAAAGACCAGATATTAGCACAAACAATAGATCGCTAGCATTAGCAAGTTAGCATTAGCATTCAAACTTTAACATTGCCATATTTGAATTCATAAAAGAAGGGTTAAGCTTTAATGCCATTTAATCTCATATTCCCATGAAGGGTTATGCTTTAATGCCATGTGATCTCTTATTTCCATTATAGAGGACATGTACAGTATGAAAATGACCAGATATTAGCACTAGCATTAGATCGCTAGCATTAGCAAGTTAGCATTAGCATTCAAATTTAACATTCCTTTATTTGCATATATACAAGAAGGGTTAAGCTTTCATGCCATTTAATCACATTGCCATGAAAGTATGAAAATGACCAGATATTAGCAATAGCATTAGATGCTACATGCAAGTTAGCATTAGATTCAAACTTAACATTACTATTAGATATTACAAGAAGGGTTAGCTTTAATGCATTTAATCTCAATTCCATGAAGGGTTATGCTTAATGCCATTGATCTCTTCTTCCATCATAGAGGAACATACAGATGACAATGACCAGATATTAGCACTAGCATTAGATACATAGCATTAGCATCAAACTTAATGACTGTATTTATATTTACAAGAAGGTTAGCTTTAATGCCTATTTCTATTCCCATGAAGGGTTATGCTTATTGCCATTGATCTCTTATTTCCATTATGAAAGACAGTATAAAATACAATATTAGCATAGCATAGATCGTAGCATTAGCAAGTTAATTAGCATTCAATTTAAATTGCTGATTTATATATATCAAGAAGGGTTAGCTTTAATGCCATTAATCTCATATTCCCATGAAGGGTTATGTTTAATGCATTGATCCTATTTCCATCATAGACGCATTACAGTATGAAAGACCAGATATTAGCACTATCATAGATCGTAGCATTAGCAGTTAGCATTAGCATTAAACTTTAACATGCATATTTGATTTAGAAGGTTAGCTTTATGCCATTTAATCTAATTCCATGAAGGTTATGCTTTAATGCCATTGATCTCTTATTTCCATTATGAGTACATGAAGATAAAAATGACTAGATATTAGCACTATAGATCTAGATAGTAGCATTAGCATTCAAATTAACATTCCTTTATTTGCATATTACAAGAAGGTTGCTTTATGCCATTTAATCCATTCCATGAAAGGTTATGCTTAATGCCATTGATCTCTTATTTCCATCATAGAGGACATCATACATTGAAATGACCAGATATTAGCACTAGCATTAGATCGCTAGCATTAGCAAGTTAGCATTAGCATTCAAACTTTAACATTGCTGTATTTGCATATATACATAGAAGGTTAGCTTTAATGCCATT
>CM056199.1:106350327-106474516 GCA_029692085.1 Gymnothorax javanicus
TTTAAATTTGCCATCTGATCTTTTAAATTCCACATAGAGACACAAACGGGATAAATTGAACAGAAATTAGCTATTAGCATTAGATCACTTGCAATAGTAAGTTAGCATTAGCATTCCCAAACTTTAACATTGCTGTATTTGAATATCTACTAGAAAGGGTTAAACTAATGCCATTTAATCTCATATTCCCATGAAGGGTTATGCTTTTGTGTCATCCCTGATCTCTTTTATTTCATCATAGAGGACACGAACAGTATGAAAAATGACCAGATATTAGCACCTTTTAGCATTAGATCGCTAGCATTAGTAAGTTAGCATTAGCATTCAAACTTCGCATTGCTGTATTTGCATATGTAAAGAAGTTAAACTTAATGCCATTTAATCATATACCATGAAGAGTTATGCTTCAATGCCATCGATCTCTTATTTCCCATCATAAAGCGACACGACAGTATAAAATGACCAGATATTAGCGATTAGCATTAGATCGCTAGCATTAGCGTTAGCATTAGTACATTCAAACTTTGCTGTTACTTTCATATTTACGCATTGTAAAGAAGGTTAAGCTTTAATGCCATCTGATACACTATACTGAAGGGTTATGCATTAATACCATCGATCTACTCTTTTTTGCATCATAAGGACACCTAACAGTATCAAAATGACTAGAATATTAAAGCACTAGCATTAGATCGTTAGCGTTAGCAAGTTAGCATTGGCATTCAAACTTTAACATTACTTTATTTGAATATGTACAAGAAGGTTAAGCTTATAATGCCATTTAATCTCATATTCCCAAATGAGTGTTCTGCTTTTTAATGCCATCTGATCTATTATTTCCATCCTGGAGACACAAACATGAAAAAACCAGATATTAGATACTAGCATTAGATAAGCTAGCATTAGCAGTAACATTAGCATTCAAACTTTAACATTGCTGTATTTGCATATATACCAGAAGGGTTAACCACAATGCCCATTTAATCTCATATTCCCCATGAAGGGTTATGCTTTTAAAGTCATCTGATTCTTTATTTCCATCATCATAGTGACACATACAATAGGAAAATGACCAGATATTAGCACTAGCATTAGATCATCTCATTAAAAGCAAGTTAGCATTAGCATTCAAACTTTAACATTATGTATTTGAATTTATACAGAAGGGTTAAGCTTTTAATGCCATTTGATCTCATATTCCCCATGAAGGGTTATGCTTTAATGCCATCTGATCTCTTTTATTTCCATCATAGAGGATAAGTAAAGTATGAAATGACAAAAAATATTAGCACTAGCATTAGATCGTTAGCAAGATTAGTAAGATAGCATTAGCATTCAAACTTTAACATTGCTGTATTTTTATATATACAAGAAGGGTTAAGCTTTTAATGCCATTAAACTCCTATTCCATGAAGGTTATGCTTTTAGCACCATCTGATCTTTATTTCCATCATAGAGGACCTAGAATATGAAAGATAAGATATTAGCACTAGCATTAGATAAGCTAGCATTAGTAAATTTAAGATTAGTATTCAAACTTCAATATTGCTTTTATTGGTTGTATAAGAAGGGATTAGCTTTAATGCCGGTAATCTCATATTCCCCCTGAAGGGTTTATGCTTAAAGCCATCTGATCTCTTATTTCAATCTAGAGGACACGAACAATTATCAAGAAAATGACTAACATTAGCATTAGCATTAGATCAGCTAATTAGCAAGTTAGCATTAGCATTCAAACTTTATCATTGCTATTTGCATATATATTAGAAGGGTTAAACTTTAATGCATTTAATCTCATATTTCCATGGCAGTTATGTTTAATGTCATCTGATTTCTTATTTCCATCATAGAGTACAAGTACAACTTAGAAATGATAGATAATAGCAGTAGCATTAGATGCGCTATAATTAGCAAGTTAGATTAGCGTTCAAAACTTAACATTGCTGTATTTGCATATATACAAGAAGGGTTAAGCTTTAATGACATTTAATCTCATATTCCCATGAAGGGTTATGTTTTAAAGCCATCGCTGATCTTATTTTCCATCATGAGACACACATAACAATATGAAAATGACCAGATATTATCACTAGCATTAGATCATAGCATTAGAATTTAGCATTGCATTCAAAGTTAAACATTACTGTATTTGCATATGTACAAGAAGCGGTTGCTTAATGCCATTTAACGCAATTGCCATGAAGGGTTATGCTTTGAATGCCATCTGATCTCTTCATTTCCATCAGGGGACGCATACAATATGACAATGACCAGATATTAGCACACTATGGTTCTGCCAGTGTACGTGTAAAGTTAAAATTAAGCAATCAAACTTTTTAACATTGCTGTATTTGCATATATACCCGAAGGGTAAGCTTTAATGCCATTAGCCCTCATATTCCATGAAGGTTATGCTTCAAAAGCATCTGATCTCTTATTTCTATCATAGAGGACACAAACAGTATGAAAAAGACCAGATAATATTAGCACTAGCATTAGATCCTAGCAATAGCAAAGTTAGCATTAGTATTCAAACTTTTAATACATTGCTGTGTTGCATTTGGACAAGAAGGGTTAAGGCTTATATTGCCATTTTAATCCTCATATTCCAATGAAGGGTTATGCTTTTAATGGCATCTGATCAATATTTTCCATCATAGACACACAAAACAATGAAATGACCAGATATTAAAGTAGCATTAGATCACTAGAATACAAGTTAGCATTAGCATTCAAACTTTAGCATTGCTATGAATTTGCATATGTAAAAAGAAAGATAAGCTTTTAATTTTAATTTAATATATACCCATGAAGGGTTATGCTTTTTAATGCCATCTGATCTTTATTTCCATCATAGAGAACACGTAACAGTATGAAATTGACCAGATTTTAGCAGTTAGCATTAGATGGCTGCATTAGCAAGTTAACATTAATTCAAACTTTAACGATTCTGTATTTAATTTATACAGAAGAGATTAAGCTGTAATGCCATTTAATCCTCATATTCCCATGAAAGTTATGCTTTTATGCCATCTGATCTCTTATTTCAATCGCATGGAGGACAAATTGCATTATGAACATGACAAAGATATTAGCACAAGCATTAGATCGCTAGCATTAGCAAGATAGCATTAGCATTCAAACTTTAAGGTGCTGTGATTGTATATATACAAGAAGGGGTTAGCTTTTAAATGCCGTTTTAGTCTCAGGACCCATGAAGGGTTAAAAGCTTTTAATGCCATCTGATCTTATTTCAACTCAGTAGAGGATAAACCCATTATGGGCGACAATGACAAAATATTAGCACTAGCATTAGGATCAACTTATTAGCAAGATAGCATTAGCCTTCAAATCCGAACATTGATGTATTTTTTATATATACAAGAAGGGTTAGGGCTTTTAATGCCATTTAATCTCATATTGCCATGAAGGGTTATGCTTTAATGCCATCTGATTCTTATTTCCATCATAGAGGACACAAACAATATGACAATGACCAGATATTAGCACTAGCATTAGATTGTTAGAAGCATTAGCAAGTTAGCATTAACATTCAAACTTTTGACATTACTGTATTTATCTGTACAAGAAGGGTTAAGTTTAATGCCATTTAATCACATATACCCATGAAGGGTTATGCATTAATGGCATCTGATCTTTATTTCCATCATAGAGAACAAGAAAACAGTATGAAAATGACCAGATATTAGCACTAGCATTAGATCACTAGCATTAGCAAGGTTAGCATTAGCATTCAAACTTTTAACATTGCTGTGTTTGTATATATACTGGGTTAAGCTTTTAATGCCATTTAATCCTCATATTCCAATGAAGGGTTATGCTTTAAAAGGCATCTGATCTCTTATTTCAATCATAGAGGACACGAACAGCATCAAAATGACTAGATATTAGCACTAGCATTAGATTGCTAGCATTAGCAAGTTAGAATTAGCATTCAAACTTTAACATTGCTGTATTTGCATATGTACAAGAGGGTTAGGGTTTTTATATTGCCATTTAATCTCATATTCCAATGAGAGGTTATGCTTTAATGCCATCTGATCTATTATTTCCATCATAGAGGACACAAAAAACAGTATGACACTGACCAGATATTAGCACTAGCATTAGATCACTAGCAATAGCAAGTTAGCATTAGTATTCAAACTTTAACATTGCTGTATTTGCATATATACTGGAAGGGTTAAGCTTTTAATGCAATTTATCTCATATTCCCATGAAGGGTTATGCTTTTAAAGTCAACTGATCTCTTATTTCCATCATAGAGGACACGAACAGTATGAAAATGACCAGATATTAGCACTAGCATTAGATCACTAGCAATAGCAAGTTAGCATTAGCATTCAAACTTTAACATTGCTGTATTTGCATATATACTAGAAGGGTTAAAAAGCTTTAATGCCATTTAATATCATATTCCCATGAAGGGTTATGCTTAAAGTCATCTGATCTCTTTATTTCCATCATAGAGGACACATTCAGTATGAAAATGACCAGGTATAAGCACTAGCATTAGATCGCTAGCATTTAAAGTTAGCATTAGCATTCAAACTTTTAACATTGCTGTATTTGCATATATACCAGAAGGGTTAAGCTTTTAATGCCATTTAATCTCATATTCCCATGAAGGGTGATGCTTTAAAGTCATCTGATCTCTTATTTCCATCATAGAGGACACGAACAGTATGAAAATGACAAGATATTAGCAGTAGCATTAGATCGCCAGCATTAGCAAGTTAGCATGAGTATTCAAACTTTAGCATTGCTTTTATTTGCATATGTATATATAAGGTTGCTTTAATGCCATTTAATCTCATATTCCCTGAAGGGTTATGCTTTTTATGCCATCTGATCTCTTTATTCCATCATAGAGGACACATACAATATGCCAATGACCAAATATTAGCATTAGCATTAGATCGCTAGCAATAGCAAGTTAGCATTAGCATTCAAACTTTAATATTGCTGTATTTGCATATATATTAGAAGGCTTAAGTTTTAATGCCATTTAATCTCATATTCCCATGAAGGGTTATGCTTTAATGTCATCTGATCTCTTTATTTCCATCATAGAGGACACAAACAGTATGAAAATGACCAGATATTAGCAGTAGCATTAGATCGCTATAATTAGCAAGTTAGCATTAAAGCGTTCAAACTTTAGCATTGCTGTATTTGCATATGTACAAGAAGGGTTAAGCTTTAATGCCATTTAATCTCATATTCCCCTGAAGGGTTATGCTTTTATGCCATCTGATCTCTTATTTCCATCATAGAGGACACATACAATATGACAATGACCAGATATTATCACTAGCATTAGATCGCTAGCATTAGCAAGTTAGCATTAGCATTCAAAGTTAAACATTGCTGTATTTGCATATGTACAAGAAGGGTTAAAAGCTTTTATGCCATTTAATCTAATTGCCATGAAGGGTTATGCTTTTTATGCCATCTGATCTCTTATTTCCATCAGAGAGGACACATACAATATGACAATGACCAGATATTAGCACTAGCATTAGATCACTAGCATTAGCAAGTTAGAATTAGCAATCAAAACTTTAACATTGCTGTATTTGCATATATACTGAAGGGTTAAGCTTTAATGCCATTTAGTCTCATATTCCCATGAAGGGTTATGCTTTTTAAAGGCATCTGATCTCTTATTTCCATCATAGAGGACACAAACAGTATGAAAAAGACCAGATATTAGCACTAGTGACAGATCACTAGCAATAGTTAGCATTAGCATTCAAACTTTTAACATTGCTGTATTTGCATATGTACAAGAAGGGTTAAGCTTTTATTCCATTTAATCTCATATTCCAATGAGGGGTTATGCTTTAATGCCATCTGATCTATTATTTTCATCATAGAGGACACAAACAGTATGACAATGACCAGATATTAGCACTAGCATTAGATCACTAGCAAAAGCAAGTTAGCATTAGCATTCAAACTTTAACATTGCTTTTAATTTGAATATGTACAAGAAGGGTTGCTTTAGTGCCATTTAATCTCATATTTCCATGAAGGGTTATGCTTCAATGCCATCTGGATTTCTTATTTCCATCATAGAGTACAAGTACAGTATGAAAATGACCAGATATTAGCACTAGCATTAGATCGCTAGCATTAGTAAGTTAGCATTAGCATTCAAACTTTAACATTGCTGTATTTGCATATATACCAGAAGGGTTAAGCTTTTAATGACATTTAATCTCATATTCCCATGAAGGGTTATGCTTTTTAAAGTCATCTGATCCTTTATTTCCATCATAGAGGACACAAACAGTATGAAAAATGACCAGATATTAGCAGTAGCATTAGATCGCTAGCATTAGAATTTAGCATTTGCATTCAAACTTAACATTGCTGTATTTGCATATGTACAAGAAGGGTTAAGCTTAATGCCATTTAATCTCATATTGCCATGAAGGGTAATGCTTTTAATGCCATCTGATCTCTCATTTCCATCAGAGAGACACATACAATATGACAATGACCAGATATTAGCACTAGCATTAGATCGCTACCATTAGCAAGAATTAGCAATCAAACTTTAACATTGCTGTATTTGCATATATAAGAAGGGTTGTTTTTAATGCCATTTAATTCATATTCCCATGAAGTGTTATGCTTTTTATGCCATCTGATCTTTATTTCCATCATAGAGTACACAAACAGTATGAAAATGACCAGATATTAGCACTAGTATTAGATCACTAGCAATAGCAAGTTAGCATTAGTATTCAAACTTTAACATTGCTGTATTTGCATATGTACAAGAAGGGTTAAACTATATTGCCATTTAATCTCATATTCCATGAAGGGTTATGCTTTTAATGGCATCTGATCTATTATTTCCATCATAGAGGACACAAAACAGTATGACAATGACCAGATATTAGCACTAGCATTAGATCACTAGCAATAGCAAGTTAGCATTAGCATTCAAACTTAACATTGCTGTATTTGCATATGTACTGAAGGGTTAAGCTTTAATGCAATTTATCTCATATTCCCATGAAGGGTTATGCTTTAAAGGCATCTGATCTCTTATTTCAATCATAGAGGACACGAACAGTATCAAAATGACTAGATATTAGCACTAGCATTAGATTGCTAGCATTAGCAAGTTAGCATTAGCATTCAAACTTTAACATTGCTGTATTTTGCATATGTACAAGAAGGGTTAAGCTTATATTGCCATTTAATCTCATATTCCAATGAAGGGTTATGCTTTTTAATGCCATCTGATCTATTATTTTACATCATAGAGACACAAACAGTATGACAATGACCAGATATTAGCACTAGCATTAGATCACTAGCATTAGCAAGTTAGCATTAGCATTCAAACTTTAACATTGCTGTATTTGCATATATACAAGAAGGGTTAAGCTTTAATGCAATTTATCTCATATTCCCCATGAAGGGTTATGCTTTAAAGTCAACTGATCTCTTTATTTCCATCATAGAGGACACGAACAGTATGAAAATGACCAGATATTAGCACTAGCATTAGATCACTAGCATTAGCAAGTTAGCATTAGCATTCAAACTTTAACATTGCTGTATTTGCATATATACTTAGAAGGGTTAAGCTTTAATGCCATTTAATATCATATTCCCATGAAGGGTTATGCTTTAAAGTCATCTGATCTCTTATTTCCATCATAGAGGACACATAAAATATGAAAATGACCAGGTATTAGCACTAGCATTAGATCGCTAGCATTAGCAAGTTAGCATTAGCATTCAAACTTTAACATTGCTGTATTTGCATATATACCAGAAGGGTTAAGCTTTTAATGCCATTTAATCTCATATTCCCATGAAGGGTGATGCTTTTAAAGTCATCTGATCTCTTATTTCCATCATAGAGGACAATTTAACAGTATGAAAATGACAAGATATTAGCACTAGCATTAGATCGCTAGCATTAGCAAGTTAGCATGAGTATTCAAACTTTAGCATTGCTTTATTTGCATATGTATAAGAAGGGTTAAACTTTAATGCCATTTAATCTCATATTCCCCTGAAGGGTTATGCTTTTAATTCCATCTGGATCTCTTATTTCCATCATAGAGGACACATACAATATGACAATGACCAAATATTAGCATTAGCATTAGATCGCTAGCAATAGCAAGTTAGCATTAGCATTCAAACTTTAATATTGCTGTATTTGCATATATATTAGAAGGGTTAAGCTTTTAATGCCATTTAATCTCATATTCCCATGAAGGGTTATGCTTTTAATGTCATCTGATCTTTATTTCCATCATAGAGACACGAACAGTATGAAAATGACCAGATATTAGCAGTAGCATTAGATCGCTAGTATTAGCAAGTTAGCATTAGCGTTCAAACTTTAACATTGCTGTATTTGCATATGTACAAGAAGGGTTAAGCTTTAATGCCATTTAATCTCATATTCCCCATGAAGGGTTATGCTTTTTTTAGCCATCTGATCTCTTATTTCCATCATAGAGACACATAACAATATGAAAATGACAAGATATTATCACTAGCATTAGATCGCTAGCATTAGCAAGTTAGCATTAGCATTCAAACTTAAACATTGCTTTATTTGCATATGTACAAGAAGGGTTAAGCTTTTAATGCCATTTAATCTCTAATTGCCATGAAGGGTTATGCTTTTATGCCATCTGATCTCTTATTTCCATCATAGAGGACACATACAATATGACAATGACCAGATATTAGCATTAGCATTAGATCGCTAGCAATAGCAAGTTAGAATTAGCATTCAAACTTTAACATTGCTGTTTTGCATATATATTAGAAGGGTTAAAAGCTTTAATGCACTTTAGTCTCATATTCCCATGAAGGGTTATGCTTTTAAAGGCATCTGATCTCTTTATTTCCATCATGAGACACAAACAGTATGAAAAAGACCAGATATTAGCACTAGCATTAGATCACTAGCATTAGCAAGTTAGCATTAGCATTCAAACTTTAAGCATTGCTGTATTTGCATATGTACAAGAAGGGTTAAGCTTTAATGCCATTTAATCTCATATTCCAATGAAGGGTTATGCTTTTATGCCATCTGATCTATTATTTTTCTCATAGAGGACACAAAACAATATGACAATGACCAGATATTAGCACTAGCATTAGATCGCTAGCAAAAGCAAGTTAGCATTAGCATTCAAACTTTAACATTGCTTATTTGAATATGTACAAGAAGGGTTAAGCTTTAATGCCATTTAATCTCATATTTCCATGAAGGGTTATGCTTCAATGCCATCTGATTTCTTATTTCCATCATAGAGGACACATACAGTATGAAAATGACCAGATATTAGCACTAGCATTAGATCGCTAGTATTAGCAAGTTAGAATTAGCATTCAAACTTTTAACATTGCTGTATTTTTGAATATATACAAGAAGGGTTAAGCTTTTAATGACATTTAATCTCATATTCCCATGAAGGGTTATGCTTTAAAGGCATCTGATCTCTTTATTTCCATCATAGAGGACACAAACAGTATGAAAAAGACCAGATATTAGCACTAGCATTAGATCGCTAGCAATAGTGTTAGCATTAGCATTCAAACTTTAACATTGCTGTATTTGCATATGTACAAGAAGGGTTAAGCTTTTTTATTGCCATTTAATCTCATATTCCAATGAGGGGTTATGCTTTAATGCCATCTGATCTATTATTTTCATCATAGAGGACACAAACAGTATGACAATGACCAGATATTAGCACTAGCATTAGATCACTAGCAAAAGCAAGTTAGCATTAGCATTCAAACTTTAACATTGCTTAATTTGAATATGTACAAGAAGGGTTAAGCTTTAATGCCATTTAATCTCATATTTCCATGAAGGGTTATGCTTCAATGCCATCTGATTTCTTATTTCCATCATAGAGTACACGTACAGTATGAAAATGACCAGATATTAGCACTAGCATTAGATCGCTAGCATTAGCAAGTTAGCATTAGCATTCAAACTTTAACATTGCTGTATTTGCATATATACCAGAAGGGTTAAGCTTTAATGACATTTAATCTCATATTCCCATGAAGGGTTATGCTTTAAAGTCATCTGATCTCTTATTTCCATCATAGAGGACACGAACAGTATGAAAATGACCAGATATTAGCAGTAGCATTAGATCGCTAGCATTAGGAATTTAGCATTTGCATTCAAACTTTAACATTGCTGTATTTGCATATGTACAAGAAGGGTTAAGCTTTAATGCCATTTAATCTCATATTGCCATGCAGGGTAATGCTTTAATGCCATCTGATCTCTCATTTCCATCAGAGAGGACACATACAATATGACAATGACCAGATATTAGCACTAGCATTAGACCGCTACCATTAGCAAGTTAGAATTAGCAATCAAACTTTAACATTGCTGTATTTGCATATATAAACTCGGAAGGGTTAAGCTTTAAATGCCATTTAATCTCATATTCCCATGAAGTGTTATGCTTTAAAGCCATCTGATCTCTTATTTCCATCATAGAGTACACAAACAGTATGAAAATGACCAGATATTAGCACTAGAATTAGATCACTAGCATTAGCAAGTTAACATTAGTATTCAAACTTTAACATTGCTGTATTTGCATTATATACAAGAAGGGTTAAAAAGCTTATATTGCCATTTAATCTTCATATTCCCATGAAGGGTTATGCTTTAATGCCATCTGATCTATTATTTCCATCATAGAGGACAAGTACAGTATGACAATGACAAAATATTAGCACTAGCATTAGATCACTAGCAATACCAAGTTAGCATTAGCATTTCAAACTTTAACATTGCTGTATTTGCATATAAAAAGAAGGGTTAAGCTTTAATGCCATTGAATCTCATATTCCCATGAAGGGTTATGCTTTTAAAAGCCATCTGATCTCTTATTTCCATCATAGATGACACGAAAATTATGAAAATGACCAGATATTAGCACAAGCATTAGATCGCTAGCATTAGCAAGTTAGCATTAGCATTCAAACTTTAACATTGATGTATTTGCATATGTAAAAGAAGGGTTAAGCTTTAATGCCATTTAATCTCATATTCCCATGAAGGGTTATGCTTTAATGCCATCTGATCTCTTATTTCCATCATAGAGACACATACAGTATGAAAATGACCAGATATTAGCACTAGAATTAGATTGCTAGCATTAGCAAGTTAACATTAGCATTCAAACTTTAACAGTGCTGTATTTTAATTTATACAAGAAGGGTTAAGCTTTTAATGCCATTTAATCACATATTCCCATGAAGGGTTATGCTTTAATGCCATCTGATTCTTTATTTCAATCATAGAGGACAAGTACATTATGAACATGACAAAATATTAGCACAAGCATTAGATCGCTAGCATTAGCAAGATAGCATTAGCATTCAAACTTTAAAATTGCTGTATTTGTCTATATATACAAGAAGGGGTTAAGCTTTTAATGCCATTCAATCTCATATTCCCATGAAGGGTTATGCTTTAATGCCATCTGATCTCTTATTTCCATCATAGAGGATAAGTAACAGTATCAAATGACAAAATATTAGCACTTAAACATTAGATCGCTAGCATTAGCAAGATAGCATTAGCATTCAAACTTTAACATTGCTGTATTTTTTATATATACAAGAAGGGTTAAGCTATATTGCCATTTAATCTCATATTCCCATGAAGGGTTATGCTTTAATGCCATCTGATCTATTATTTCCATCATAGAGGACAACACAAACAATATGACAATGACCAGATATTAGCACTAGCATTAGATTGCTAGCATTAGCAAGTTAGCATTAGCATTCAAACTTTGACATTGCTGTATTTGCATATATACTGGAAGGGTTAAGCTTTAATGCCATTTAATCTCATATTCCCATGAAGGGTTATGCTTTAAAGCCATCTGATCTCTTTATTTCCATCATAGAGGAACAACGAACAGTATGAAAAAATGACCAGATATTAGCACTAGCATTATATCACTAGCAAGAGCAAGTTAGCATTAGCATTCAAACTTTAACATTGCTATGTTTTGTATATATACTAGAAGGGTTAAGCTTTAATGCCATTTAATCTCATATTCCCATGAAGGGTTATGCTTTAAAGGCATCTGATCTCTTATTTCCATCATAGAGGACAATTTAACAGTATCAAAATGACCAGATATTAGCACTAGCATTAGATTGCTAGCATTAGCAGTTAGCATTAGCATTCAAACTTTTAACATTAGCATTCAAACTTTAACATTGTATTTGCATATGTACCAGAAGGGTTAAGCTTTAATGCCATTTAATCTCATATTCCAATGAAGGGTGATGCTTTAAAGTCATCTGATCTCTTTATTTCCATCATAGAGGACACAAACAGTATGAAAATGACCAGATTTTAGCAGAAGCATTAGATCACTAGCAATAGCAAGTTAGCATTAGTATTCAAACTTTAACATTGCTGTATTTGCATATATACTGGAAGGGTTAAGCTTAATGCCATTTATCTCATATTCCCATGAAGGGTTATGCTTTTAAAGTCAACTGATTCTTATTTCCATCATAGAGACACATACAATATGAAAATGACCAGATATTAGCATTAGCATTAGATCACTAGCAATAGCAAGTTAGCATTAGCATTCAAACTTTAACATTGCTGTATTTGCATATATATTAGAAGGGTTAAGCTTTAATGCCATTTAATCTCATATTCCCATGAAGGGTTATGCTTTAATGTCATCTGATCTTATTATCATAGAGACCATCATAATCTAGACACGGAAGTATGAAAATGACCAGATATAAGCACTAGCATTAGATCGCCATTAGCAAGTAATTAGCATTCAAACTTTAACATTGCTGTATTTGCATAAAATGACCAGATTTTAGCAGAAGGCATTAGATCTGCTAGCATTTCCATCAAGAGGAGCATTAAAATGACAAGATTCAAACTTTCGCTAGCATTAGCAAGTTGCTGTATTTGCATATGTATAAGAAGGGTTAAGCTTTAATGCCATTTAATCTCATATTCCCATGAAGGGTTATGCTTTTATGCCATCTGATCTCTTATTTCCATCATAGAGACACATACAATATGCCAATGACCAGATATTAGCACTTAGCATTAGATCGCTAGCATTAGCAAGTTAGCATTAGCATTCAAACTTTAAACATTGCTGTATTTGCATATGTACAAGAAGGGTTAAGCTTTAATGCCATTTAATCTCTATTCCCATGAAGGGTTATGCTTTTAATGCCATCTGATCTCTTATTTCCATCATAGAGGACAATATTAACTGTATGAAAATGACCAGATATTAGCACTAGCATTAGACCGCTAGCATTTAAGCTTAAAGTTATTAGAATTAGCATTAGCAAAACTTTAGCATTGCTGTATTTGCATATGTACAAGAAGGGTTAAGCTTTTAATGCCATTTAATCTCATATTCCCATGAAGGGTTATGCTTTTTATGCCATCTGATCTCTTATTTCCATCATAGAGGACACAAACAATATGAAATGACCAGATATTAGCACTAGCATTAGATCGCTAGCAATTAGCAAGTTAGCATTAGCATTCAAACTTTAACATTGCTGTATTTGCATATGTACAAGAAGGGTTGCTTTATTGCCATTTAATCTCATATTCCCATGAAGGGTTATGCTTTTATGCCATCTGATCTATTATTTCCATCATAAAGGACACAAACAGTATGACAATGACCAGATATTATTAGCACTAGCATTAGATCACTAGCAAAGCAAGTTAGAATTAGCATTCAAACTTTAACATTGCCAGTATTTGCATATGTACAAGAAGGGTTAATGCCATTTAATTCCCATGAAGGGTTATGCTTTAATCTCATATTTCCATGAAGGGTTAGATTTTTATTAGATCAAGATCAGATATTTCCATTCAAACATTAAGAGGACATTAGGAAAAAGACAGATATTAGCAAGATAGAAACTTTAACATTGCTGTATTTGCAGTATGAAAATGACCAGATATTATCTATTATTTTTCACTAGCATTAGTATGACAATGACCAGATATTAGCACTAGCATTAGCATTAGCTTTAGCATTCAAACTTTAACATTGCTTAATTTGAATATATACAAGAAGGGTTAAGCTTTAATGCCATTTAATCTCATATTTCCATGAAGGGTTATGCTTCAATGCCATCTGATTTCTTATTTCCATCATAGAGTACAAGTACAGTATGAAAATGACCAGATATTAGCACTAGCATTAGATCGCTAGCATTAGCAAGTTAGCATTAGCATTCAAACTTTAACATTGCTGTATTTGCATATATACCAGAAGGGTTAAGCTTTTAATGACATTTAATCTCATATTCCCATGAAGGGTAATGCTTTAAAGCCATCTGATCTCTTATTTCCATCATAGAGGACACATACAGTATGAAAATGACCAGATATTAGCAGTAGCATTAGACCTAGCATTAGGAATTTAGCATTTGCATTCAAACTTTAACATTGCTGTATTTTGCATATGTACAAGAAGGGTCACAAACTTTTAATGCCATTTAATTGCATATTGCCATGCAGGGTAATGCTTTAATGCCATCTGATCTCATATTTCCATCAGTGAGGACACATACAATTTCTACAATGACCAGATATTAGCAACTAGCATTAGACCGCTACCATTACTAGCAAATTAGAATTAGCATTCAAACTTTAACATTGCTGTATTTGCATATATACAAGAAGGGTTAAGCTTTAATGCCATTTAATCTCATATTCCCATGAAGGGTTATATATGCTTAAAGGCATCTGATCTATTATTTCCATCATAGAGGACACAAACAGTATGAAAATGACCAGATATTAGCACTAGCATTAGATCACTAGCAATACTGTTAGCATTAGTATTCAAACTTTAACATTGCTGTATTTGCATATGTAAATAGAAGGGTTATTCCCATGAAGGGTTATAATGCCATTTAATTTCCATCATATTCCCACAGTATGAAGGGTTATGCTTTTAAAGTCATCTGATTCTTTATTTCCATCATAGATTTGCAAAAAGAAGGGTTATGAAAATGACCAGAGGGTTATTTTAAGTCATCTAGCATTAGATGACACGCAAAGTATGAAAATGACCAGATATTAGCATTAGCATTCAAACTTTTTAACAAGTTAGCATTAGCATTCAAACTTTAACATTGCTGTATTTGAAGGGTTGTTAAGCTTTAATGAAATTTAATCTCATATACCCATGAAGTGTTATGCTTCAATGCCATCTGATCTCTTATTTCCATCATAGAGGACACGTACAGTATGAAAATGACCAGATATTAGCACTAGAATTAGATCGCTAGCATTAGCAAGTTAACATTAGCATTCAAACTTTAACAGTGCTGTATTTTAATTTATACAAGAAGGGTTAAGCTTTAATGCCATTTATTCTCATATTCCCATGAAGGGTTATGCTTTAATGCCATCTGATCTCTTATTTCAATCATAGAGGATAAGTACATTATGAACATGACAAAATATTAGCACAAGCATTAGATCGCTAGCATTAGCAAGATAGCATTAGCCTTCAAACTTTAAAATTGCTGTATTTTCTATATATACAAGAAGGGTTAAGCTTTAATGCCATTCAATCTCATATTCCCATGAAGGGTTATGCTTTAATGCCATCTGATCTCTTATTTCCATCATAGAGGATAAGTACATTATGAACATGACAAAATATTAGCACAAGCATTAGATCGCTAGCATTAGCAAGATAGCATTAGCCTTCAAACTTGAACATTGATGTATTTTTTATATATACAAGAAGGGTTAAGCTTTAATGCCATTTAATCTCATATTGCCATGAAGGGTTATGCTTTAATGCCATCTGATCTCTTATTTCCATCATAGAGGACACATACAATATGACAATGACCAGATATTAGCACTAGCATTAGATTGCTAGCATTAGCAAGTTAGCATTAGCATTCAAACTTTGACATTACTGTATTTGCATCTGTACAAGAAGGGTTAAGCTTTAATGCCATCTAATCACATATACCCATGAAGGGTTATGCATTAATGCCATCTGATCTCTTATTTCCATCATAGAGAACAAGTACAGTATGAAAATGACGAGATATTAGCACTAGCATTATATCGCTAGCATTAGCAAGGTAGCATTAGCATTCAAACTTTAACATTGCTATGTTTGTATATATACTCGAAGGGTTAAGCTTTAATGCCATTTAATCTCATATTCCCATGAAGGGTTATGCTTTAAAGGCATCTGATCTCTTATTTCAATCATAGAGGACACGAACAGTATCAAAATGACTAGATATTAGCACTAGCATTAGATTGCTAGCATTAGCAAGTTAGCATTAGCATTCAAACTTTAACATTGCTGTATTTGCATATGTACAAGAAGGGTTAAGCTATATTGCCATTTAATCTCATATTCCAATGAGAGGTTATGCTTTAATGCCATCTGATCTATTATTTCCGTCATAGAGGACACAAACAGTATGACACTGACCAGATATTAGCACTAGCATTAGATCACTAGCAATAGCAAGTTAGCATTAGCATTCAAACTTTAACATTGCTGTATTTGCATATATACTGGAAGGGTTAAGCTTTAATGCAATTTATCTCATATTCCCATGAAGGGTTATGCTTTAAAGTCAACTGATCTCTTATTTCCATCATAGAGGACACGAACAGTATGAAAATGACCAGATATTAGCACTAGCATTAGATCACTAGCAATAGCAAGTTAGCATTAGCATTCAAACTTTAACATTGCTGTATTTGCATATATACTAGAAGGGTTAAGCTTTAATGCCATTTAATCTCATATTCCCATGAAGGGTTATGCTTTAAAGTCATCTGATCTCTTATTTCCATCATAGAGGACACGAAAAGTATGAAAATGACCAGATATAAGCACTAGCATTAGATCGCTAGCATTAGCAAGTTAGCATTAGCATTCAAACTTTAACATTGCTGTATTTGCATATATACCAGAAGGGTTAAGCTTTAATGCCATTTAATCTCATATTCCCATGAAGGGTGATGCTTTAAAGTCATCTGATCTCTTATTTCCATCATAGAGGACACGAACAGTATGAAAATGACAAGATTTTAGCAGTAGCATTATATCGCTAGCATTAGCAAGTTAGCATGAGTATTCAAACTTTAGCATTGCTTTATTTGCATATGTATAAGAAGGGTTAAGCTTTAATGCCATTTAATCTCATATTCCCCTGAAGGGTTATGCTTTTATGCCATCTGATCTCTTATTTCCATCATAGAGGACACATACAATATGCCAATGACCAGATATTAGCATTAGCATTAGATCGCTAGCAATAGCAAGTTAGCATTAGCATTCAAACTTTAATATTGCTGTATTTGCATATATATTAGAAGGCTTAAGCTTTAATGCAATTTAATCTCATATTCCCATGAAGGGTTATGCTTTAATGTCATCTGATCTCTTATTTCCATCATAGAGGACACGAACTGTATGAAAATGACCAGATATTAGCAGTAGCATTAGATCGCTATAATTAGCAAGTTAGCATTAGCGTTCAAACTTTAGCATTGCTGTATTTGCATATGTACAAGAAGGGTTAAGCTTTAATGCCATTTAATCTCATATTCCCATGAAGGGTTATGCTTTTATGCCATCTGATCTCTTATTTCCATCATAGAGGACACATACAATATGACAATGACCAGATATTATCACTAGCATTAGATCGCTAGCATTAGCAAGTTAGCATTAGCATTCAAAGTTAAACATTGCTGTATTTGCATATGTACAAGAAGGGTTAAGCTTTAATGCCATTTAATCTCTAATTGCCATGAAGGGTTATGCTTTAATGCCATCTGATCTCTTATTTCCATCAGAAAGGACACATAAAATATGACAATGACCAGATATTAGCACTAGCATTAGACCGCTAGCATTAGCAAGTTAGAATTAGCAATCAAACTTTAACATTGCTGTATTTGCATATATACTTGAAGGGTTAAGCTTTAATGCCATTTAATCTCATATTCCCATGAAGGGTTATGCTTTAAAGGCATCTGATCTCTTATTTCCATCATAGAGGACACAAACAGTAGGAAAAAGACCAGATATTAGCACTAGCATTAGATCACTAGCAATAGCAAGTTAGAATTAGCATTCAAACTTTAACATTGCTGTATTTGCATATGTACAAGAAGGGTTAAGCTATATTGCCATTTAATCTCATATTCCAATGAGGGGTTATGCTTTAATGCCATCTGATCTATTATTTTCATCATAGAGGACACAAACAGTATGACAATGACCAGATATTAGCACTAGCATTAGATCACTAGCAAAAGCAAGTTAGCATTAGCATTCAAACTTTAACATTGCTGTATTTGCATATATACTAGAAGGGTTAAGCTTCAATGCAATTTATCTCATATTCCCATGAAGGGTTATACTTTAAAGTCATCTGATCTCTTATTTCCATCATAGAGGACAAGAACAGTATGAAAATGACTAGATATTAGCACTAGCATTAGATCACTAGCAATAGCAAGTTAGCATTAGCATTCACTCTTTAACATTGCTGTATTTGCATATATACTAGAAGGGTTAAGCTTTAATGCCATTTAATCTCATATTCCCATGAAGGGTTATGCTTTAAAGTCATCTGATCCCTTATTTCCATCATAGAGGACACGAAAAGTATGAAAATGACCAGATATTAGCACTAGCATTAGATCGCTAGCATTAGCAAGTTAGCATTAGCATTCAAACTTTAACATTGCTGTATTTGCATATGTAAAAGAAGCGTTAAGCTTTAATGCCATTTAATCTCATATTCCCATGAAGTGTTATGCTTCAATGCCATCTGATCTCTTATTTCCATCATAGAGGACACGTACAGTATGAAAATAACCAGATATTAGCACTAGCATTAGATCACTAGCAATAGCAAGTTAGCATTAGCATTCAAACTTTAACATTGCTGTATTTGCATATATACAAGAAGGGTTAAGCTTTAATGCCATTTAATCTCATATTCCCATGAAGGGTTCATCTGATCTCTTTATTTCCATCATAGAACACGAAAAGTATGAAAATGACCAGATATCAGCACTAGCATTAGATCGCTAGCATTAGCTTAGCATTAGCATTCAAATTTTAACATTGCTGTATTTGCATATGTAAAAAGAAGGGTTAAGTTTTAATGCCATTTAATCTCATATTCCCATGAAGTGTTATGCCATCTGATCTCTTATTTCCATCATAGGAAAAATGACCAGATATTAGCACTAGCATTAGATCGCTAGCATTAGCAAGTTAACATTAGCATTCAAACTTTAACATTGCTGTATTTGAATTTATACAAGAAGGGTTAAGCTTTAATGCCATTTATTCTCATATTCCCTTGAAGGGTTATGCTTTAATGACATCTGATCTCTTATTTCCATCATAGAGGATAAGTACATTATTAACATGACAAAATATTAGCACAAGCATTAGATCGCTAGCATTAGCAAGATAGCATTAGCCTTCAAACTTTAAAATTGCTGTATTTTCTATATATACAAGAAGGGTTAAGCTTTACTGCCATTTATTCTCATATTCCCATGAAGGGTTATGCTTTAATGCCATCTGATCTCTTATTTCTATCATAGAGGATAAGTACATTATGAATATGACAAAATATTAGCACAAGCATTAGATCGCTAGCATTAGCAAGATAGCATTATCCTTCAAACTTGAACATTGCTGTATTTTTCATATATACAAGAAGGGTTAAGCTTTAATGCCATTTAATCTCATATTGCCATGAAGGGTTATGCTTTAATGCCATCTGATCTCTTATTTCCATCATAGAGGACACATACAATATGACAATGACCAGATATTAGCACTAGCATTAGATTGCTAGCATTAGCAAGTTAGCATTAGCATTCAAACTTTAACATTGCTGTATTTGCATCTGTACAAGAAGGGTTAAGCTTTAATGCCATCTAATCACATATACCCATGAAGGGTTATGCATTAATGCCATCTGATCTCTTATTTCCATCATAGAGGACAAGTACAGTATGAAAATGACGAGATATTAGCACTAGCATTATATCGGTAGCATTATCAAGGTAGCATTAGCATTCAAACTTTAACATTGCTATGTTTGTATATATACTCGAAGGGTTAAGCTTTAATGCCATTTAATCTCATATTCCCATGAAGGGTTATGCTTTAAAGGCATCTCATCTCTTATTTCAATCATAGAGGACACAAACAGTATCAAAATGACTAGATATAAGCACTAACATTAGATCGCTAGCATTAGCAAGTTAGCATTAGCATTCAAACTTTAACATTGCTGTATTTGCATATATACCAGAAGGGTTAAGCTTTAATGCCATTTAATCTCATATTCCCATGAAGGGTGATGCTTTAAAGTCATCTGATCTCTTATTTCCATCATAGAGGACACGAACAGTATGAAAATGACAAGATATTAGCAGTAGCATTAGATCGCTAGCATTAGCAAGTTAGCATTAGTATTCAAACTTTAGCATTGCTTTATTTGCATATGTACAAGAAGGGTTAAGCTTTAATGCCATTTAATCTCATATTCCCCTGAAGGGTTATGCTTTTATGCCATCTGATCTCTTATTTCCATCATAGAGGACACATACAATATGACAATGACCAGATATTAGCATTAGCATTAGATCGCTAGCAATAGCAAGTTAGCAGTAGCATTCAAACTTTAACATTGCTGTATTTGCATATATACCAGAAGGGTTAAACTTTAATGCCATTTAATCTCATATTCCAATGAAGGGTGATGCTTTAAAGTCATCTGATCTCTTATTCCCATCATAGAGGACACGAACAGTATGAAAATGACAAGATATTAGCAGTAGCATTAGATCGCTAGCATTAGCAAGTTAGCATTAGTATTCAAACTTTAGCATTGCTTTATTTGCATATGTACAAGAAGGGTTAAGCTTTAATGCCATTTAATCACATATTCCCCTGAAGGATTATGCTTTTATGCCATCTGATCTCTTATTTCCATCATAGAGGACACATACAATATGACAATGACCAGATATTAGCACTAGCATTAGATCGCTAGTATTAGCAAGTTAGCATGAGCATTCAAACTTTAACATTGCTGTATTTGCATATGTACAAGAAGGGTTACGCTTTAATGCCATTTAATCTCATATTGCCATGAAGGGTTATGCTTTAATGCCATCTGATCTCTTATTTCCATCAGAGAGGACACATACAATATGACAATGACCAGATATTAGCACTAGCATTAGACCGCTAGCATTAGCAAGTTAGAATTAGCAATCAAACTTTAACATTGCTGTATTTGCATATATACTCGAAGGGTTAAGCTTTAATGCCATTTATTCTCATATTCCCATGAAGGGTTATGCTTTAAAGGCATCTGATCTCTTATTTCCATCATAAAGGACACAAACAGTATGAAAAAGACCAGATATTAACACTAGCATTAGATCACTAGCAATAGCAAGTTAGCATTAGCATTCAAACTTTAACATTGCTGTATTTGCATATGTACAAGAAGGGTTAAGCTATATTGCCATTTAATCTCATATTCCAATGAAGGGTTATGCTTTAATGCCATCTGATCTATTATTTCCATCATAGAGGACACAAACAGTATGACAATGACCAGATATTAGCACTAGCATTAGATCACTAGCAATAGCAAGTTAGCATTAGCATTCAAACTTTAACATTGCTGTATTTGCATATATACTAGAAGGGTTAAGCTTTAATGCAATTTATCTCATATTCCCATGAAGGGTTATGCTTTAAAGTCATCTGATCTCTTATTTCCAACATAGAGGACACGATCAGTATGAAAATGACCAGATATTAGCACTAGCATTAGATCGCTAGCATTAGCATTCAAACTTTAACATGACTGTATTTGCATATTTACAAGAAGGGTTAAGCTTTCATGCCATTTAATCTCATATTGCCTTGAAGGGTTATGCTTTAATGCCATCTGATCTCTTATTTCCATCATAGTGGACACATACAATATGACAATGACCAGATATTAGCACTAGCATTAAATCGCTATCATTAGCAAGTTAGCATTAGCATTCAAACTTTAACATTGCTGTATTTGAATTTATACAAGAAGGGTTAATCTTTAATGCCATTTAATCTCATATCGCCATGAAGGATTATGCTTTAATGCCATCTGATCTCTTATTTCCATCATAGAGGACACATACAATATGACAATGACCAGATATTAGCACTAGCATTAGATCGCTAGCATTAGCAAGTTAGCATTAGCATTCAAACTTTAACATTGCTGTATTTGCATCTGTACAAGAAGGGTTAAGCTTTAATGGCATCTAATCACATATACCCATGAAGGGTTATGCATTAATGCCATCTGATCTCTTATTTCCATCATAGAGGACAAGAACAGTATGAAAATGACGAGATATTAGCACTAGCATTATATCGCTAGCATTAGCAAGGTAGCATTAGCATTCAAACTTTAACATTGCTATGTTTGTATATCTACAAGAAGGGTTAAGCTTTAATGCCATTTAATCTCATATTGCCATGAAGGGTTATGCTTTAATGCCATCTGATCTCTTATTTCAATCATAGAGGACACAAACAATATGACAATGAGCTGATATTAGCACTAGCATTAGATCGCTAGCATTAGCAAGTTAGAATTAGCATTCAAACTTTAACATTGCTGTATTTGAATTTATACTCGAAGGGTTAAGCTTTAATGCCATTTAATCTCATATTCCCATGAAGGGTTATGCTTTAAAGGCATCTGATCTCTTATTTCAATCATAGAGGACACGAACAGTATCAAAATGACTAGATATTAGCACTAGCATTAGATCGCTAGCATTAGCAAGTTAGCAGTAGCATTCAAACTTTAACATTGCTTTATTTGAATATGTACAAGAAGGGTTAAGCTTTAATGCCATTTAATCTCATATTTCCATGAAGGGTTATGCTTCAATGCCATCTGATCTCTTATTTCCATCATTGAGTACAAGTACAGTATGAAAATGACCAGATACTAGCACTAGCATTAGATCGCTAGCATTAGCAAGTTAGCATTGGCATTCAAACTTTAACATTGCTGTATTTGCATATATACCAGAAGGGTTAAGCTTTAATGCCATTTAATCTCACATTCCCCTGAAGGGTTATGCTTTAATGCCATCTGATCTCTTATTTCCATCATAGAGGACACATACAATATGACAATGACCAGATATTATCACTAGCATTAGATCGCTAGCATTAGGAATTTAGCATTAGCATTCAAACTTTAACATTGCTGTATTTGCATATGTACAAGAAGGGTTAAGCTTTAATGCCATTTAATCTCATATTGCCATGAAGGGTTATGCTTTAATGCTATCTGATCTCTTATTTCCATCAGAGAGGACACATACAATATGACAATGAGCAGATATTAGCACTAGCATTAGACCGCTACCATTAGCAAGTTAGAATTAGCAATCAAACTTTAACATTGCTGTATTTGCATATATACTCGAAGGGTTAAGCTTTAATGCCATTTAATCTCATATTCCCATGAAGGGTTATGCTTTAAAGGCATCTGATCTCTTATTTCCATCATAGAGTACACAAACAGTATGAAAATGACCAGATATTAGCACTAGCATTAGATCACTAGCAATAGCAAGTTAGCATTAGTATTCAAACTTTAACATTGCTGTATTTGCATATGTACAAGAAGGGTTAAGCTATATTGCCATTTAATCTCATATTCCCATGAAGGGTTATGCTTTAATGGCATCTTATCTACTATTTCCATCATAGAGGACACAAACAGTATGAAAATGACCAGATATTAGCACTAGCATTAGATCGCTAGCATTATCAAGTTAGCATTAGCATTCAAACTTTAACATTGCTGTATTTGCATATGTAAAAAAAGGGTTAAGCTATATTGCCATTTAATCTCATATTCCCATGAAGGGTTATGCTTTAATGGCATCTTATCTACTATTTCCATCATAGAGGACACATACAATATGACAATGAGCAGAATTTAGCATTAGCATTAGATCGCTAGCATTAGCAAGTAAGAATTAGCATTCAAACTTTAACATTGCTGTATTTGAACATTTACAAGAAGGGTTAAGCTTTAATGCCATTTAATCTCATATTCCCATGAAGGGTTATGCTTTAAAGGCATCTGATCTCTTATTTCAATCATAGAGGACACGAACAGTATCAAAATGACTAGATATTAGCACTAGCATTAGATCGCTAGCATTAGCAAGTTAGCATTAGCATTCAAACTTTAACATTGCTTTATTTGAATATGTACAAGAAGGGTTAAGCTTTAATGCCATTTAATCTCATATTTCCATGAAGGGTTATGCTTCAATGGCATCTGATCTATTATTTCCATTATAGAGGACACAAACAGTATGAAAATGACCAGATATTAGCACTAGCATTAGATCACTAGCAATAGCAAGTTAGCATTAGCATTCAAACTTTAACATTGCTGTATTTGCATATATACCAGAAGGCTTAACCTTTTAATGCCATTTAATCTCATATTCCCATGAAGGGTTATGCTTTAATGCCATCTGATCCCTTATTTCCATCATAGAGGACACGTACAGTATGAAAATGGCCAGATATTAACACTAGCATTAGATCGCTAGCATTAGCATTCAAACTTTAACATGACTGTATTTGCATATGTACAAGAAGGGTTAAGCTTTAATGCCATTTAATCTTATATTGCCATGAAGGGTTATGCTTTAATGACATCTGATCTATCATTTCCATCATAGAGGACACAAACAGTATGAAAATGACAAGATATTAGCACTAGCATTAGATCGCTAGCAATAGCAAGTTTGCATTAGCATTCAAACTTTAACATTGCTGTATTTGCATATGTACAAGAAGGGTTAAGCTTTAATGCCATTTAATCTCATATTGCCATGAAGGGTTATGCTTTAATGACATCTGATCTATCATTTCCATCATAGAGGACACAAACAGTATGAAAATGACAAGATATTAGCACTAGCATTAAATCGCTAGCAATAGCAAGTTAGCATTAGCATTCAAACTTTAACATTGCTGTATTTGCATATGTACAAGAAGGGTTACGCTTTAATGCCATTTAATCTCATATTGCCATGAAGGGTTATGCTTTAATGCCATCTGATCTCTTATTTCCATCAGAGAGGACACATACAATATGACAATGACCAGATATTAGCACTAGCATTAGACTGCTAGCACTAGAAAGTTAGAATTAGCATTCAAACTTTTAACATTGCTGTATTTGCATATATACTCGAGGTTAAGCTTTAATGCCATTTAATCTCATATTCCCATTAAGGGTTATGTTTTAAAGGCATCTGATCTCTTATTTCCATCATAGAGGACACGTACAGTATGAAAATGACCAGATATTAGCACTAGCATTAGATCGCTAGCATTAGCAAGATAGCATTAGCATTCAAACTTTAACATTGCTGTTTTTGCATATGTACAAGAAGGGTTAGCTTGAATGCCATTTAATCTCATATTCCCATGAAGGGTTATGCTTTAATGCCATCTGATCTCTTATTTCCATCATAGAGGACATGTACAGTATGAAAATGACCAGATATTAGCACTAGCATTAGATCACTAGCATTAGCAAGTTATCATTAGCATTCAAACTTTAACATTGCTGTATTTGCATATATAATAGAAGGGTAAAGCATTAATGCCATTCAATCTCATATTCCCATGAAGGGTTATGCTTTAATGCCATCTGATCTCTTAGTTTCATCATAGAGGACACGTACAGTATGAAAATGACCAGAGATTAGCACTAGCATTAAATCGCTAGCATTAGCAAGTTGGCATTAGCATTCAAACTTTAATATTGCTGTATTTGAATTTATACAAGAAGGGTTAAGCTTTAATGCCATTTAATCTCATATTCCCATGAAGGGTTATGCTTTAAAGGCATCTGATCTCTTATTTCAATCATAGAGGACACGAACAGTATGAAAATGAGCAGATATTAGCACTAGCATTAGATCGCTAGCATTAGCAAGTAAGCATTAGCATTCAAACTTTAACATTGCTTTATTTGAATATGTACAGGAAGGGTTAAGCTTTAATGACATTTAATCTCATATTTCCATGAAGGGTTATGCTTTAATGGCATCTGATCTCTTATTTCCATCATAGAGGACAAGTACAGTATGAAAATGACCAGATATTAGCACTAGCATTAGATCGCTAGCATTAGCAAATTAGCATTAGCATTCAAACTTTAACATTGCTGTATTTGAATTTATACAAGAAGGTTTAAGCTTTAATGCCATTTAATCTCATATTGCCATGAAGGGTTATGCTTTAATGCCATCTGATCTCTTATTTCCATCATAGAGGACACATAAAACATGACAATGACCAGATATTAGCAAAAGCATTAGACCACTAACATTAGCAAGTTAGAATTAGCATTCAAAGTTTAACATTGCTGTATTTGCATATATACTCGAAGGGTTAAGCTTTGATGCCATTTAATCTCATATTCCCATGAAGGATTATGCTTTAAAGGCATCTGATCTCTTATTTCCATCATAGAGGACACGAACAGTATGAAAATGACCAGATATTAGCACTAGCATTAGATCGCTAGCATTAGCAAGTTAGCATTAGCATTCAAACTTTAACATTGCTGTATTTGCATATGTACAAGAGGGGTTAAGCTTTAATGCCATTTAATCTCATATTGCCATGAAGAATTATACTTTAATGCCATCTGATCTATTATTTCCATCATAGAGGACACAAACAGTATGAAAATGACAAGATATTAGCACTAGCATTAGATCGCTAGCATTAGCAAGTTAGCATTAGCATTGAAACTTTTGCATTGCTTTATTTGCATATGTACAAGAAGGGTTAAGCTTTAATGACTTTCAATCTCATATTCCCATGAAGGGTTATGCTTTTATGCCATCTGATCTCTTATTTCCATTATAGAGGACACATACAATATGACAATGTCCAGATATTAGCACTAGCATTAGACGCTAGCATTAGCAAGTTAGAATTAGCATTCAAACTTTAACATTACTGTATTCGCATATATACTCGAAGGGTTAAGCTTTAATGCCATTTAATCTCATATTCCCATGAAGGGTTATGCTTTTATGCCATCTGATCTCTTATTTCCATTATAGAGGACACATACAATATGACAATGTCCAGATATTAGCACTAGCATTAGAACGCTAGCATTAGCAAGTTAGAATTAGCATTTGAACTTTAACATTACTGTATTAGAAAGGTTAAGCTTTAATGCCATTTAATCTCATATTCCCAGAAGGGTTATGCTTTTTATGCCATCTGATCTCTTATTTCCATTATAGAGGACACATACAATATGACAATGTCCAGATATTAGCACTAGCATTAGACCGCTAGCATTAGCAAGTTAAAATTAGCATTCAAACTTTAACATTACTGTATTCGCATATATACTCGAAGGGTTAAGCTTTAATGCCATTTAATCTCATATTCCCATGAAGGGTTATGCTTTAAAGGCATCTGATCTCTTATTTCCATCATAGAGGACACGAACAGTATGAAAATGACCAGATATTAGCACAAGCATTAGATCGCTAGCATTAGCAAGTTAGCATTAGCATTCAAACTTTAACATTGCTGTATTTGCATATGTACAAGGAGGGTTAAGCTTTAATGCCATTTAATCTCATATTGCCATAAAGGGTTATGCTTTAATGCCATCTGATCTCTTATTTCCATCATAGTGGTCACATACAATATGACAATGACCAGATATTAGCACTAGCATTAGATCGCTAGCATTAGCAAGTTAGCATTAGCATTCAAACTTTAACATTGCTGTTTTTGCATCTGTACAAGAAGGGTTAAGCTTTAATGCCATCTAATCACATATACCCATGAAGGGTTATGCATTAATGCCATCTGATCTCTTATTTCCATCATAGAGGACAAGTACAGTATGAAAATGATGAGATATTAGCACTAGCATTATATCGCTAGCATTAGCAAGGTAGCATTCAAACTTTATCATTGCTATGTTTGTATATATACAAGAAGGGTTAAACTTTAATGCCATTTAATCTCATATTGCCATGAAGGGTTATGCTTTAATCCCATCTGATCTCTTATTTCAATCATAGAGGACACATACAATATGACAATGAGCAGATATTAGCACTAGCATTAGATCGCTAGCATTAGCAAGTTAGAATTAGCATTCAAACTTTAACATTGCTGTATTTGAACATTTACAAGAAGGGTTAAGCTTTAATGCCATTTAATCTCATATTCCCATGAAGGGTTATGCTTTAAAGGCATCTGATCTCTTATTTCAATCATAGAGGACACGAACAGTATCAAAATGACTAGATATTAGCACTAGCATTAGATCGCTAGCATTAGCAAGTTAGCATTAGCATTCAAACTTTAACATTGCTTTATTTGAATATGTACAAGAAGGGTTAAGCTTTAATGCCATTTAATCTCATATTTCCATGAAGGGTTATGCTTCAATGGCATCTGATCTATTATTTCCATCATAGAGGACACAAACAGTATGACAATGACCAGATATTAGCACTAGCATTAGATCACTAGCTATAGCAAGTTAGCATTAGCATTCAAACTTTAACATTGCTGTATTTGCATATATACCAGAAGGGTTAACCTTTTAATGCCATTTAATCTCATATTCCCATGAAGGGTTATGCTTTAATGCCATCTGATCCCTTATTTCCATCATAGAGGAGACGTACAGTATGAAAATGGCCAGATATTAACACTAGCATTAGATCGCTAGCATTAGCATTCAAACTTTAACATGACTGTATTTGCATATGTACAAGAAGGGTTAAGCTTTAATGCCATTTAATCTCATATTGCCATGAAGGGTTATGCTTTAATGACATCTGATCTATCATTTCCATCATAGAGGACACAAACAGTATGAAAATGACAAGATATTAGCACTAGCATTAGATCGCTAGCAATAGCAAGTTTGCATTAGCATTCAAACTTTAACATTGCTGTATTTGCATATGTACAAGAAGGGTTAAGCTTTAATGCCATTTAATCTCATATTACCATGAAGGGTTATGCTTTAATGACATCTGATCTATCATTTCCATCATAGAGGACACAAACAGTATGAAAATGACAAGATATTAGCACTAGCATTAGATCGCTAGCAATAGCAAGTTTGTATTAGCATTCAAACTTTAACATTGCTGTATTTGCATATATACTAGAAGGGTTAAGCTTTTAATGCCATTTGAGCCGCTAAGAAACAGACTGGGCCAACCCATGTTGGTGACATTTCGAGAAAAACAGCTTCAAAGTTTTTAATGTCTAGCAACTTTCTAATTCAACCATGATTATTACAGTTGCTCTTTTGACAAACATTGGGTGTTGGAAAATATGTATGGTGACAAATTAGCACGGAAAGTTAAGTTCGGCATGTACCAAATGGGCTCTAAAGTTTGCATGTTTGGGATGGCCCACTTTGGCCCAAATTGTCACATTTTTTATAGGTCATCCCGTGGGTTAGCCCGTTGTGGCACATAATGTTTTATTATAAAGTCGTGAGGACGGTTGATAAATGGAATACAACAGCACACCCCTTCAGTTGCTTAGTCCCTGTGAGTCACAGATTTCAGCCCGGCTTGGTTGAGAATGAATGATAAGGGTTTAATGCCAATACGGCACTCCCAGTTGAGAGCTGCCTCCGCAGTCATGGTGACTGGGAAGGCTGGATTTCACTGCGCATCCCTGCTTTCAGTTCATGCTTTTGACTCTGTGATAGGGTGTAATGTAGAGAAGATGCCAGTGACTGACCAACGGTCAGTGGTTTACGGTTGGTTGTGTGGGTGGGTATGATTACTGCACAGTTTGAACAGGAGGAAACCTGGGTAAGCAGGGGAAACCCCTGACCTTTGGTGAGTCACTGACAACTCTCCCCACAAAGACAACTTTTTCCTAAGTAGAGCCCCCCGACATAGAGTATACAGCGTCACATAGGTGGAATGCACCGATTTCTAACGAAAATCTACTTGTAATGAACAGACTAACCGGCGCCGTCATTGACCATTCGACCAAGGCCCCAACACTGTTGGCGCAAGGATATCCAACTAATTTCCTGACCGAGATTGGGCTTGAACCTGCCTCGTTGGTTGCATTAAGACAAGACGTGTGTGTCTTATGCTACTGAGCTACAGTCGCTGAGCTTTTTACGGATAGCGGAGAGAGGGTTACTGTCCATTACCTTATGATGACACACGCAACCTAATGCATTAGTGAATTGTCTTTCACTAACAATAAGATTTCCTAATCAAAATATGTAAAAGCAATTCATATAATTTCCTGCTTTTTTAGGTATCATATCTGCTTTTTGCTCCTGTAGCACATGGTGAGGTATGTTCCTTATGTTTGTGGTTTTACTTTAGCAATCAAACGTAAACTTTTGGAGCAGAAAAGATGATGAAAAAAGTAGGATTTTATACAACAGCTGCTTTCATATCAAGTGTACACGTAATTTCTGAAGAACACCAAAATTTTAACTTTTATTGACAAAAAAGCATTCACAAACATTCCCTTTGCGAAATATAGCCTAAAAAGTGAACAAAACCAAGTGATATTAAACTTATATTCAGAGGGCCTTTTCTGCGGCCTTGGAAGTGGTATTCCTGGAAGCATTAGCACCACCATTACTCACTTAATACTTTTATCAAAATTAAGGCAAAAAATGATCAGTTTTACAATACTTAGTTTACATCCATGTCCTGCTCCTCAATATCATGCCGTACACACGCATCACTGTCATTGTCATCTTCTGCCAAACTGTTGTAAAACTGATCATGAACAGGGGTACAAACTGTAACAACGACTTTAAATCCCGTAACTTTGGAGCAGCAATCTTTCTGCCATGGGGGTACAGATCTGGCAACACTGCCGATCCAAGATTAACATTTCTTTGGCACTGTTTACCACCTACACGTGTTAAGTCAATGCATCTGAAAGGAAGTTCCTCGTTGTGACTGTATTTAAAAAAGATTTTCTGTGGTTCCTGTCGTTTGAAACACAGCCAATGTATCTTTAGCCACTCGACTTTCTCGCCATCAGTGTCAGTCTTTCTGTTAACGATTAATTTCTCAAGATTCTCAACACTCCTAAAATCACTTTGTTGTAGTTTAGTAACTTTAAAAGGATTTTTGGTTTTGGATTTCTTCACAACTTCTACCCAATCATCAGGAACATAAACGAGAGAAATCGTCGTTTGGCCTTCTCAATGACGCCAAAAATCCTTGTCTGTCGATCCAGCTGTGACCGCTGACAAAGAATTTTTGATGTACGGTTTCTACATTAAAGTCAGGATTTTGGACAAGATAAAGCCAAAACAAGGCATTTTTTATGTTTCTATTTTGACCTCCGCATGTGTCTGCATATGCAATGATGCATTTCTTTGGCGGGTGTAGAAGCAAATGTTTTCTCAAACAGGACAAAATCTCATTTGGGCCTCGGGAAGCTTGACTTTCATCCCACATGTACATAAAGCCATTTTGCTTTTCAGCATCGTGGATACCTAAATTGTATACCCATAACTGACGCTTATAATACACCACACCAGTTGTTAATACAGGCGTTGGGAGGGTTTTTTGTAGGTCATAGCAAAACACGGTTACATCCTCACTTAAAGCCTTGGCACAATCAGTCTTGTATCCTGATGTTGCTGATTCCGCTTTTCTTAGATGGAGCTCTTTCTCACGTTGCTTTACGGTTAGTTTCTTGCCATCTCCTGTTTGCTGGGCATCTTTTATTTGCACAGCCAGTATGTCGCATGTTTTACAGGTATCTTTAAGTGGCTGGTGAAAACATAAATGTGTGAACTTAGTTTTGAGGACATCCCTGAATTTCCAGTCGGATACAGGTGTGGTAGAATCTGTAGAACATCTCTCCACATACAGGTTATCGAAAGTGAGTTAATGGTTACACCAGGAGCTAGATATTTTCTATTTACTTGATGTTGCGGGTATAATGGGACTCGTACTTCGGTATTTCATTTATGAATGTTTCCACGTGATTTATTTGACCTCATCCGTTTTATTCCAAGGTGTGTGATGACCACGCTTATCAGGACTGGACTCCCACACGAACTGCCTTTGATAGCGCCCTTCCTAAACGCCCATTAGAAACAGAGAAAAGTTTGTAGAAAAAAACTTTGCACACTTCAATGTCTGTCCCATTTTTGTCATTGAGAAAAGTAATGCCGTGTTATTTCCTTCGGTCTTGGCTTTTTGGGGCCTATTTGTCTTTCTTTTTCCAGTTTACGATCAAGTCTGTCACGCGTATCGTGTTGTTTAACAGCAGTTTTCTTCACCAGACCAACCAGAAAAGCATTCTCTGCTATCCAATCTGCCATATTCCAAAATGATTCGTGTAACTGAAGTCGCCTTGTTTCATCAATTTTTCAACGATTTTTTTTCTGCAGTGACAATCAATTTGCTTAAGTGATTTGCAAGGAACTGGTTTGTTCGATATCGATGTGTAACCTTCTCCAGCATTTCTCCGTCTTTTCCTGATATTTTTTTTCCATTTATCCGGGTCTTTAACACGACTCCTGCCCCTTTCAGTCACTTGCTGTAGGCCACTTGGACTGTCATCATTATTTGCATTAGCATTTGTATTTTGTTGTGCATCTTCTGCATCATTGTTATCTGCAACACAAATGTGTAACAATTTTTTAAAAATCTCACCTACATGTACAGTGGCATAATGGGCCATCCCAGAGTTGCAAAAATAGTAGTTTTTCTCTAATTTTGATTTATCAACATTTCTTATCACCAATATATGCTTTATTCTGATTCAGATTTTCAAATAGCCATACTAAGTTAGATTACAAATATGCATAGAAAAACACAACTAAATTTTTAATGATAGTTTACTGTGTTGCTATGCAGTGTATTAAATGCCAAAAGTGAGCCAACCCGGTAAATTTGAAAACTTGCTTCAATCTTTATAAACAAAAAAACGTTACCTTCATCTGCATATTCACTCTCTTCATCATCATTTTCTGAATCATCTGGACAGTAGTCTGGGTCCAAACTATCGTCTGCATCTTCAGAATTGTCAATCATGAAGCACAGTTCCTCATCAGTCAAGTACCTCGCGGCCATTTTTCCTGAGGGATTATGGGATTTTTTTGGGATGGCCCATTTTGGCATGTACTATATATAACATATGTGCAGGTCCAGAGGAAATTTTACACACGTTACTGCTAACTAATTTGAATATGGGTTAGATCATTATGGCACAAATAGATTATGTTAATGCACACCTTATGACATTAAAATCTGAATTTGCTTAAAAATGCGGGATGGCCCAGTCTGGTTCTTAATGGCTCATTTAATCTGATATTCCCATGAAGGGTTATGCTTTTATGCCATCTGATCTCTTATTTCCATCATAGAGGAGACATACAATATGACAATGAGCAGATATTAGCACTAGCATTAGATCGCTAGCATTAGCAAGTTAGCATTAGCATTCAAACTTTAACATTGCTGTATTTGCATATGTACAAGAAGGGTTACGCTTTAATGCCATTTAATCTCATATTGCCATGAAGGGTTATGCTTTAATGCCATCTGATCTCTTATTTCCATCAGAGAGGACACATACAATATGACAATGACCAGATATTAGCACTAGCATTAGACTGCTAGCATTAGGAAGTTAGAATTAGCCTTCAAACTTTAACATTGCTGTATTTGCATATATACTCGAAGGGTTAAGCTTTAATGCCATTTAATCTCATATTCCCTTTAAGGGTTATGTTTTAAAGGCATCTGATCTCTTATTTCCATCATAGAGGACACGTACAGTATGAAAATGACCAGATATTAGCACTAGCATTAGATCGCTAGCATTAGCAAGATAGCATTAGCATTCAAACTTTAACATTGCTGTTTTTGCATATATACAACAAGGGTTAGCTTGAATGCCATTTAATCTCATATTCCCATGAAGGGTTATGCTTTAATGCCATCTGATCTCTTATTTCCATCATAGAGGACACGTACAGTATGAAAATGACCAGATATTAGCACTAGCATTAGATCACTAGCATTAGCAAGTTATCATTAGCATTTAAACTTTAACATTGCTGTATTTGCATATATAATAGAAGTATAAAGCATTAATGCCATTTAATCTCATATTCCCATGAAGGGTTATGCCTTTAATGCCATCTGATCTCTTATTTTCATCATAGAGGACACGTACAATATGAAAATGACCAGAGATTAGCACTAGCATTAAATCGCTAGCATTAGCAAGTTGGCATTAGCATTCAAACTTTAATATTGCTGTATTTGAATTTATACAAGAAGGGTTAAGCTTTAATGCCATTTAATCTCATATTCCCATGAAGGGTTATGCTTTAAAGGCATCTGATCTCTTATTTCAATCATAGAGGACACGAACAGTATGAAAATGAGCAGATATTAGCACTAGCATTAGATCGCTAGCATTAGCAAGTAAGCATTAGCATTCAAACTTTAACATTGCTTTATTTGAATATGTACAGGAAGGGTTAAGCTTTAATGACATTTAATCTCATATTTCCATGAAGGGTTATGCTTTAATGGCATCTGATCTCTTATTTCCATCATAGAGGACAAGTACAGTATGAAAATGACCAGATATTAGCACTAGCATTAGATCGCTAGCATTAGCAAATTAGCATTAGCATTCAAACTTTAACATTGCTGTATTTGAATTTATACAAGAAGGTTGAAGCTTTAATGCCATTTAATCTCATATTGCCATGAAGGGTTATGCTTTAATGCCATCTGATCTCTTATTTCCATCATAGAGGACACATAAAACATGACAATGACCAGATATTAGCAAAAGCATTAGATCGCTTGCATTAGCAAGTTAGCATTAGCATTCAAACTTTAACATGGCTGTATTTGCATATGTACAAGAGGAGTTAAGCTTTAATGCCATATAATCTCATATTGCCATGAAGGGTTATGCTTTAATGCCATCTGATCTATTATTTCCATCATAGAGGACACAAACAGTATGAAAATGACAAGATATTAGCACAAGCATTAGATCGCTAGCATTAGCAAGTTAGCATTAGCATTCAAACTTTTGCATTGCTTTATTTGCATATGTACAAGAAGGGTTAAGCTTTAATGCCATTTAATCTCATATTGCCATAAAGGGTTATGCTTTAATGCCATCTGATCTCTTATTTCCATCATAGAGGACACATAAAACATGACAGTGACCAGATATTAGCAAAAGCATTAGATCGCTAGCATTAGCAAGTTAGCATTAGCATTCAAACTTTAACATTGCTGTATTTGCAGATGTACAAGAGGAGTTAAGCTTTAATGCCATATAATCTCATATTGCCATGAAGGGTTATGCTTTAATGCCATCTGATCTATTATTTCCATCATAGAGGACACAAACAGTATGAAAATGACCAGATATTAGCACTAGCATTAGATCGCTAGCATTAGCAAGTTAGCATTAGCATTCAAACTTTAACATTGCTGTATTTGCATATGTACAAGGAGGGTTAAGCTTTAATGCCATTTAATCTCATATTGCTATAAAGGGTTATGCTTTAATGCCATCTGATCTCTTATTTCCATCATAGTGGTCACATACAATATGACAATGACCAGATATTAGCACTAGCATTAGATCGCTAGCATTAGCAAGTTAGCATTAGCATTCAAACTTTAACATTGCTGTATTTGCATATGTACAAGAAGGGATAAGCTTTAATGCCATCTAATCACATATTCCCATGAAGGGTTATGCTTTAATGCCATCTGATCCCTTATTTCCATCAAAGAGGTCAAATACAGTATGAAGATGACGAGATATTAGCACTAGCATTAGATCGCTAGCATTAGCAAGTTCGCATTAGCATTCAAACTTTAACATTGCTGTGTTTGTATATATACAAGAAGGGTTAAGCCTTAATGGCATTTAATCTCATATTGCCATGAAGGGTTATGCTTTAAAGGCATCTGATCTCTTATTTCCATCATAGAGGACACGAACAGTATGAAAATGACCAGATATTAGCACTAGCATTAGATCGCTAGCATTAGCAACTTAGCATTAGCATTCAAACTTTAACATTGCTTTATTTGAATATGTACAAGAAGGGTTAAGCTTTAATGCCATTTAATCTCATATTTCCATGAAGGTTTATGCTTTAATGGCATCTGATCTCTTATTTCCATCATAGAGGACACATAAAACATGACAATGACCAGATATTAGCACTAGCATTAGACCGCTAGCATTAGCAAGTTAGAATTAGCATTCAAACTTTAACATTGCTGTATTTGCATATATACTCGAAGGGTTAAACTTTAATGCCATTTAATCTCATATTCCCATGAAGGGTTATGCTTTAAAGGCATCTGATATCTTATTTCCATCATAGAGGACACGAACAGTATGAAAATGACCAGATATTAGCACTAGCATTAGATCGCTAGCATTAGCAAGTTAGCATTAGCATTCAAACTTTAACATTGCTGTATTTGCATATGTACAAGAAGGGTTAAGCTTTAATGCCATTTAATCTCATATTCCCATGAAGGGTTATGCTTTAATGCCATCTGATCTATTATTTCCATCATAGAGGAAACAAACAGTATGACAATGACCAGATATTAGGACTAGCATTAGATCACTAGCAATATCAAGTTAGCATTAGCATTCAAACTTTAGCATTGCTGTATTTGCATATATACTAGAAGGGTTAAGCTTTCATGCCATCTAATCTCATATTCCCATGAAGGGTTATGCTTTAATGGCATCTGATCTCTTATTTCCATCATAGAGGACACGTACAGTATGAAAATGACCAGATATTAGCACTAGCATTAGATCGCTAGCATTAGCAAATTAGCATTAGCATTCAAACTTTAACATTGCTATATTTGAATTTATACAAGAAGGTTTAAGCTTTAATGCCATTTAATCTCATATTGCCATGAAGGGTTATGCTTTAATGCCATCTGATCTCTTATTTCCATCAAAGAGGACACATAAAACATGACAATCACCAGATATTAGCAAAAGCATTAGACCACTTGCATTAGCAAGTTAGAATTAGCATTCAAGCTTTAACATTGCTGTATTTGCATATATACTCGAAGGGTTAAGCTTTAATGCCATTTAATCTCATATTCCCATGAAGGATTATGCTTTAAAGGCATCTGATCTCTTATTTCAATCATAGAGGACACGAACAGTATGAAAATGACCAGATATTAGCACTAGCATTAGATCGCTAGCATTAGCAAGTTAGCATTAGCATTCAAACTTTAACATTGCTGTATTTGCATATGTACAAGAAGGGTTAAGCTTTAATGCCATTTAATCTCATATTGCCATGAAGGGTTATGCTTTAATGCCATCTGATCTATTATTTCCATCATAGAGGACACAATCAGTATGAAAATGACAAGATATTAGCACTAGCATTAGATCGCTAGCATTAGCAAGTTAGCATTAGCATTCAAACTTTAGCATTGCTTTATTTGCATATGTACAAGAAGGGTTAAGCTTTAATGACATTCAATCTCATATTCCCATGGAGGGTTATGCTTTTATGCCATCTGATCTCTTATTTCCATCATAGAGGACACATACAATATGACAATGTCCAGATATTAGCACTAGCATTAGACCGCTAGAATTAGCAAGTTAGAATTAGCATTCAAACTTTAACATTGCTGTATTTGAATATATACTCGAAGGGTTAAGCTTTAATGCCATTTAATCTCATATTCCCATGAAGGGTTATGCTTTAAAGACATCTGATCTCTTATTTCAATCATAGAGGACAGGAACAGTATGAAAATGACCAGATATTAGCACTTGCATTAGATCGCTAGCATTAGCAAGTTAGCATTAGCATTCAAACTTTAACATTGCTTTATTTGAATATGTACAAGAAGGGTTAATCTATAATGCCATTTAATCAAATATTTCCATGAAGGGTTATGCTTTAATGCCATCTGATCTCTTATTTCCATCATAGAGGACAAGTACAGTATGAAAATGACCAGATATTAGCACTAGCATTAGATCGCTAGCATTAGCAAGTTAGCATTAGCATCGAAACTTTAACATTGCTGTATTTGCATATATACCAGAAGGGTTAAGCTTTAATGCCATTTAATCTCATATTCCCATTAAGGGTTATGCTTTAATGCCATCTGATCTCTTATTTCCATCATAGAGGACACGTATAGTATGAAAATGACCAGATATTAGCAATAGCATTAGATCGTTAGCATTAGCAAGTTAGCATTAGCATTCAAACTTTAACATTGCTGTTTTTGTATATATACAAGAAGGGTTAAGCTTTAATGCCATTTAATCTCATATTGCCATGAAGGGTTATGCTTTAATGCCATCTGATCTGTTTATTCCATCATAGAGGACACATACAGTATGACAATGACCAGATATTAGCACTAGCATTAGATCGCTAGCATTAGCATTCAAACTTTAACATGACTGTATTTGCATATTTACAAGAAGGGTTAAGCGTCCATGCCATCTAATCTCATATTCCCATGAAGGGTTATGCTTTAATGTCATCTGATCTCTTATTTCCATCATAGAGGACACGTACAGTATGAAAATGACCAGATATTAGCACTAGCATTAAATCGCGATCATTAGCAAGTTAGCATTAGCATTTAAACTTTAACATTGCTGTATTTGTATATATACAAGAAGGGTTAAGCTTTAATGCCATTTATTCTCATATTTCCATGAAGGGTTATGCTTTAATGCCATGTGATCTCTTATTTCCATCATAGAGGATACGTACAGTATGAAAATGAGCAGATATTATCGCTAGCATTTGCAAATTAGCATTAGCCTTCAAACTTTAACATTGCTGTGTTTGAATTTATACAAGAAGGGTTAAGCTTTAATGCCATTTAATCTCATATTGCCATGAAGGGTTATGCATTAATGCCATCTGATCTATCATTTCCATCATAGAGGACACAAACAGTATGAAAATGACAAGATATTAGCACTAGCATTAGATCGCTAGCAATAGCAAGTTTGCATTAGCATTCAAACTTTAACATTGCTGTATTTGAATATATACTAGAAGGGTTAAGCTTTAATGCCATTTAATCTCATATTCCCATGAAGGGTTATGCTTTTATGCCATCTGATCTCTTATTTCCATCAGAGAGGACACATACAATATGACAATGAGCAGATATTAGCACTAGCATTAGATCGCTAGCATTAGCAAGTCAGCATTAGCATTCAAACTTTAACATTGCTGTATTTGCATATGTACAAGAAGGGTTAAGCTTTAATGCCATTTAATCTCATATTGCCATGAAGGGTTATGCTTTAATGCCGTCTGATCTCTTATTTCCATCACAGAGGACACATACAATATGACAATGACCAGATATTAGCACTAGCATTAGACTGCTAGCATTAGCAAGTTAGAATTAGCATTCAAACTTTAACATTGCTGTATTTGCATATATACTCGAAGGGTTAAGCTTTAATGCCATTTAATCTCATATTCCCATGAAGGGTTTTGCTTTAATGCCATCTGATCTATTATTTCCAAAATAGAGGACACAAACAGTATGACAATGACCAGATATTAGGACTAGCATTAGATCACTAGCAATATCAAGTTAGCATTAGCATTCAAACTTTAACATTGCTGTATTTGCAGATATACTAGAAGGGTCAAGCTTTCATGCTATCTAATCTCATATTCCCATGAAGGGTTATGCTTTAATGCCATCTGATCTCTTATTTCCATCATAGAGGACACGTACAGTATGAAAATGACCAGAGATAAGCACTAGCATTAAATCGCTAGCAATATCAAGTTAGCATTAGCATTCAAACTTTAACATTGCTTTATCTGAATATGTACAAGAAGGGTTAAGCTTTAATGCCATTTAATCTCATATTGCCATGAAGGGTTATGCTTTAATGGCATCTGATCTCTTATTTCCATCATAGAGGACAAGTCCAGTATGAAAATGACCAGATATTAGCACTAGCATTAGAGCGCTAGCACTAGCAAATTAGCATTAGCATTCAAACTTTAACATTGCTGTATTTGAATTTATACAAGAAGGTTTAAGCTTTAATGCCATTTAATCTCATATTGCCATGAAGGGTTATGCTTTAATGCCATCTGATCTCTTATTTCCATCATAGAGGACAGATAAAACATGACAATGACCAGATATTAGCAAAAGCATTAGACCACTAGCATTAGCAAGTTAGAATTAGCATTCAAACTTTAACATTGCTGTATTTGCATATATACTCGAAGGGTTAAGCTTTAATGCCATTTAATCTCATATTCCCATGAAGGGTTATGCTTTAAAGGCATCTGATCTCTTATTTCCATCATAGAGGACACGAACAGTATGAAAATGACCAGATATTAGCACTAGCATTATATCGCTAGCATTAGCAAGTTAGCATTAGCATTCAAACTTTAACATTGCTGTATTTGCATATGTACAAGAAGGGTTAAGCTTTAATGCCATTTAATCTCATATTGCCATGAAGGGTTATGCTTTAATGCCATCTGATCTCTTATTTCCATCAGAGAGGACACATACAATATGACAATGAGCAGATATTAGCACTAGCATTAGATCGCTAGCATTAGCAAGTTAGAATTAGCATTCAAACTTTAACATTGCTGTATTTGAATATATACTCGAAGGGTTAAGCTTGAATGCCATTTAATCTCATATTCCCATGAAGGGTTATGCTTTAAAGTCATCTGATCTCTTATTTCCATCATAGAGGACACGTACAGTATGAAAATGACCAGATCTTAGCACTAGCATTAGATCGCTAGCATTATCAAGTTAGCATTAGCATTCAAACTTTAACATTGCTGTATTTGCATATATACCAGAAGGGTTAAGCTTTAATGGCATTTAGTCTCATATTCCCATGAAGGGTTATGGTTTAATGCCATCTGATCTCTTATTTCCATCATAGAGGACACGTACAGTATGAAAATGACCAGATATTAGCAATAGCATTAGATCGCTAGCATTAGCATTCAAACTTTAACATGACTGTATTTGCATATTTACAAGAAGGGTTAAGCTTTAATGCCATTTAATCTCATATTCCCATGAAGGGTTATTCTTCTATGCCATCTGATCTCTTATTTCCATCATAGAGGACACATACAATATGACAATGACCAGATATTAGCACTAGCATTAAATCGCTAGCATTAGCAAGTTAGCATTAGCATTCAAACTTTAACATTGCTGTATTTGCATATGTACAAGAAAGGTTAAGCTTTAATGCCATTTAATCTCATATTGCCATAAAGGGTTATGCTTTAATGCCATCTGATCTCTTATTTCCATCAGAGAGGACACATACAATATGACAATGACCAGATATTAGCACTAGCATTAGACCGCTAGCATTAGCAAGTTAGCATTAGCATTCAAACTTTAACATTGCTGTATTTGCATATATACTCGATGGGTTAAGCTTTAATGCCATTTAATCTCATATTCCCATGAAGGGTGATGCTTTAAAGGCATCTGATCTCTTATTTCCATCATAGAGGACACAAACAGTATGAAAATGACCAGATATTAGCACTAGCATTAGATCGCTAGCATTAGCACGTTAGCATTAGCATTCAAACTTTAACATTGCTGTATTTGCATATATACTCGAAGGGTTAAGCTTTAATGCCATTTAATCTCATATTCCAATGAAGGGTTATGCTTTAAAGGCATCTGATCTCTTATTTCCATCATAGAGGACACAAACAGTATGAAAAGGACCAGATATTAGCACTAGCATTAGATCGCTAGCATTAGCATTCAAAATTTAACATTGCTGTATTTGCATATGTACAAGAAGGGTTAAGCTTAAATGCCATTTAATCTCAAATTCCTATGAAGGGTTATGCTTCTATGCCATCTGATCTCTTATTTCCATGATAGAGGACACATACAATATGACAATGAAAAGATATTAGCACTAGCATTAGACCGCTAGCATTAGCAAGTTAGAATTAGCATTCAAACTTTAACATTGCTGTATTTGCATATATACTCGAAGGGTTAAGCTTTCATGCCATTTAATCTCATATTCCCATGAAGGGTTATGCTTTAAAGGCATATGATCTCTTATTTCCATCATAGAGGACACAAACAGTATTAAAAGGACCAGATATTAGCACTAGCATTAGATCGCTAGCATTAGCAAGTTAGCATTAGCATTCAAACTTTAACATTGCTGTATTTGCATATATACTAGAAGGGTTAAGCTTTAATGCCATTTAATCTCATATTCCCATGAAGGGTTATGCTCTAAAGTCATCTGATCTCTTATTTCCATCATAGAGGACACAAACAGTATGAAAATGACCAGATATTAGCACTAGCATTAGATCGCAAGCATTAGCAAGTTAGCATTAGCATTCAAACTTTAACATTGCTGTATTTGCATATGTAAATGAAGGGTTAAGCTTTAATGCCATTTAATCTCATATTCCCATGAAGTGATATGTTTCAATGCCATCTGATCTCTTATTTCCATTATAGAGGACATGTACAGTATGAAAATGACCAGATATTAGCACTAGCATTAGATCGCTAGCATTAGAAAGTTAGCATTAGCTGTCAAACTTTAACATTGCTGTATTTGCATTTATACCAGAAGGGTTAAGATTTAATGCCATTTAATCTCATATTCCCATATAGGGTTATGCTTTAATGCCATCTCATCTCTTATTTTCATCATAGAGCACACGTACAGTATGAATATGACCAGATATTAGCACTAGCATAAGATCGCTAGCATTAGCATTCAAAATTTAACATGACTGTATTTGCATATTTACAAGAAGGGTTAAGCTTTCATGCCATCTAATCTCATATTCCCATGAAGGGTTATGCTTTAATGGCATCTGATCTCTTATTTCCATCATAGACGACAATTATAGTATGAAAATGACCAGATATAAGCACTAGCATTAGATCGCTAGCATTAGCAAATTAGCATTAGCATTCAAATTTTAACATTGCTTTATTTGAATTTATACAAGAAGGTTTAAGCTTTAATGCCATTTAATCTCATATTGCCATGAAGGGTTATGCTTTAATGCCATCTGATCTCTTATTTACATCATAGAGGACACATTAAACATGACAATGACCAGATATTAGCAAAAGCATTAGACCACTAGCATTAGCAATTTAGAATTAGCATTCAAACTTTAACATTGCTGTATTTGTATATATACAAGGAGGGTTAAGCTTTAATGCCATTTAATCTCATATTTTCATGAAGGGTTATGCTTTAATGCCATGTGATCTCTTATTTCCATCATAGAGGACACGAACAGTATGAAAATGACCAGATATTAGCACTAGCATTAGATCGCTAGCATTAGCAAGTTAGCATTAGCATTCAAACTTTAACATTGCTGTATTTGCATATGTACAAGAAGGGTTAAGCTTTAATGCCATTTAATCTCATATTGCCATGAAGGGTTATGCTTTAATGCCATCTGATCTATTATTTCCATCATAAAGGACACAAACAGTATGAAAATGACCAGATATTAGCACTAGCATTAAATCGCGATCATTAGCAAGTTAGCATTAGCATTCAAACTTTAACATTGCTGTATTTGTATATATACAAGGAGGGTTAAGCTTTAATGCCATTTAATCTCATATTTCCATGAAGGGTTATGCTTTAATGCCATGTGATCTCTTATTTCCATCATAGAGGACACGTACAGTATGAAAATGACCAGATATTATCACAAGCATTAGATCGCTAGCATTAGCAAATTAGCATTAGCATTCAAACTTTAACATTGCTGTGTTTGAATTTATACAAGAAGGGTTAAGCTTTAATTCCATTTAATCTCATATTGCCATGAAGGGTTATGCTTAATGCCATCTGATCTCTTATTTCCATCTTAAAACATGAAATGACCAGATTCCATTAGCATTCAAACTTTAACATTGCACAGAGGACACATCTCTTATTTCCAAACATGAAAATGACCAGATATTAGCACTAGCATTAGATCGCTAGCATTAGCAAGTTAGCATTAGCATTCAAACTTTAACATTGCTGTATTTGCATATATACAAGAAGGGTTAAATGCATTTAATGCCATTTAATATTAGCTCATATTGCATTAGCAAGTGCATTAGCATTCAAACTTTAACATTGGTTTTGTGCTTTAATGCCATTTTAATCTCATATTCTATGAAGCATCTGATCTATTATTTCCATCATAGAGGACACAAACAGTATGAAAATGACCAGATATTAGCACTAGCATTAGATCGCTAGCATTAGCAAGTTAGCATTAGCATTCAAACTTTTTAACATTGCTGTATTTGCATATGTACAAGAAGGATTAAGCTTTAATGCCATTTAATCTCATATTCCAAATGAAGGTTATGCTTTAATGACATCTGATCTATTATTTCCATCATAGAGGACACAAACAGTATGACAATGACCAGATATTAGCACTAGCATAAGATCGCTAGCAATAGCAAGTTAGCATTAGCATTCAAACTTTAACATTGCTGTATTTGCATATATACTAGAAGGGTTAAGCTTTAATGCCATTTAATCTCATAATCCCATGAAGGGTTATGCTTTAAAGTCATCTGATCTCTTATTTCCATCATAGAGGACACTTACAGTATGAAAATGACCAGATCTAAGCACTAGCATTAGATCGCTAGCATTATCAAGTTAGCATTAGCATTCAAAATTTAACATTGCTGTATTTGCATATATACCAGAAGGATTAAGCTTTAATGGCATTTAGTCTCATATTCCCATGAAGGGTTATGGTTTAATGCCATCTGATCTCTTATTTCCATCATAGAGGACACGTACAGTATGAAAATGACCAGATATTAGCACTAGCATTAGATCGCTAGCATTAGCATTCAAACTTTAACATGACTGTATTTGCATATTTACAAGAAGGGTTAAGCTTTAATGCCATTTAATCTCATATATCCATGAAGGGTTATTCTTCTATGCCATCTGATCTCTTATTTCCATCATAGAGGAAACAAACAATATGACAATGACCAGATATTAGCACTAGCATTAAATCGCTAGTATTAGCAAGTTAGCATTAGCATTCAAACTTAAACATTGCTGTATTTGCATATGTACAAGAAAGGTTAAGCTTTAATGCCATTTAATCTCATATTGCAATGAAGGGTTATGCTTTAATGCCATCTGATCTCTTATTTCCATCAGAGAGGACACATACAGTATGACAATGACCAGATATTAGCACTAGCATTAGACCGCTAGCATTAGCAAGTTAGCATTAGCATTCAAACTTTAACATTGCTGTATTTGCATATGTACAAGAAAGGTTAAGCTTTAATGCCATTTAATCTCATATTGCCATGAAGGGTTATGCTTTAAAGTCATCTGATCTCTTATTTCCATCATAGAGGACACGAACAGTATGAAAATGACCAGATATTAGCACTAGCATTAGATCGCAAGCATTAGCAAGTTAGCATTAGCATTCAGACTTTAACATTGCTATATTTGCATTTGTAAATGAAGGGTTAAGCTTTAATGCCATTTAATCTCATATTCCCATGAAGTGATATGGTTCAATGCCATCTGATCTCTTATTTCCATTATAGAGGACATGTACAGTATGAAAATGACCAGATATTAGCACTAGAATTAGATCGCTAGCATTAGAAAGTTAGCATTAGCATTCAAACTTTAACATTGCTGTATTTGCATATATACCAGAAGGGTTAAGCTTTAATGCCATTTAATCTCATATTCCCATGAAGGGTTATGCTTTAATGCCATCTCATCTCTTATTTCCATCATAGAGCACACGTACAGTATGAATATGACCAGATATTAGCACTAGCATTAGATCGCTAGCATTAGCATTCAAAATTTAACATGACTGTATTTGCATATTTACAAGAAGGGTTAAGCTTTCATGCCATCTAATCTCATATTCCCATGAAGGGTTATGCTTTAATGGCATCTGATCTCTTATTTCCATCATAGAGGACACGTACAGTATGAAAATGACCAGATATTAGCACTAGCATTAAATCGCTATCATTAGCAAGTTGGCATTAGCATTCAAACTTTAATATTGCTGTATTTGAATTTATACAAGAAGGGTTAAGCTTTAATGCCATTTAATCTCATATTCCCATGAAGGGTTATGCTTTAATGGCATCTGATCTCTTATTTCCATCATAGACGACAAGTATAGAATGAAAATGACCAGATATTAGCACTAGCATTAGATCGCTAGCATTAGCAAATTAGCATTATCATTCAAACTTTAACATTGCTGTATTTGAATTTATACAAGAAGGTTTAAGCTTTAATGCCATTTAATCTCATATTGCCATGAAGGGTTATGCTTTAAAGGCATCTGATCTCTTATTTCCGTCATAGAGGACACGAACAGTATGAAAATGACCAGATATTAGCACTAGCATTAGATCGCTAGCATTAGCAAGTTAGCATTAGCATTCAAACTTTAACATTGCTGTATTTGCATATGTACAAGAAGGGTTAAGCTTTAATGCCATTTAATCTCATATTGCCATGAAGGGTTATGCTTTAATGCCATCTGAACTCTTATTTCCATCAGAGAGGAAACATACAATATGACAATGACAAGATATTAGCACTAGCATTAGACCGCTAGCATTAGCAAGTTAGAATTAGCATTCAAACTTTAACATTGCTGTATTTGCATATATACTCGAAGGGTTAAGCTTTAATGCCATTTAATCTCATATTCCCATGAAGGGTTATGCTTTAAAGGCATATGATCTCTTATTTCCATCATAGAGGACACAAACAGTATGAAAAGGACCAGATATTAGCACTAGCATTAGATCGCTAGCATTAGCAAGTTAGCATTAGCATTCAAACTTTAACATTGCTGTATTTGCATATGTAAATGAAGGGTTAAGCTTTAATGCCATTTAATCTCATATTCCCATGAAGGGTTATGCTTTAATGCCATCTCATCTCTTATTTCCATCATAGAGCACACGTACAGTATGAATATGACCAGATATTAGCACTAGCATTAGATCGCAAGCATTAGCATTCAAAATTTAACATGACTGTATTTGCATATTTACAAGAAGTGTTAAGCTTTCATGCCATCTAATCTCATATTCCCATGAAGGGTTATGCTTTAATGGCATCTGATCTCTTATTTCCATCATAGAGGACACGTACAGTATGAAAATGACCAAATATTAGCACTAGCATTAAATCGCTATCATTAGCAAGTTGGCATTAGCATTCAAACTTTAATATTGCTGTATTTGAATTTATACAAGAAGGGTTAAGCTTTCATGCCATTTAATCTCATATTCCCATGAAGGGTTATGCTTTAATGGCATCTGATCTCTTATTTCCATCATAGACGACAATTATAGTATGAAAATGACCAGATATTAGCACTAGCATTAGATCGCTAGCATTAGCAAATTAGCATTAGCATTGAAACTTTAACATTGCTTTATTTGAATTTATACAAGAAGGTTTAAGCTTTTAATGCCATTTAATCTCATATTGCCATGAAGGGTTATGCTTTAATGCCATCTGATCTCTTATTTACATCATAGAGGACACATTAAACATGACAATGACCAGATATTAACAAAAGCATTAGACCACTAGCATTAGCAAGTTAGAATTAGCATTCAAACTTTAACATTTCTGTATTTGCATATATACTCGAAGGGTTAAGCTTTAATGCCATTTAATCTCATATTCCCATGAAGGATTATGCTTTAAAGGCATCTGATCTCTTATTTCCATCATTGAGGACACGAACAGTATGAAAATGACCAGATATTAGCACTAGCATTAGATCGCTAGCATTAGCAAGTTAGCATTAGCATTCAAACTTTAACATTGCTGTATTTGCATATGTACAAGAAGGGTTAAGCTTTAATGCCATTTAATCTCATATTGCCATGAAGGGTTATGCTTTAATGCCATCTGATCTATTATTTCCATCATAAAGGACACAAACAGTATGAAAAGGACCAGATATTAGCACTAGCATTAGATCGCTAGCATTAGCAAGTTAGCATTAGCATTCAAACTTTAACATTGCTGTATTTGCATATGTAAATGAAGGGTTAAGCTTTAATGCCATTTAATCTCATATTCCCATGAAGGGTTATGCTTTAATGCCATCTCATCTCTTATTTCCATCATAGAGCACACGTACAGTATGAATATGACCAGATATTAGCACTAGCATTAGATCGCAAGCATTAGCATTCAAAATTTAACATGACTGTATTTGCATATTTACAAGAAGTGTTAAGCTTTCATGCCATCTAATCTCATATTCCCATGAAGGGTTATGCTTTAATGGCATCTGATCTCTTATTTCCATCATAGAGGACACGTACAGTATGAAAATGACCAAATATTAGCACTAGCATTAAATCGCTATCATTAGCAAGTTGGCATTAGCATTCAAACTTTAATATTGCTGTATTTGAATTTATACAAGAAGGGTTAAGCTTTCATGCCATTTAATCTCATATTCCCATGAAGGGTTATGCTTTTAATGGCATCTGATCTCTTATTTCCATCATAGAAACGACAATTATAGTATGAAAATGACCAGATATTAGCACTAGCATTAGATCGCTAGCATTAGCAAATAAGCATTAGCATTGAAACTTTTAACATTGCTTTATTTGAATTTATACAAGAAGGTTTAAGCTTTTAATGCCATTTAATCTCATATTGCCATGAAGGGTTATGCTTTAATGCCATCTGATCTCTTATTTACATCATAGAGGACACATTAAACATGACAATGACCAGATATTAACAAAAGCATTAGACCACTAGCATTAGCAAGTTAGAATTAGCATTCAAACTTTAACATTTCTGTATTTGCATATATACTCGAAGGGTTAAGCTTTAATGCCATTTAATCTCATATTCCCATGAAGGATTATGCTTTAAAGGCATCTGATCTCTTATTTCCATCATTGAGGACACGAACAGTATGAAAATGACCAGATATTAGCACTAGCATTAGATCGCTAGCATTAGCAAGTTAGCATTAGCATTCAAACTTTAACATTGCTGTATTTGCATATGTACAAGAAGGGTTAAGCTTTTAATGCCATTTAATCTCATATTGCCATGAAGGGTTATGCTTTAATGCCATCTGATCTATTATTTCCATCATAAAGGACACAAACAGTATGAAAATGACCAGATATTAGCACTAGCATTAAATCGCTATCATTAGCAAGTTAGCATTAGCATTCAAACTTTAACATTGCTGTATTTGTATATATACAAGGAGGGTTAAGCTTTAATGCCATTTAATCTCATATTTCCATGAAGGGTTATGCTTTAATGCCACGTGATCTCTTATTTCCATCATAGAGGACACGTACAGTATGAAAATGACCAGATATTATCACAAGCATTAGATCGCTAGCATTAGCATATTAGCATTAGCATTCAAACTTTAACATTGCTGTGTTTGAATTTATACAAGAAGGGTTAAACTTTAATTCCATTTAATCTCATATTGCCATGAAGGGTTATGCTTTAACGCCATCTGATCTCTTATTTCCATCATAGAGGACACATAAAACATGACAATGACCAGATATTAGCACTAGCATTAGACAGCTAGAATTAGCAAGTTAGAATTAGCATTCAAACTTTAACATTGCTGTATTTGCATATATACTCGAAGGGTTAAGCTTTAATGCCATTTAATCTCATATTCCCATGAAGGGTTGTGCTTTAAAGGCATCTGATCTCTTATTTCCATCATAGAGGACACGAACAGTATGAAAATGACCATATATTAGCACTAGCATTAGATCGCTAGCATTAGCAAGTTAGCATTAGCATTCAAACTTTAACATTGCTGTATTTGCATATGTACAAGAAGGGTTAAGCTTTAATGCCATTTAATCTCATATTCCCATGAAGGGTTATGCTTTAAAGTCATCTGATCTCTTATTTCCATCATAGAGGACACAAACAGTATGAAAAGGACCAGATATTAGCACTAGCATTAGATCGCTAGCATTTGCAAGTTAGCATTAGCATTCAAACTTTAACATTGCTGTATTTGCATATATACTAGAAGGGTTAAGCTTTAATGCCATTTAATCTCATATTCCCATGAAGGGTTATGCTCTAAAGTCATCTGATCTCTTATTTCCATCATAGAGGACACGAACAGTATGAAAATGACCAGATATTAGCACTAGCATTAGATCGCAAGCATTAGCAAGTTAGCATTAGCATTCAAACTTTAACATTGCTGTATTTGCATATGTACAAGAAGGGTTAAGCTTTAATGCCATTTAATCTCATATTCCCATGAAGGGTTATGCTTTAAAGTCATCTGATCTCTTATTTCCATCATAGAGGACACAAACAGTATGAAAAGGACCAGATATTAGCACTAGCATTAGATCGCTAGCATTAGCAAGTTAGCATTAGCATTCAAACTTTAACATTGCTGTATTTGCATATATACTAGAAGGGTTAAGTTTTAATGCCATTTAATCTCATATTCCCATGAAGGGTTATGCTCTAAAGTCATCTGATCTCTTATTTCCATCATAGAGGACACGAACAGTATGAAAATGACCAGATATTAGCACTAGCATTAGATCGCAAGCATTAGCAAGTTAGCATTAGCATTCAAACTTTAACATTGCTGTATTTGCATATGTAAATGAAGGGTTAAGCTTTAATGCCATTTAATCTCATATTCCCATGAAGGGTTATGCTTTAATGCCATCTCATCTCTTATTTCCATCATAGAGCACACGTACAGTATGAATATGACCAGATATTAGCACTAGCATTAGATCGCTAGCATTAGCATTCAAAATTTAACATGACTGTATTTGCATATTTACAAGAAGTGTTAAGCTTTCATGCCATCTAATCTCATATTCCCATGAAGGGTTATGCTTTAATGGCATCTGATCTCTTATTTCCATCATTGAGGACACGTACAGTATGAAAATGACCAAATATTAGCACTAGCATTAAATCGCTATCATTAGCAAGTTGGCATTAGCATTCAAACTTTAATATTGCTGTATTTGAATTCATACAAGAAGGGTTAAGCTTTCATGCCATTTAATCTCATATTCCCATGAAGGGTTATGCTTTAATGGCATCTGATCTCTTATTTCCATCATAGACGACAATTATAGTATGAAAATGACCAGATATTAGCACTAGCATTAGATCGCTAGCATTAGCAAATAAGCATTAGCATTCAAACTTTAACATTGCTTTATTTGAATTTATACAAGAAGGTTTAAGCTTTTAATGCCATTTAATCTCATATTGCCATGAAGGGTTATGCTTTAATGCCATCTGATCTCTTATTTACATCATAGAGGACACATTAAACATAACAATGACCAGATATTAACAAAAGCATTAGACCACTAGCATTAGCAAGTTAGAATTAGCATTCAAACTTTAACATTTCTGTATTTGCATATATACTCGAAGGGTTAAGCTTTAATGCCATTTAATCTCATATTCCCATGAAGGATTATGCTTTAAAGGCATCTGATCTCTTATTTCCATCATTGAGGACACGAACAGTATGAAAATGACCAGATATTAGCACTAGCATTAGATCGCTAGCATTAGCAAGTTAGCATTAGCATTCAAACTTTAACATTGCTGTATTTGCATATGTACAAGAAGGGTTAAGCTTTAATGCCATTTAATCTCATATTGCCATGAAGGGTCATGCTTTAATGCCATCTGATCTATTATTTCCATCATAAAGGACACAAACAGCATGAAAATGACCAGATATTAGCACTAGCATTAAATCGCTATCATTAGCAAGTTAGCATTAGCATTCAAACTTTAACATTGCTGTATTTGTATATATACAAGGAGGGTTAAGCTTTAATGCCATTTAATCTCATATTTCCATGAAGGGTTATGCTTTAATGCCATGTGATCTCTTATTTCCATCATAGAGGACACGTACAGTATGAAAATGACCAGATATTATCACAAGCATTAGATCGCTAGCATTAGCATTTTAGCATTAGCATTCAAACTTTAACATTGCTGTATTTGCATATATACTCGAAGGGTTAAGCTTTAATGCCATTTAATCTCATATTCCCATGAAGGGTTATGCTTTAAAGGCATCTGATCTCTTATTTCCATCATAGAGGACACATAAAACATGACAATGACCAAATATTAGCACTTGCATTAGACAGCTAGAATTAGCAAGTTAGAATTAGCATTCAAACTTTTACATTGCTGTATTTGCATATATACTCGAAGGGTTAAGCTTTAATGCCATTTAATCTCATATTCCCACGAAGGGTTGTGCTTTAAAGGCATCTGATCTCTTATTTCCATCATAGAGGACACGAACAGTATGAAAATGACCATATATTAGCACTAGCATTAGATCGCTAGCATTAGCAAGTTAGCATTAGCATTCAAACTTTAACATTGCTGTATTTGCATATGTACAAGAAGGGTTAAGCTTTAATGCCATTTAATCTCATATTCCCATGAAGGGTTATGCTTTAAAGTCATCTGATCTCTTATTTCCATCATAGAGGACACTTACAGTATGAAAATGACCAGATCTTAGCACTAGCATTAGATCGCTAGCATTATCAAGTTAGCATTAGCATTCAAACTTAAAAATTGCTGTATTTGCATATATACCAGAAAGGGTTAAGCTTTAATGGCATTTAATCTCATATTCCCATGAAGGGTTATTCTTCTATGCCATCTGATCTCTTATTTCCATCATAGAGGAAACAAACAATATGACAATGACCAGATATTAGCACTAGCATTAAATCGCTAGCATTAGCAAGTTAGCATCAGCATTCAAACTTTAACATTGCCGTATTTGCAAATGTACAAGAAAGGTTAAGCTTTAATGCCATTTAATCTCATATTGCCATGAAGGGTTATTCTTCTATGCCATCTGATCTCTTATTTCCATCATAGAGGAAACAAACAATATGAATATGACCAGATATTAGCACTAGCATTAGATCGCTAGCATTAGCATTCAAACTTTAACATGACTGTATTTGCATGTTTACAAGAAGGTTTAAGCTTTAATGCCATTTAATCTCATATTCCCATGAAGGGTTATTCTTCTATGCCATCTGATCTCTTATTTCCATCATAGAGGAAACAAACAATATGACAATGACCAGATATTAGCACTAGCATTAAATCGCTAGCATTAGCAAGTTAGCATTAGCATTCAAACTTTAACTTTGCCGTATTTGCATATGTACAAGAAAGGTTAAGCTTTAATGCCATTTAATCTCATATTGCCATGAAGGGTTATGCTTTTAATGCCATCTGATCTCTTATTTCCATCAGAGAGACACATACAATATGACAATGACCAGATATTAGCACTAGCATTAGACCGCTAGCATTAGCAAGTTAGCATTAGCATTCAAACTTTAACATTGCTGTATTTGCATATATACTCGAAGGTTTAAGCTTTAATGCCATTTAATCTCATATTCCCATGAAGGGTTATGCTTTAAAGGCATCTATTCTCTTATTTCCATCATAGAGGACACAAACAGTATGAAAATGACCAGATATTAGCACTAGCATTAGATCGCTAGCATTAGCAAGTTAGCATAAGCATTCAAACTTTAACATTGCTGTATTTGCATATATACTCGAAGGGTCAAGCTTTAATGCCATTTAATCTCATATTCTAATGAAGGGTTATGCTTTAAAGGCATCTGATCTCTTATTTCCATCATAGAGGACACAAACAGTATGAAAAGGACCAGATATTAGCACTAGCATTAAATCGCGATCATTAGCAAGTTAGCATTAGCATTCAAACTTTAACATTGCTGTATTTGTATATATACAAGGAGGGTTAAGCTTTAATGCCATTTAATCTCATATTTCCATGAAGGGTTATGCTTTAATGCCATGTGATCTCTTATTTCCATCATAGAGGACACGTACAGTATGAAAATGACCAGATATTATCACAAGCATTAGATCGCTAGCATTAGCAAATTAGCATTAGCATTCAAACTTTAACATTGCTGTGTTTGAATTTATACAAGAAGGGTTAAGCTTTAATTCCATTTAATCTCATATTGCCATGAAGGGTTATGCTTTAATGCCATCTGATCTCTTATTTCCATCACAGAGGACACATAAAACATGACAATGACCAGATATTAGCACTAGCATTAGACAGCTAGAATTAGCAAGTTAGAATTAGCATTCAAACTTTAACATTGCTGTATTTGCATATATACTCGAAGGGTTAAGCTTTAATGCCATTTAATCTCATATTCCCATGAAGGGTTGTGCTTTAAAGGCATCTGATCTCTTATTTCCATCATAGAGGACACGAACAGTATGAAAATGACCAGATATTAGCACTAGCATTAGATCGCTAGCATTAGCAAGTTAGCATTAGCATTCAAACTTTAACATTGCTGTATTTGCATATGTACAAGAAGGGTTAAGCTTTAATGCCATTTAATCTCATATTCCCATGAAGGGTTATGCTTTAATGCCATCTGATCTATTATTTCCATCATAGAGGACACAAACAGTATGACAATGACCAGATATTAGCACTAGCATAAGATCGCTAGCAATAGCAAGTTAGCATTAGCATTCAAACTTTAACATTGCTGTATTTGCATATATACTAGAAGGGTTAAGCTTTAATGCCATTTAATCTCATAATCCCATGAAGGGTTATGCTTTAAAGTCATCTGATCTCTTATTTCCATCATAGAGGACACAAACAGTATGAAAATGACCAGATATTAGCACTAGCAGTAGATCGCTAGCATTAGCAAGTTAGCATGAGCATTCAAACTTTAACATTGCTGTATTTGCATATATACTCGAAGGGTTAATCTTTAATGCCATTTAATCTCATATTCTAATGAAGGGTTATGCTTTAAAGGCATCTGATCTCTTATTTCCATCATAGAGGACACAAACAGTATGAAAAGGACCAGATATTAGCACTAGCATTAGATCGCTAGCATTAGCAAATTAGCATTAGCATTCAAAATTTAACATTGCTGTATTTGCATATGTACAAGAAGGGGTTCAGCTTTTTAATGCCATTTAATCTCATATTCCCATGAAGGGGTATGCTTCTATGCCATCTGATCTCTTATTTCCATCATAGAGGACACATACTATATGACAATGACCAGATATTAGCACTAGCATTAGATCGCTAGCATTAGAAAGTTAGCATTAGCATTCAAACTTTAACATTGCTGTATTTGCATATATACTCGAACGGTTAAGCTTTAATGCCATTTAATCTCATATTCCCATGAAGGGTTATGCTTTAAAGGCATCTGATCTCTTATTTCCATCAAAGAGGACACAAACAGTATGAAAAGGAACAGATATTAGCACTAGCATTATATCGCTAGCATTAGCAAGTTAGCATTAGCATTCAAACTTTAACATTGCTGTATTTGCATATGTACAAGAAAGGTTAAGCTTTAATGCCATTTAATCTCATATTGCCATGAAGGGTTATGCTTTTAAAGTCATCTGATCTCTTATTTCCATCATAGAGACACCACGAACAGTATGAAAATGACCAGATATTAGCACTAGCATTAGATCGCAAGCATTAGCAAGTTAGCATTAGCATTCAGACTTTAACATTGCTATATTTGCATTTGTAAATGAAGGGTTAAGCTTTAATGCCATTTAATCTCATATTCCCATGAAGTGATATGGTTCAATGCCATCTGATCTCTTATTTCCATTATAGAGGACATGTACAGTATGAAAATGACCAGATATTAGCACTAGAATTAGATCGCTAGCATTAGAAAGTTAGCATTAGCATTCAAACTTTAACATTGCTGTATTTGCATATATACCAGAAGGGTTAAGCTTTAATGCCATTTAATCTCATATTCCCATGAAGGGTTATGCTTTAATGCCATCTCATCTCTTATTTCCATCATAGAGCACACGTACAGTATGAATATGACCCGATATTAGCACTAGCATTAGATCGCTAGCATTAGCATTCAAAATTTAACATGACTGTATTTGCATATTTACAAGAAGGGTTAAGCTTTCATGCCATCTAATCTCATATTCCCATGAAGGGTTATGCTTTAATGGCATCTGATCTCTTATTTCCATCATAGAGGACACGTACAGTATGAAAATGACCAGATATTAGCACTAGCATTAAATCGCTATCATTAGCAAGTTGGCATTAGCATTCAAACTTTAATATTGCTGTATTTGAATTTATACAAGAAGGGTTAAGCTTTAATGCCATTTAATCTCATATTCCCATGAAGGGTTATGCTTTAATGGCATCTGATCTCTTATTTCCATCATAGACGACAAGTATAGAATGAAAATGTCCAGATATTAGCACTAGCATTAGATCGCTAGCATTAGCAAATTAGCATTATCATTCAAACTTTCACATTGCTGTATTTGAATTTATACAAGAAGGTTTAAGCTTTAATGCCATTTAATCTCATATTGCCATGAAGGGTTATGCTTTAAAGGCATCTGATCTCTTATTTCCGTCATCGAGGACACGAACAGTATGAAAATGACCAGATATTAGCACTAGCATTAGATCGCTAGCATTAGCAAGTTAGCATTAGCATTCAAATTTTAACATTGCTGTATTTGCATATGTACAAGAAGGGTTAAGCTTTAATGCCATTTAATCTCATATTGCCATGAAGGGTTATGCTTTAATGCCATCTGAACTCTTATTTCCATCAGAGAGGAAACATACAATATGACAATGACAAGATATTAGCACTAGCATTAGACCGCTAGCATTAGCAAGTTAGAATTAGCATTCAAACTTTAACATTGCTGTATTTGCATATATACTCGAAGGGTTAAACTTTAATGCCATTTAATCTCATATTCCCATGAAGGGTTATGCTTTAAAGGCATATGATCTCTTATTTCCATCATAGAGGACACGAACAGTATGAAAAGGACCAGATATTAGCACTAGCATTAGATCGCTAGCATTAGCAAGTTAGCATTAGCATTCAAACTTTAACATTGCTGTATTTGCATATATACTAGAAGGGTTAAGCTTTAATGCCATTTAATCTCATATTCCCATGAAGGGTTATGCTCTAAAGTCATCTGATCTCTTATTTCCATCATAGAGGACACGAACAGTATGAAAATGACCAGATATTAGCACTAGCATTAGATCGCAAGCATTAGCAAGTTAGCATTAGCATTCAAACTTTTAACATTGCTGTATTTGCATATGTAAATGAAGGGTTAAGCTTTTAATGCTGTCTCATGAAGGGTTATGAAAGTCATCTGATTTTTATTCATTTAATCTCATATTCCCATGAAGGGTTATGCTTTTAATGCCATCTCATCTCTTATTTCCATCATAGAGCACAATGTACAGTATGAATATGACCAGATATTAGCACTAGCATTAGATCGCTAGCATTAGCATTCAAAATTTAACATGACTGTATTTGCATATTTACAAGAAGTGTTAAGCTTTTCATGCCATCTAATCTCATATTCCCATGAAGGGTTATGTTTTAATTGCATCTGATCTCTTATTTCCATCATAGAGGACACGTACAGTATGAAAATGACCAAATATTAGCACTAGCATTAAATCGCTATCATTAGCAAGTTGGCATTAGCATTCAAACTTTAATATTGCTGTATTTGAATTTATACAAGAAGGGTTAAGCTTTTCATGCCATTTAATCTCATATTCCCATGAAGGGTTATGCTTTAATGGCATCTGATCTCTTATTTCCATCATAGGCGACAATTATAGTATGAAAATGACCAGATATTAGCACTAGCATTAGATCGCTAGCATTAGCAAATAAGCATTAGCATTCAAACTTTAACATTGCTTTATTTGAATTTATACAAGAAGGTTTAAGCTTTTAATGCCATTTAATCTCATATTGCCATGAAGGGTTATGCTTTAATGCCATCTGATCTCTTATTTACATCATAGAGGACACATTAAACATGACAATGACCAGATATTAACAAAAGCATTAGACCACTAGCATTAGCAAGTTAGAATTAGCATTCAAACTTTAACATTTCTGTATTTGCATATATACTCGAAGGGTTAAGCTTTAATGCCATTTAATCTCATATTCCCATGAAGGATTATGCTTTAAAGGCATCTGATCTCTTATTTCCATCATTGAGGACACGAACAGTATGAAAATGACCAGATATTAGCACTAGCATTAGATCGCTAGCATTAGCAAGTTAGCATTAGCATTCAAACTTTAACATTGCTGTATTTGCATATGTACAAGAAGGGTTAAGCTTTAATGCCATTTAATCTCATACTGCCATGAAGGGTTATGCTTTAATGCCATCTGATCTATTATTTCCATCATAAAGGACACAAACAGTATGAAAATGACCAGATATTAGCACTAGCATTAAATCGCTATCATTAGCAAGTTAGCATTAGCATTCAAACATTAACATTCCTGTATTTGTATATATACAAGGAGGGTTAAGCTTTAATGCCATTTAATCTCATATTTCCATGAAGGGTTATGCTTTAATGCCATGTGATCTCTTATTTCCATCATAGAGGACACGTACAGTATGAAAATGACCAGATATTATCACAAGCATTAGATCGCTAGCATTAGCATATTAGCATTAGCATTCAAACTTTAACATTGCTGTGTTTGAATTTATACAAGAAGGGTTAAACTTTAATTCCATTTAATCTCATATTGCCATGAAGGGTTATGCTTTAACGCCATCTGATCTCTTATTTCCATCATAGAGGACACATAAAACATGACAATGACCAGATATTAGCACTAGCATTAGACAGCTAGAATTAGCAAGTTAGAATTAGCATTCAAACTTTAACATTGCTGTATTTGCATATATACTTTCGAAGGTTAAGCTTTAATGCCATTTAATCTCATATTCCCATGAAGGGTTGTGCTTTAAAGGCATCTGATCTCTTATTTCCATCATAGAGGACACGAACAGTATGAAAATGACCATATATTAGCACTAGCATTAGATCGCTAGCATTAGCAAGTTAGCATTAGCATTCAAACTTTTAACATTGCTGTATTTGCATATGTACAAGAAGGGTTAAGCTTTAATGCCATTTAATCTCATACTCCCATGAAGGGTTATGCTTTAAAGTCATCTGATCTCTTATTTCCATCATAGAGGACACTTACAGTATGAAAATGACCAGATCTTAGCACTAGCATTAGATCGCTAGCATTATCAAGTTAGCATTAGCATTCAAACTTAAACATTGCTGTATTTGCATATATACCAGAAAGGGTTAAGCTTTAATGGCATTTAATCTCATATTCCCATGAAGGGTTATTCTTCTATGCCATCTGATCTCTTATTTCCATCATAGAGGAAACAAACAATATGACAATGACCAGATATTAGCACTAGCATTAAATCGCTAGCATTAGCAAGTTAGCATCAGCATTCAAACTTTAACATTGCCGTATTTGCAAATGTACAAGAAAGGTTAAGCTTTAATGCCATTTAATCTCATATTGCCATGAAGGGTTATTCTTCTATGCCATCTGATCTCTTATTTCCATCATAGAGGAAACAAACAATATGAATATGACCAGATATTAGCACTAGCATTAGATCGCTAGCATTAGCATTCAAACTTTAACATGACTGTATTTGCATATTTACAAGAAGGGTTAAGCTTTTAATGCCATTTAATCTCATATTCCCATGAAGGGTTATTCTTCTATGCCATCTGATCTCTTATTTCCATCATAGAGGAAACAAACAATATGACAATGACCAGATATTAGCACTAGCATTAAATCGCTAGCATTAGCAAGTTAGCATTAGCATTCAAACTTTAACATTGCCGTATTTGCATATGTACAAGAAAGGTTAAGCTTTAATGCCATTTAATCTCATATTGCCATGAAGGGTTATGCTTTAATGCCATCTGATCTCTTATTTCCATCAGAGAGGACACATACAATATGACAATGACCAGATATTAGCACTAGCATTAGACCGCTAGCATTAGCAAGTTAGCATTAGCATTCAAACTTTAACATTGCTGTATTTGCATATATACTCGAAGGGTTAAGCTTTAATGCCATTTAATCTCATATTCCCATGAAGGGTTATGCTTTAAAGGCATCTGATCTCTTATTTCCATCATAGAGGACACAAACAGTATGAAAATGACCAGATATTAGCACTAGCATTAGATCGCTAGCATTAGCAAGTTAGCATAAGCATTCAAACTTTAACATTGCTGTATTTGCATATATACTCGAAGGGTTAAGCTTTAATGCCATTTAATCTCATATTCTAATGAAGGGTTATGCTTTAAAGGTATCTGATCTCTTATTTCCATCATAGAGGACACAAACAGTATGAAAAGGACCAGATATTAGCACTAGCATTAGATCGCTAGGATTAGCAAGTTAGCATTAGCATTCAAAATTTAACATTGCTGTATTTGCATATGTTCAAGAAGGGTTAAGCTTTAATGCCATTTAATCTCATATTCCCATGAAGGGTTATGCTTCTATGCCATCTGATCTCTTATTTCCATCATAGAGGACACATACTATATGACAATGACCAGATATTAGCACTAGCATTAGATCGCTAGCAATAGAAAGTTAGCATTAGCATTCAAACTTTAACATTGCTGTATTTGCATATATACCAGAAGGGTTAAGCTTTAATGCCATTTAATCTCATATTCCCATGAAGGGTTATGCTTTAAAGGCATCTGATCTCTTATTTCCATCATAGAGGACACAAACAGTATGAAAAGGACCAGATATTAGCACTAGCATTATATCGCAAGCATTAGCATGTTAGCATTAGCATTCAAACTTTAACATTGCTGTATTTGCATATGTACAAGAAAGGTTAAGCTTTAATGCCATTTAATATCATATTGCCATGAAGGGTTATGCTTTAAAGTCATCTGATCTCTTATTTCCATCATAGAGGACCTGAACAGTATGAAAATGACCAGATATTAGCACTAGCATTAGATCGAAAGCATTTGCAAGTTAGCATTAGCATTCAAACTTTAATATTGCTGTATTTGCATTTGTAAATGAAGGGTTAAGCTTTAATGTCATTTAATCTCATATTCCCATGAAGTGATTTGGTTCAATGCCATCTGATCTCTTATTTCCATTTTAGAGGACATGTACAGTATGAAAATGACCAGATATTAGCACTAGCATTAGATCGCTAGCATTAGAAAGTTAGCATTAGCTGTCAAACTTTAACATTGCTGTATTTGCATTTATACCAGAAGGGTTCAGATTTAATGCCATTTAATCTCATATTCCCATATAGGGTTATGCTTTAATGCCATCTCATCTCTTATTTTCATCATAGAGCACACGTACAGTATGAATATGACCAGATATTAGCACTAGCATAAGATCGCTAGCATTAGCATTCAAAATTTAACATGACTGTATTTGCATATTTACAAGAAGGGTTAAGCTTTCATGCCATCTAATCTCATATTCCCATGAAGGGTTATGCTTTAATGGCATCTGATCTCTTATTTCCATCATAGACGACAATTATAGTATGAAAATGACCAGATATAAGCACTAGCATTAGATCGCTAGCATTAGCAAATTAGCATTAGCATTCAAACTTTAACATTGCTTTATTTGAATTTATACAAGAAGGTTTAAGCTTTAATGCCATTTAATCTCATATTGCCATGAAGGGTTATGCTTTAATGCCATCTGATCTCTTATTTACATCATAGAGGACACATTAAACATGACAATGACCAGATATTAGCAAAAGCATTAGACCACTAGCATTAGCAATTTAGAATTAGCATTCAAACTTTAACATTTCTGTATTTGCATATATACTCGAAGGGTTAAGCTTTAATGCCATTTAATCTCATGTTCCCATGAAGGATTATGCTTTAAAGGCATCTGATCTGTTATTTCCATCATAGAGGACACGAACAGTATGAAAATGACCAGATATTAGCACTAGCATTAGATCGCTAGCATTAGCAAGTTAGCATTAGCATTCAAACTTTAACATTGCTGTGTTTGCATATGTACAAGAAGGGTTAAAACTTTTAATGCCATTTAATCTCATATTGCCATGAAGGGTTATGCTTTAATGCCATCTGATCTATTATTTCCATCATAAAGGACACAAACAGTATGAAAATGACCAGATATTAGCACTAGCATTAAATCGCGATTATTAGCAAGTTAGCATTAGCATTCAAACTTTAACATTGCTGTATTTGTATATATACAAGGAGGGTTAAGCTTTAATGCCATTTAATCTCATATTTCCATGAAGGGTTATGCTTTAATGCCATGTGATCTCTTATTTCCATCATAGAGGACACGTACAGTATGAAAATGACCAGATATTATCACAAGCATTAGATCGCTAGCATTAGCAAATTAGCATTAGCATTCAAACTTTAACATTGCTGTGTTTGAATTTATACAAGAAGGGTTAAGCTTTAATTCCATTTAATCTCATATTGCCATGAAGGGTTATGCTTTAATGCCATCTGATCTCTTATTTCCATCACAGAGACACATAAAAACATGACAATGACCAGATATTAGCACTAGCATTAGACAGCTAGAATTAGCAAGTTAAATTAGCATTCAAACTTTAACATTGCTGTATTTGCATATATACTCGAAGGGTTAAGCTTTAATGCCATTTAATCTCATATTCCCATGAAGGGTTGTGCTTTAAAGGCATCTGATCTCTTATTTCCATCATAGTGGACACGAACAGTATGAAAATGACCAGATATTAGCACTAGCATTAGATCGCTAGCATTAGCAAGTTAGCATTAGCATTCAAACTTTAACATTGCTGTATTTGCATATGTACAAGAAGGATTAAGCTTTAATGCCATTTAATCTCATATTCCCATGAAGGGTTATGCTTTAATGCCATCTGATCTATTATTTCCATCATAGAGGACACAAACAGTATGACAATGACCAGATATTAGCACTAGCATAAGATCGCTAGCAATAGCAAGTTAGCATTAGCATTCAAACTTTAACATTGCTGTATTTGCATATATACTAGAAGGGTTAAGCTTTAATGCCATTTAATCTCATAATCCCATGAAGGGTTATGCTTTAAAGTCATCTGATCTCTTATTTCCATCATAGAGGACACTTACAGTATGAAAATGACCAGATCTTAGCACTAGCATTAGATCGCTAGCATTATCAAGTTAGCATTAGCATTCAAACTTTAACATTGCTGTATTTGCATATATACCAGAAGGGTTAAGCTTTAATGGCATTTAGTCTCATATTCCCATGAAGGGTTATGGTTTAATGCCATCTGATCTCTTATTTCCATCATAGAGGACACGTACAGTATGAAAATGACCAGATATTAGCACTAGCATTAGATCGCTAGCATTAGCATTCAAACTTTAACATGACTGTCTTTGCATATTTACAAGAAGGGTTAAGCTTTAATGCCATTTAATCTCATATATCCATGAAGGGTTATTCTTCTATGCCATCTGATCTCTTATTTCCATCAGAGAGGACACATACAATATGACAATGACCAGATATTAGCACTAGCATTAGACCGCTAGCATTAGCAAGTTAGCATTAGCATTCAAACTTTAACATTGCTGTATTTGCATATATACTCGAAGGGTTAAGCTTTAATGCCATTTAATCTCATATTCCCATGAAGGGTTATGCTTTAAAGGCATCTGATCTCTTATTTCCATCATAGAGGACACAAACAGTATGAAAATGACCAGATATTAGCACTAGCAGTAGATCGCTAGCATTAGCAAGTTAGCATGAGCAGTCAAACTTTAACATTGCTGTATTTGCATATATACTCGAAGGGTTAATCTTTAATGCCATTTAATCTCATATTCTAATGAAGGGTTATGCTTTAAAGGCATCTGATCTCTTATTTCCATCATAGAGGACACAAACAGTATGAAAAGGACCAGATATTAGCACTAGCATTAGATCGCTAGCATTAGCAAATTAGCATTAGCATTCAAAATTTAACATTGCTGTATTTGCATATGTACAAGAAGGGTTAAGCTTTAATGCCATTTAATCTCATATTCCCATGAAGGGGTATGCTTCTATGCCATCTGATCTCTTATTTCCATCATAGAGGACACATACTATATGACAATGACCAGATATTAGCACTAGCATTAGATCGCTAGCATTAGAAAGTTAGCATTAGCATTCAAACTTTAACATTGCTGTATTTGCATATATACTCGAAGGGTTAAGCTTTAATGCCATTTAATCTCATATTCCCATGAAGGGTTATGCTTTAAAGGCATTTGATCTCTTATTTCCATCAAAGAGGACACAAACAGTATGAAAAGGAACAGATATTAGCACTAGCATTATATCGCTAGCATTAGCAAGTTAGCATTAGCATTCAAACTTTAACATTGCTGTATTTGCATATGTACAAGAAAGGTTAAGCTTTAATGCCATTTAATCTCATATTGCCATGAAGGGTTATGCTTTAAAGTCATCTGATCTCTTATTTCCATCATAGAGGACACGAACAGTATGAAAATGACCAGATATTAGCACTAGCATTAGATCGCAAGCATTAGCAAGTAAGCATTAGCATTCAGACTTTAACATTGCTATATTTGCATTTGTAAATGAAGGGTTAAGCTTTAATGCCATTTAATCTCATATTCCCATGAAGTGATATGGTTCAATGCCATCTGATCTCTTATTTCCATTATAGAGGACATGTACAGTATGAAAATGACCAGATATTAGCACTAGAATTAGATCGCTAGCAATAGAAAGTTAGCATTAGCATTCAAACTTTAACATTGCTGTATTTGCATATATACCAGAAGGGTTAAGCTTTAATGCCATTTAATCTCATATTCCCCATGAAGGGTTTTTGCTTTAATGCCATCTCATCTCTTATTTCCATCATAGAGCACACGTACAGTATGAATATGACCAGATATTAGCACTAGCATTAGATCGCTAGCATTAGCATTCAAAATTTAACATGACTGTATTTGCATATTTACAAGAAGGGTTAAGCTTTCATGCCATCTAATCTCATATTCCCATGAAGGGTTATGCTTTTAATGGCATCTGATCTCTTATTTCCATCATAGAGGACACACGTACAGTATGAAAATGACCAGATATTAGCACTAGCATTAAATCGCTATCATTAGCAAGTTGACATTAGCATTCAAACTTTAATATTGCTGTATTTGAATTTATACAAGAAGGGTTAAGCTTTAATGCCATTTAATCTCATATTCCCATGAAGGGTTATGCTTTAATGGCATCTGATCTCTTATTTCCATCATAGACGACAAAGTATAGAATGAAAATGACCAGATATTAGCACTAGCATTAGATCGCTAGCATTAGCAAATTAGCATTATCATTCAAACTTTAACATTGCTGTATTTGAATTTATACAAGAAGGTTTAAGCTTTAATGCCATTTAATCTCATATTGCCATGAAGGGTTATGCTTTTAAAGGCATCTGATCTCTTATTTCCGTCATAGAGGACACAAACAACAGTATGAAAATGACCAGATATTAGCACTAGCATTAGATCGCTAGCATTAGCAAGTTAGCATTAGCATTCAAACTTTAACATTGCTGTATTTGCATATGTACAAGAAGGGTTAAGCTTTAATGCCATTTAATCTCATATTGCCATGAAGGGTTATGCTTTTTAATGCCATCTGAACTCTTATTTCCATCAGAGAGGAAACATACAATATGACAATGACAAGATATTAGCACTAGCATTAGACCGTAGCATTCGCAGTTAGAATTAGCATTCAAACTTTAACATTGCTGTATTTGCATATATACCGAGGGTTAAGCTTTTAATGCCATTTAATCTCATATTCCCATGAAGGGTTATGCTTTAAAGGCATATGATCTCTTATTTCCATCATTGAGGACACGAACAGTATGAAAAAGGACCAGATATTAGCACTAGCATTAGATCGCTAGCATTAGCAAGTTAGCATTAGCATTCAAACTTTTAACATTGCTGTATTTGCATATATACTAGAAGGGTTAAGCGTTAATGCCATTTAATCTCATATTCCCATGAAGGGTTATGCTCTAAAAGTCATCTGATCTCTTATTTCCATCATAGAGGACACGAACAGTATGAAAATGACCAGATATTAGCACTAGCATTAGATCGCAAGCATTAGCAAGTTAGCATTAGCATTCAAACTTTAACATTGCTGTATTTGCATATGTAAATGAAGGGTTAAGCTTTAATGCCATTTAATCTCATATTCCCATGAAGGGTTATGCTTTAATGCCATCTCATCTCTTATTTCCATCATAGAGCACACGTACAGTATGAATATGACCAGATATTAGCACTAGCATTAGATCGCTAGCATTAGCATTCAAAATTTAACATGACTGTATTTGCATATTTACAAGAAGTGTTAAAAACTTTCATGCCATCTAATCTCATATTCCCCCATAAGGGTTATGCTTTAATGGCATCTGATCTCTTATTTCCATCATAGAGGACACGTACAGTATGAAAATGACCAAATATTAGCACTAGCATTAAATCGCTATCATTAGCAAGTTGGCATTAGCATTCAAACTTTAATATTGCTGTATTTGAATTTATTCAAGAAGGGTTAAGCTTTCATGCCATTTAATCTCATATTCCCATGAAGGGTTATGCTTTAATGGCATCTGATCTCTTATTTCCATCATAGACGACAATTATGGTATGAAAATGACCAGATATTAGCACTAGCATTAGATCGCTAGCATTAGCAAATAAGCATTAGCATTCAAACTTTAACATTGCTTTATTTGAATTTATACAAGAAGGTTTAAGCTTTTAATGCCATATAATCTCATATTGCCTTGAAGGGTTATGCTTTAATGCCATCTGATCTCTTATTTACATCATCGAGGACACATTAAACATGACAATGACCAGATATTAACAAAAGCATTAGACCACTAGCATTAGCAAGTTAGAATTAGCATTCAAACTTTAACATTTCTGTATTTGCATATATACTCGAAGGGTTAAGCTTTAATGCCATTTAATCTCATATTCCCATGAAGGATTATGCTTTTAAAGGCATCTGATCTCTTATTTCCATCATTGAGGACACACGAACAGTATGAAAATGACCAGATATTAGCACTAGCATTAGATCGCTAGCATTAGCAAGTTAGCATTAGCATTCAAACTTTAACATTGCTGTATTTGCATATGTACAAGAAGGGTTAAGCTTTAATGCCATTTAATCTCATATTGCCATGAAGGGTTATGCTTTAATGCCATCTGATCTATTATTTCCATCATAAAGGACACAAACAGTATGAAAATGACCACATATTAGCACTAGCATTAAATCGCTATCATTAGCAAGTTAGCATGAGCATTCAAACTTTAACATTGCTGTATTTGTATATATACAAGGAGGGTTAAGCTTTAATGCGATTTAATCTCATATTTCCATGAAGGGTTATGCTTTAATGCCATGTGATCTCTTATTTCCATCATAGAGGACACGTACAGTATGAAAATGACCAGATATTATCACAAGCATTAGATCGCTAGCATTAGCATATTAGCATTAGCATTCAAACTTTAACATTGCTGTGTTTGAATTTATACAAGAAGGGTTAAACTTTAATTCCATTTAATCTCATATTGCCATGAAGGGTTATGCTTTTGCGCCATCTGATCTCTTATTTCCATCATAGAGACACATAAAACATGACAATGACCAGATATTAGCACTAGCATTAGACAGCTAAATTAGCAAGTTAGAATTAGCATTCAAACTTTAACATTGCTGTATTTGCATATATACTCGAAGGGTTAAGCTTTAATGCCATTTAATCTCATATTCCTATGAAGGGTTGTGCTTTAAAGGCATCTGATCTCTTATTTCCATCATAGAGGACACGAACAGTATGAAAATGACCATATATTACCACTAGCATTAGATCGCTAGCATTAGCAAGTTAGCATTAGCATTCAAACTTTAACATTGCTGTATTTGCATATGTACAAGAAGGGTTAAGCTTTAATGCCATTTAATCTCATATTCCCATGAAGGGTTATGCTTTAAAGTCATCTGATCTCTTATTTCCATCATAGAGGACACTTACAGTATGAAAATGACCAGATCTTAGCACTAGCATTAGATCGCTAGCATTATCAAGTTAGCATTAGCATTCAAACTTAAACATTGCTGTATTTGCATATATACCAGAAAGGGTTAAGCTTTAATGGCATTTAATCTCATATTCCCATGAAGGGTTATTCTTCTATGCCATCTGATCTCTTATTTCCATCATAGAGGAAACAAACAATATGACAATGACCAGATATTAGCACTAGCATTAAATCGCTAGCATTAGCAAGTTAGCATCAGTATTCAAACTTTAACATTGCCGTATTTGCATATGTACAAGAAAGGTTAAGCTTTAATGCCATTTAATCTCATATTGCCATGAAGGGTTATTCTTCTATGCCATCTGATCTCTTATTTCCATCATAGAGGAAACAAACAATATGAATATGACCAGATATTAGCACTAGCATTAGATCGCTAGCATTAGCATTCAAACTTTAACATTACTGTATTTGCATATTTACAAGAAGGGTTAAGCTTTAATGCCATTTAATCTCATATTCCCATGAAGGGTTATTCTTCTATGCCATCTGATCTCTTATTTCCATCATAGAGGAAACAAACAATATGACAATGACCAGATATTAGCACTAGCATTAAATCGCTAGCATTAGCAAGTTAGCATTAGCATTCAAACTTTAACATTGCCGTATTTGCATATGTACAAGAAAGGTTAAGCTTTAATGCCATTTAATCTCATATTGCCATGAAGGGTTATGCTTTAATGCCATCTGATCTCTTATTTCCATCAGAGAGGACACATACAATATGACAATGACCAGATATTAGCACTAGCATTAGACCGCTAGCATTAGCGTTAGCATTAGCATTCAAACTTTAACATTGCTGTATTTGCATATATACTCGAAGGGTTAAGCTTTAATGCCATTTAATCTCATATTCCCATGAAGGGTTATGCTTTAAAGGCATCTGATCTCTTATTTCCATCATAGAGGACACAAACAGTATGAAAATGACCAGATATTAGCACTAGCATTAGATCGCTAGCATTAGCAAGTTAGCATTAGCATTCAAAATTTAACATTGCTGTATTTGCATATGTTCAAGAAGGGTTAAGCTTTTAATGCCATTTTAATCTCATATTCCCATGAAGGGTTATGCTTCTATGCCATCTGATCTCTTATTTCCATCATAGAGGACACATACTATATGAGAATGACCAGATATTAGCACTAGCATTAGATCGCTAGCATTAGAAAGTTAGCATTAGCATTCAAACTTTAACATTGCTGTATTTGCATATATACCAGAAGGGTTAAGCTTTAATGCCATTTAATCTCATATTCCCCATGAAGGGTTTATGCTGTAAAGGCATCTGATCTCTTATTTCCATCATAGAGGACACAAACAGTATGAAAAGGACCAGATATTAGCACTAGCATTATATCGCTAGCATTAAAAGTTAGCATTAGCATTCAAACTTTAACATTGCTGTATTTGCATATGTACAAGAAAGGTTAAGCTTTAATGCCATTTAATATCATATTGCCATGAAGGGTTATGCTTTAAAGTAATCTGATCTCTTATTTCCATCATAGAGGACCTGAACAGTATGAAAATGACCAGATATTAGCACTAGCATTAGATCGCAAGCATTAGCAAGTTAGCATTAGCATTCAAACTTTAACATTGCTGTATTTGCATTTGTAAATGAAGGGTTAAGCTTTAATATCATTTAATCTCATATTCCCATGAAGTGATATGGTTCAATGCCATCTGATCTCTTATTTCCATTATAGAGGACATGTACAGTATGAAAATGACCAGATATTAGCACTAGCATTAGATCGCTAGCATTAGAAAGTTAGCATTAGCATTCAAACTTTAACATTGCTGTATCTGCATATATACCAGAAGGGTTAAGCTTTAATGCCATTTAATCTCATATTCCCATGAAGGGTTAAGCTTTAATGCCATCTCATCTCTTATTTCCATCATAGAGCACACGTACAGTATGAATATGACCAGATATTAGCACTAGCATTAGATCGCTAGCATTAGCATTCAAAATTTAACATGACTGTATTTGCATATTTACAAGAAGGGTTAAGCTTTCATGCCATCTAATCTCATAGTCCCATGAAGGGTTATGCTTTAATGGCATCTGATCTCTTATTTCCATCATAGAGGACACGTACAGTATGAAAATGACCAGATATTAGCACTAGCATTAAATCGCTATCATTAGCAAGTTGGCATTAGCATTCAAACTTTAATATTGCTGTATTTGAATTTATACAAGAAGGGTTAAGCTTTAATGCCATTTAATCTCATATTCCCATGAAGTGTTATGCTTTAATGGCATCTGATCTCTTATTTCCATCATAGACGACAAGTATAGAATGAAAGTGACCAGATATTAGCACTAGCATTAGATCGCTAGCATTAGCAAATTAGCATTAGCATTCAAACTTTAACATTGCTGTATTTGAATTTATACAAGAAGGTTTAAGCTTTAATGCCATTTAATCTCATATTGCCAAGAAGGGTTATGCTTTAATGCCGTCTGATCTCTTATTTACATCATAGAGGACACATTAAACATGACAATGACCAGATATTAGCAAAAGCATTAGACCACTAGCATTAGCAAGTAAGAATTAGCATTCAAACTTTAACATTTCTGTATTTGCATATATACTCGAAGGGTTAAGCTTTAATGCCATTTAATCTCATATTCCCATGAAGGATTATGCTTTAAAGGCTACTGATCTCTTATTTCCATCATAGAGGACACGAACAGTATGAAAATGACCAGATATTAGCACTAGCATTAGATCGCTAGCATTAGCAAGTTAGCATTAGCATTCAAACTTTAACATTGCTGTATTTGCATATGTACAAGAAGGGTTAATTTAATCTCCTTATTGCTTTAATGCCATTTAATCTCATATTGCCATGAAGGGTTAATGCCATTTCTGATCTATTATTTCTAAGGACACATTTCCATCATAAAGGACATTGCTGTATTTGTGTGCATATAAATGCCATTTAATCTCATATTGCAGTATGCCATCTGAAAATGACCAGATATTAGCACTAGCATTAAATTACATCATTAGCAAGTTAGCATTAGCATTCAAACTTTTAACATTGCTGTATTTGCATATATGCTAGAAGGGTTAAGCTTTAATGGCATTTAATCTCATATTCCCCAACGGTTATGCTTTAAAAGTCATCTGATTTCTTATTTCCATCATAGAGGACACAAACAGTATGAGAATGACCAGATTTTTAGCACTAGCATTAGATCACTAGCATTATCAAGTTAGCATTAGCATTCAAACTTTAACATTGCTGTATTTGCATATATACCAGAAGGGTTAAGCTTTAATGGCATTTAATCTCATATTCCCATGAAGGGTTATGGTTTAATGCCATCTGATCTCTTATTTCCATCATAGAGGACACGTACAGTATGAAAATGACCAGATATTAGCACTAGCATTAGATCGCTTGCATTAGCATTCAAACTTTAACATGACTGTAATTGCATATTTACAAGAAGGGTTAAGCTTTAATGCCATTTAATCTCATATTCCCATGAAGGGTTATTCTTCTATGCCATCTGATCTCTTATTTCCATCATAGAGGAAACAAACAATATGACAATGACCAGATATTAGCATTAGCATTAAACCACTAGCATTAGCAAGTTAGCATTAGCATTCAAACTTTAACATTGCTGTATTTGCATATGTACAAGAAAGGTTAAGCTTTAATGCCATTTAATCTCATATTGCCATGAAGGGTTATGCTTTAAAGCCATCTGATCTCTTATTTCCATCATAGAGGACACAAACAGTATGAAAATGACCAGAAATTAGCACTAGCATTAGATCGCTAGCATTAGCAAGTTAGCATTAGCATTCAAACTTTAACATTGCTGTATTTGCATATATACTCGAAGGGTTAAGCTTTAATGCCATTTAATCTCATATTCCCATGAAGGGTTATGCTTTAAAGGCATCTGATCTCTTATTTCCATCATAGAGGACACAAACAGTATGAAAAGGACCAGATATTAGCACTAGAATTAGATCGCTAGCATTAGCAAGTTAGCATTAACATTCAAAATTTAACATTGCTGTATTTGCATATGTACAAGAAGGGTTAAGCTTTAATGCCATTTAATCTCATATTCCCATGAAGGGTTATGCTTCTATGCCATCTGATCTCTTATTTCCATCATAGAGGACACATACTATATGACAATGACCAGATATTAGCACTAGCATTAGATCGCTAGCATTAGAAAGTTAGCATTAGCATTCAAACTTTAACATTGCTGTATTTGCATATATACCAGAAGGGTTAAGCTTTAATGCCATTTAATCTCATATTCCCATGAAGGGTTATGCTTTAAAGGCATCTGATCTCTTATTACCATCATAGTGGACACAAACAGTATGAAAAGGACCAGATATTAGCACTAGCATTATATCGCTAGCATTAGCAAGTTAGCATTAGCATTCAAACTTTAACATTGCTGTATTTGCATATGTACAAGAAAGGTTAAGCTTTAATGCCATTTAATCTCATATTGCCATGAAGGGTTATGCTTTAAAGTCATCTGATCTCTTATTTCCATCATAGAGGACACGAACAGTATGAAAATGACCAGATATTAGCACTAGCATTAGATCGCAAGCATTAACAAGTTAGCATTAGCATTCAAACTTTAACATTGCTGTATTTGCATATGTAAATGAAGGGTTAAGCTTTAATGCCATTTCATCTCATATTCCCATTGAGTGATATGGTTCAATGCCATCTGATCTCTTATTTCCATTAAAGAGGACATGTACAGTATGAAAATGACCAGATATTAGCACTAGCATTAGATCGCTAGCATTAGAAAGTTAGCATTAGCATTCAAACTTTAACATTGCTGTATTTGCATATATACCAGAAGGGTTAAGCTTTAATGGCATTTAATCTCATATTCCCATGAAGGGTTATGCTTTAATGGCATCTGATCTCTTATTTCCATCATAGACGACAATTATAGTATTAAAAAATGACCACATATTAGCACCAGCATTAGATCGCTAGAATTAGCAAATAAGCATTAGCATTCAAACTTTAACATTGCTTTATTTGAATTTATACAAGAAGGTTTAAGCTTTAATGCCATTTAATCTCATATTGCCATGAAGGGTTATGCTTGAATGCCATCTGATCTCTTATTTACATCATAGAGGACACATTAAACATGACAATGACCAGATATTAGCAAAAGCATTAGACCACTAGCATTAGCAAGTTAGAATTAGCAGTCAAACTTTAACTTTTCTGTATTTGCATATATACTCGAAGGGTTAAGCTTTAATGCCATTTAATCTCATATTCCCATGAAGGGTTATGCTTTAATCGCATCTGATCTCTTATTTCCATCATAGACGACAATTATAGTATGAAAATGACCAGATATTAGCACCAGCATTAGATCGCTAGCATTTGCAAATAAGCATTAGCATTCAAACTTTAACATTGCTGTATTTGCATATGTACAACAAGGGTTAAGATTTAATGCCATTTAATCTCATATTGCCATGAAGGGTTATGCTTTAATGCCATCTGATCTATTATTTCCATCATAAAGGACACAAACAGTATGAAAATGACCAGATATTAGCACTAGCATTAAATCGCGATCATTAGCAAGTTAGCATTAGCATTCAAACTTTAACATTGCTGTATTTGTATATATACAAGGAGGGTTAAGCTTTAATGCCATTTAATCTCATATTTCCATGAAGGGTTATGCTTTAATGCCATGTGATCTCTTATTTCCATCATAGAGGACAAGTACAGTATGAAAATGACCAGATATTATCACAAGCATTAGATCGCTAGCATTAGCAAATTAGCATTAGCATTCAAACTTTAACATTGCTGTGTTTGAATTTATACAAGAAGGGTTAAGCTTTAATTCCATTTAATCTCATTGCCATGAAGGGTTATGCTTTTAACGCCATCTGATCTCTTATTTCCCATCATAGAGGACACAAACAGTATGAAAATGACCAGATATTAGCACTAGCATTAGATCGCTAGCATTAGCAAGTTAGCATAAGCATTCAAACTTTAACATTGCTGTATTTGCATATATACTTTAACATGCCATTTAATCTCATATTCCCATGAAGGGTTGTGCTTTAAAGGCATCTGATCTCTTATTTCCATCATAGAGACACATATGAAAATGACCATATATTAGGGCATTAGATCGCTAGCATTAAAGTTAGCATTAGCATTTAACATTGCTGTATTTGCATATGTACAAGAAGGGTTAAGCTTTAATGCCATTTAATCTCATATTCCCATGAAGGGTTATGCTTTAATGCCATCTGATCTATTATTTCCATCATAGAGGACACAAACAGTATGACAATGACCAGATATTAGCACTAGCATAAGATCGCTAGCAATAGCAAGTTAGCATTAGCATTCAAACTTTAACATTGCTGTATTTGCATATATACGAGAAGGGTTAAGCTTTAATGCCATTTAATCTCATAATCCCATGAAGGGTTATGCTTTAAAGGCATCTGATCTCTTATTTCCATCATAGAGGACACTTACAGTATGAAAATGACCAGATCTTAGCACTAACATTAGATCGCTAGCATTATCAAGTTAGCATCAGCATTCAAACTTTAACATTGCTGTATTTGCATATATACCAGAAGGGTTAAGCTTTAATGGCATTTAATCTCATATTCCCATGAAGGGTTATTCTTCTATGCCATCTGATCTCTTATTTCCATCATAGAGGAAACAAATAATATGACAATGACCAGATATTAGCACTAGCATTAAATCGCTAGCATTAGCAAGTTAGCATTAGCATTCAAACTTTAACATTGCCGTATTTGCATATGTACAAGAAAGGTTAAGCTTTAATGCCATTTAATCTCATATTGCCATGAAGGGTTATTCTTCTATGCCATCTGATCTCTTATTTCCATCATAGAGGAAACAAACAATATGAATATGACCAGATATTAGCACTAGCATTAGATCGCTAGCATTAGCATTCAAACTTTAACATGACTGTATTTGCATATTTATTTAGAAGGGTTAAGCTTTAATGCCATTTAATCTCATATTCCCATGAAGGGTTATTCTTCAATGCCATCTGATCTCTTATTTCCATCATAGAGGAAACAAACAATATGACAATGACCAGATATTAGCACTAGCATTAAATCGCTAGCATTAGCAAGTTAGCATTAGCATTCAAACTTTAACATTGCCGTATTTGCATATGTACAAGAAAGGTTAAGCTTTAATGCCATTTAATCTCATATTGCCATAAAGGGTTATGCTTTAATGCCATCTGATCTCTTATTTCCATCAGAGAGGACACATACAATATGACAATGACCAGATATTAGCACTAGCATTAGACCGCTAGCATTAGCAAAGTTAGCATTAGCATTCAAACTTTAACATTGCTGTATTTGCATATATACTCGAAGGGTTAAGCTTCAATGCCATTTAATCTCATATTCCCATGAAGGGTTATGCTTTAAAGGCATCTGATCTCTTATTTCCATCATAGAGGACACAAACAGTATGAAAATGACCAGATATTAGCACTAGCATTAGATCGCTAGCATTAGCAAGTTAGCATAAGCATTCAAACTTTAACATTGCTGTATTTGCATATATACTCAAAGGGTTAAGCTTTAATGCCATTTAATCTCATATTCTAATGAAGGGTTATGCTTTAAAGGCATCTGATCTCTTATTTCCATCATAGAGGACACAAACAGTATGAAAAGGCCCAGATATTAGCACTAGCATTAGTTCGCTAGCATTAGCAAGTTAGCATTAGCATTCAAAATTTAACATTGCTGTATTTGCATATGTTCAAGAAGGGTTAAGCTTTAATGCCATTTAATCTCATATTCCCATGAAGGGTTATGCTTATATGCCATCTGATCTCTTATTTCCATCATAGAGGACACATACTATATGACAATGACCAGATATTAGCACTAGCATTAGATCGCTAGCATTAGAACGTTAGCATTAGCATTCAAACTTTAACATTGCTGTATTTGCATATATACCAGAAGGGTTAAGCTTTAATGCCATTTAATCTCATATTCCCATGAAGGGTTATGCTTTAAAGGCATCTGATCTCTTATTTCCATGATAGAGGACACAAACAGTATGAAAAGGACCAGATATTAGCACTAGCATTATATCGCTAGCATTAGCAAGTTAGCATTAGCATTCAAACTTTAACATTGCTGTATTTGCATATGTACAAGAAAGGTTAAGCTTTAATGCCATTTAATCTCATATTGCCATGAAGGGTTATGCTTTAAAGTCATCTGATCTCTTATTTCCATCATAGAGGACCCGAACAGTATGAAAATGACCAGATATTAGCACTAGCATTAGATCGCAAGCATTAGCAAGTTAGCATTAGCATTCAAACTTTAACATTGCTGTATGTGCATTTGTAAATGAAGGGTTAAGCTTTAATGCCATTTAATCTCATATTCCCATGAAGTGATATGGTTCAATGCCATCTGATCTCTTATTTCCATTATAGAGGACATGTACAGTATGAAAATGACCAGATATTAGCACTAGCATTAGATCGCTAGCATTAGAAAGTTAGCATTAGCATTCAAACTTTAACATTGCTGTATTTGCATATATACCAGAAGGGTTAAGCTTTAATGCCATTTAATCTCATATTCCCATGAAGGGTTATGCTTTAATGCCATCTCATCTCTTATTTCCATCAAAGAGCACACGTACAGTATGAATATGACCAGATATTAGCACTAGCATTAGATCGCTAGCATTAGCATTCAAAATTTAACATGACTGTATTTGCATATTTACAAGAAGGGTTAAGCTTTCATGCCATCTAATCTCATATTCCCATGAAGGGTTATGCTTTAATGGCATCTGATCTCTTATTTCCATCATAGAGGACACGTACAGTATGAAAATGACCAGATATTAGCACTAGCATTAAATCGGTATCATTAGGAAGTTGGCATTAGCATTCAAACTTTAATATTGCTGTATTTGAATTTATACAAGAAGGGTTAAGCTTTAATGCCATTAAATCTCATATTCCCATGAAGGGTTATGCTTTTAATGGCATCTGAATCTCTTTATTTCCATCATAGATTCAAAATTTAACAAGTATAGAATGAAAGTGACCAGATATTAGCACTAGCATTAGATCGCTAGCATTAGCAAATTAGCATTAGCATTCAAACTTTAACATTGCTGTATTTGAATTTATACAAGAAGGTTTAAGCTTTAATGCCATTTAATCTTATATTGCCATGAAGGGTTATGCTTTAATGCCATCTGATCTCTTATTTACATCATAGAGGACACATTAAACATGACAATGACCAGATATTAGCAAAAGCATTAGACCACTAGCATTAGCAAGTTAGAATTAGCATTCAAACTTCAACATTTCTGTATTTGCATATATACTCGAAGGGTTAAGCTTTAATGCAATTTAATCTCATATTCCCATGAAGGATTATGCTTTAAACGCATCTGATCTCTTATTTCCATCATAGAGGACACAAACAGTATGAAAATGACCAGATATTAGCACTAGCATTAGATCGCTAGCATTAGCAAGTTAGCATTAGCATTCAAACTTTAACATTGCTGTATTTGCATATGTACAAGAAGGGTTAAGCTTTAATGCCATTTAATCTCATATTGCCATGAAGGGTTATGCTTTAATGCCATCTGATCTATTATTTCCATCATAAAGGACACAAACAGTATGAAAATGACCAGATATTAGCAATAGCATTAAATCGCGATCATTAGCAAGTTATTATTAGGATTCAAACTTAAACATTGCTGTATTTGTGTATATACAAGAAGGGTTCAGCTTTAATGCCATTTAATCTCATATTGCCATGAAGGGTTATGCTATAATGTCATCTGATCTATTATTTCCATCATAAAGGACACAAACAGTATGAAAATGACCAGATATTAGCTCTAGCATTAAATTGCGATCATTAGCAAGTTAGCATTAGCATTCAAAGTTTAACATTGCTGTATTTGCATATATGCTAGAAGGGTTAAGCTTTAATGGCATTTAATCTCATATTCCCATGAAGGGTTATGCTTTAAAGTCATCTGATTTCTTATTTCCATCATAGAGGACACGTACAGTATGAAAATGACCAGATCTTAGCACTAGCATTAGATCGCTAGCATTATCAAGTTAGCATGAGCATTCAAACTTTAACATTGCTGTATTTGCATATATACCAGAAGGGTTAAGCTTTAATGGCATTTAGTCTCATATTCCCATGAAGGGTTATGGTATAATGCCATCTGATCTCTTATTTCCATCATAGAGGACACGTACAGTATGAAAATGACCAGATATTAGCACTAGCATTAGATCGCTAGCATTAGCATTCAAACTTTCACATGACTGTATTTGCATATTTACAAGAAGGGTTAAGCTTTAATGCCATTTAATCTCATATTCCCATGAAGGGTTATTCTTCTATGCCATCTGATCTCTTATTTCCATCATAGAGGAAACAAACAATATGACAATGACCAGATATTAGCACTAGCATTAAATCGCTAGCATTAGCAAGTTAGCATTAGCATTCAAACTTTAACATTGCTGTATTTGCATATGTACAAGAAAGGTGAAGCTTTAATGCCATTTAATCTCATATTGCCATGAAGGGTTATGCTTTAATGCCATCTGACCTCTTATTTCCATCAGAGAGGACACAGACAATATGACAATGACCAGATATTAGCACTAGCATTAGACCTCTAGCATTAGCAAGTTAGCATTAGCATTCAAACTTTAACATTGCTGTATTTGCATATATACTCGAAGGGTTAAGCTTTAATGCCATTTAATCTCATATTCCCATGAAGGGTTATGCTTTAAAGGCATCTGATCTCTTATTTCCATCATAGAGGACACAAACAGTATGAAAATGACCAGATATTAGCAGTAGCATTAGATCGCTAGCATTAGCAAGTTAGCATTAGCATTCAAACTTTAACATTGCTGTATTTGCATATATACTCGAAGGGTTAAGCTTTAATGCCATTTAATCTCATATTCCCATGAAGGGTTATGCTTTAAAGGCATCTGATCGCTTATTTCCATCATAGAGGACACAAACAGTATGAAAAGGACCAGATATTAGCACTAACATTAGATCGCTAGCATTAGCAAGATAGCATTAGCATTCAAAATTTAACATTGCTGTTTTTGCATATGTACAAGAAGGGTTAAGCTTTAATGCCATTTAATCTCATATTCCCATGAAGGGTTATGCTTCTATGCCATCTGATCTCTTATTTCCATCATAGAGGACACATACTATATGACAATGACCAGATATTAGCACTAGCATTAGATCGCTAGCATTAGAAAGTTAGCATTAGCATTCAAAAACATTGCTGTAGCATATAGCATTAAAATGCCATTTAATCTCATTTCCCCATGAAGGGTTATTTTAAAGCATCTGATATTTCCATCATAGAGGACACAAACAGTATGACAAAAAGGACTTTATTAGCATTATTTAATTCTCATATTCCATTTAGAAGGTTATGCTTTAAAGGCATCTGATTCTTATTTCCATCATAGAGGACAAAACAGTATGAAAAGGACCAGATATTAGCACTAGCATTATATCGCTAGCATTAGCAAGTTAGCATTAGCATTCAAACTTTAACATTGATTTGCATATGTACAAGAAAGGTTAAGCTTTTAATGCCATTTAATCTCATATTGCCATGAAGGGTTACTTTTAAAGTCATCTGATCTCTTATTTCCATCATAGAGGACACGAACAGTATGAAAATGACCAGATATTAGCACTTGCATTAGATCGCAAGCATTAGCAAGTTAGCATTAGCATTCAAACTTTAACATTGCTGTATTTGCATATGTAAATGAAGGGTTAAGCTTTAATGCCATTTCATCTCATTTTCCCATGAAGTGATATGGTTCAATGCCATCTGATCTCTTATTTCCATTAAAGAGGACATGTACAGTATGAAAATGACCAGATATTAGCACTAGCATTAGATCGCTAGTATTAGAAAGTTAGCATTAGCATTCAAACTTTAACATTGCTGTATTTGCATATATACCAGAAGGGTTAAGCTTTAATGCCATTTAATCTCATATTCCCATGAAGGGTTATGGTTTAATGCCATCTGATCTCTTATTTCCATCATAGAGCACACGTACAGTATGAATATGACCAGATATTAGCACTAGCATTAGATCGCTAGCATTAGCATTCAAAATTTAACATGACTGTATTTGCATATTTACAAGAAGGGTTAAGCTCTCATGCCATCTAATCTCATATTCCCATGAAGGGTTATGCTTTAATGCCATCTGATCTCTTATTTCCATCATAGAGGACACGTACAGTATGAAAATGACCAGATATTAGCACTAGCATTAAATCGCTATCATTAGCAAGTTGGCATTAGCATTCAAACTTTGACATTGCTGTATTTGAATTTATACAAGAAGGTTTAAGCTTTAATGCCATTTAATCTCATATTCCCATGAAGGGTTATGGTTTAATGCCATCTGATCTCTTATTTCCATCATAGAGCACACGTACAGTATGAATATGACCAGATATTAGCACTAGCATTAGATCGCTAGCATTAGCATTCAAAATTTAACATGACTGTATTTGCATATTTACAAGAAGGGTTAAGCTCTCATGCCATCTAATCTCATATTCCCATGAAGGGTTATGCTTTTAATGCCATCTGATCTCTTTATTTCCATCATAGAGGACACGTACAGTATGAAAATGACCAGATATTAGCACTAGCATTAAATCGCTATCATTAGCAAGTTGGCATTAGCATTCAAACTTTAACATTGCTGTATTTGAATTTATACAAGAAGGTTTAAGCTTTAATGCCATTTAATCTCATATTGCCATGAAGGTTTATGCTTTAATGCCATCTGATCTCTTATTTACATCATAGAGGACACATAAAAGTATGACAATGACCAGATATTAGCAAAAAAGCATTAGACCACTAGCATTAGCAAGTTAGAATTAGCATTCAAACTTTAACATTTCTGTATTTGCATATATACTCGAAGGGTTATGCTTTAATGCCATTTAATCTCATATTGCCATGAAGGGTTATGCTTTAATGCCATCTGATCTATTATTTCCATCATAAAGGACACAAACAGTATGAAAATGACCAGATATTAGCACTAGCATTAAATCGCGATCATTAGCAAGTTAGCATTAGCATTCAAACTTTAACATTGCTGTATTTGCATATGTACAAGAAGGGTTAAGCTTTAATGCCATTTAATCTCATATTGCCATGAAGGGTTATGCTTTAATGCCATCTGATCTATTATTTCCATCATAAAGGACACAAACAGTATGAAAATGACCAGATATTAGCACTAGCATTAAATCGCGATCATTAGCAAGTTAGCATTAGCATTCAAACTTTAACATTGCTGTATTTGTATATATACAAGAAGGGTTAAGCTTTAATGCCATTTAATCTCATATTGCCATGAAGGGTTATGCTTTAATGCCATGTGATCTCTTATTTCCATCATAGAGGACACGTACAGTATGAAAATGACCAGATATTATCACAAGCATTAGATCGCTAGCATTAGCAAATTAGCATTAGCATTCAAACTTTAACATTGCTGTGTTTGAATTTATACAAGAAGGGTTAAGCTTTAATTCCATTTAATCTCATATTGCCATGAAGGGTTATGCTTTAACGCCATCTGATCTCTTATTTCCATCATAGAGGACACAAACAGTATGAAAATGACCAGATATTAGCACTAGCATTAGATGGCTAGCATTAGCAAGTTAGCATAAGCATTCAAACTTTAACATTGCTGTATTTGCATATATACTCGAAGGGTTAAGCTTTAATGCCATTTAATCTCATATTCCCATGAAGGGTTGTGCTTTAAAGGCATCTGATCTCTTATTTCCATCATAGAGGACACGAACAGTATGAAAATGACCATATATTAGCACTAGCATTAGATCGCTAGCATTAGCAAGTTAGCATTAGCATTCAAACTTTAACATTGCTGTATTTGCATATGTACAAAGAAGGGTAAGCTTTAATGCCATTTAATCTCATATTCCCATGAAGGGTTATGCTTTAATGCCATCTGATCTATTATTTCCATCATAGAGGACACAAACAGTATGACAATGACCAGATATTAGCACTAGCATAAGATCGCTAGCAATAGCAAGTTAGCATTAGCATTCAAACTTTAACATTGCTGTATTTGCATATATACGAGAAGGGTTAAGCTTTAATGCCATTTAATCTCATAATCCCATGAAGGGTTATGCTTTAAAGGCATCTGATCTCTTATTTCCATCATAGAGGACACTTACAGTATGAAAATGACCAGATCTTAGCACTAACATTAGATCGCTAGCATTATCAAGTTAGCATTAGCATTCAAACTTAAACATTGCTGTATTTGCATATATACCAGAAGGGTTAAGCTTTAATGGCATTTAATCTCATATTCCCATGAAGGGTTATTCTTCTATGCCATCTGATCTCTTATTTCCATCATAGAGGAAACAAATAATATGACAATGACCAGATATTAGCACTAGCATTAAATCGCTAGCATTAGCAAGTTAGCATTAGCATTCAAACTTTTACATTGCCGTATTTGCATATGTACAAGAAAGGTTAAGCTTTAATGCCATTTAATCTCATATTGCCATGAAGGGTTATTCTTCTATGCCATCTGATCTCTTATTTCCATCATAGAGGAAACAAACAATATGAATATGACCAGATATTAGCACTAGCATTAGATCGCTAGCATTAGCATTCAAACTTTAACATGACTGTATTTGCATATTTACGAGAAGGGTTAAGCTTTAATGCCATTTAATCTCATATTCCCATGAAGGGTTATTCTTCAATGCCATCTGATCTCTTATTTCCATCATAGAGGAAACAAACAATATGACAATGACCAGATATTAGCACTAGCATTAAATCGCTAGCATTAGCAAGTTAGCATTAGCATTCAAACTTTAACATTGCCGTATTTGCATATGTACAAGAAAGGTTAAGCTTTAATGCCATTTAATCTCATATTGCCATGAAGGGTTATGCTTTAATGCCATCTGATCTCTTATTTCCATCATAGAGACACATACAATATGAAAATGACCAGATATTAGCACTAGCATTAGATCATTAGCAAGTTAGCATTAGCATTCAAACTTTAACATGACTGTATTTGCATATATACAAGAAGGGTTAAACTTTAATGCCATTTAATCTCATATTCCCATGAAGGGTTATTCTTTAATGCCATCTGATCTCTTATTTCCATCATAGAGGAAACAAACAATATGACAATGACCAGATATTAGCACTAGCATTAAATCGCTAGCATTAGCAAGTTAGCATTAGCATTCAAACTTTTACATTGCTGTATTTGCATATATACAAGAAAAGGTTAAGCTTTAATGCCATTTAATCTCATATTCCATGAAGGGTTATGCTTTAATGCCATCTGATCTCTTATTTCCATCATAGAGACACAAACAATATGACAATGACCAGATATTAGCACTAGCATTAGACCTCTAGCATTAGCAAGTTAGCATTAGCATTCAAAATTTAACATTGCTGTATTTGCATATATTCAAGAAGGGTTAAGCTTTAATGCCATTTAATCTCATATTCCCATGAAGGGTTATGCTTATAAAGCCATCTGATCTCTTATTTCCATCATAGAGGACACAAACAGTATGACAAGGACCAGATATTAGCACTAGCATTAGATCGCTAGCATTAGAAAGTTAGCATTAGCATTCAAACTTTAACATTGCTGTATTTGCATATATACCAGAAGGGTTAAGCTTTAATGCCATTTAATCTCATATTCCCATGAAGGGTTATGCTTTAAAGGCATCTGATCTCTTATTTCATCATAGAGGACACAAACAGTATGAAAAGGACCAGATATTAGCACTAACATTAGATCGCTAGCATTAGCAAGATAGCATTAGCATTCAAAATTTAACATTGCTGTTTTTGCATATGTACAAGAAAGGTTAAGCTTTAATGCCATTTAATCTCATATTGCCATGAAGGGTTATGCTTTAATCTGTCATCTGATCTCTTATTTCCATCATAGAGGACATTCATACAGTATGAAAATGACCAGATATTAGCACTAGCATTAGATCCAGATAGCATTATTAGAAAGTTAGCATTAGCATTCAAACTTTAACATTGCTGTATTTGCATTTGTAAATGAAAGGGTTAAGCTTTTAATGCCATTTAATCTCATATTCCCATGAAGGGATATGGTTCAATGCCATCTGATCTCTTATTTCCATTATAGAGGACATGTTCAGTATGAAAAATGACCAGATATTAGCACTAGCATTAGATCGCTAGCATTAGAAAAGTTAGCATTAGCATTCAAACTTTAACATTGCTGTATTTGCATATATACCAGAAGGGTTAAGCTTTAATGCCATTTAATCTCATATTCCCATGAAGGGTTATGGTTTAATGCCATCTGATCTCTTATTTCCATCATAGAGCACAATGTACAGTATGAATATGACCAGATATTAGCACTAGCATTAGATCGCTAGCATTAGCATTCAAAATTTAACATGACTGTATTTGCATATTTACAAGAAGGGTTAAGCTTTCATGCCATCTAATCTCATATTCCCATGAAGGGTTATGCTTTAATGGCATCTGATCTCTTATTTCCATCATAGAGGACACGCACAGTATGAAAATGACCAGATATTAGCACTAGCATTAAATCGCTATCATTAGCAAGTTGGCATTAGCATTCAAACTTTAACATTGCTGTATTTGAATTTTTACAAGAAGGGTTAAGCTTTTAATGCCATTTAATCTCATATTGCCATGAAGGGTTATGCTTTAATGCCATCTGATCTCTTATTTCCATCATAGAGGACACGTATAGACATGAAAATGACCAGATATTAGCACTAGCATTAGATCGCTTATCATTAGCAAGTTAGCATTAGCATTCAAACTTTAACATTGCTGTATTTGAATATATACAAGAAGGGTTAAGCTTTAATGCCATTTAATCTCATATTGCCATGAAGGGTTATGCTTTAATGCCATCTGATCTCTTATTTACATCATAGAGGACACATTAAACATGACAATGACCAGATATTAGCAAAAGCATTAGACCACTAGCATTAGCAAGTTAGAATTAGCATTCAAACTTTAACATTTCTGTATTTGCATATATACTCGAAGGGTTAAGCTTTAATGCCATTTAATCTCATATTGCCATGAAGGGTTATGCTTTAAACCATCTGATCTCTTATTTCCATCATAGAGGACACAAACAGTATGAAAATGACCAGATATTAGCACTAGCATTAGATCGCTAGCATTAGCAAGTTAGCATTAGCATTCAAACTTTAACATTGCTGTATTTGCATATGTACAAGAAGGGTTAAGCTTTAATGCCATTTAATCTCATATTGCCATGAAGGGTTATGCTTTAATGCCATCTGATCTATTATTTCCATCATAAAGGACACAAACAGTATGAAAATGACCAGATATTAGCAATAGCATTAAATCGCGATCATTAGCAAGTTATTATTAGGATTCAAACTTAAACATTGCTGTATTTGTGTATATACAAGAAGGGTTCAGCTTTAATGCCATTTAATCTCATATTGCCATGAAGGGTTATGCTATAATGTCATCTGATCTATTATTTCCATCATAAAGGACACAAACAGTATGAAAATGACCAGATATTAGCTCTAGCATTAAATTGCGATCATTAGCAAAGTTAGCATTAGCATTCAAAGTTTAACATTGCTGTATTTGCATATATGCTAGAAGGGTTAAGCTTTAATGGCATTTAATCTCATATTCCCATGAAGGGTTATGCCTTAAAGTCATCTGATTTCTTATTTCCATCATAGAGGACACGTACAGTATGAAAATGACCAGATCTTAGCACTAGCATTAGATCGCTAGCATTATCAAGTTAGCATGAGCATTCAAACTTTAACATTGCTGTATTTGCATATATACCAGAAGGGTTAAGCTTTTAATGCCATTTAATCTCATATTCCCATGAAGGGTTATGGTTTAATGCCATCTGATCTTTTATTTCCATCATAGAGGACACGTACAGTATGAAAATGACCAGATATTAGCACTAGCATTAGATCGCTAGCAATAGCTTAGCATTAGCATTCAAACTTTTAACATGACTGTATTTGCATATTTACAAGAAGGGTTAAGCTTTAATGCCATTTAATCTCATATTCCCATGAAGGGTTTTTCTTTAATGCCATCTGATCTCTTATTTCCATCATAGAGGAAACAAACAATATGACAATGACCAGATATTAGCACTAGCATTAAATCGCTAGCATTAGTAAGTTAGCATTAGCATTCAAACTTTAACATTGCTGTATTTGCATATGTACAAGAAAGGTTAAGCTTTAATGCCATTTAATCTCATATTGCCATGAAGGGTTATGGTTTAATGCCATCTGACTCTTATTTCCATCATAGAGGACACAAACAATATGATAATGACCAGATATTAGCACTAGCATTAGACCGCTAGCATTAGCAAGTTAGCATTAGCATTCAAACTTTTTAACATTGCTGTATTTGCATATATACCAGAAGGGTAAAGCTTTAATGCCATTTAATCTCATATTCCCATGAAGGGTTATGCTTTAAAGCCATCTGATCTCTTATTTCCATCATAGAGGAAACAAACAATATGAAAATGACCAGATATTAGCAGTAGCATTAGATCGCTAGCATTAGCAAGTTAGCATTACTGCATTCAAATTTAACATTGCTGTATTTGCATATATAAGGGTTAAGCTTTAATGCCATTTAATCTCATATTCCCATGAAGGGTTATTCTTCAAGGCATCTGATCTCTTATTTCCATCATAGAGGAAACAAACAATATGAAAATGACCAGATATTAGCACTAACATTAGATCGCTAGCATTAGCAAGATAGCATTAGCATTCAAATTTAACATTGCTGTTTTTGCATATGTACAAGAAAAGTTAAGCTTTAATGCCATTTAATCTCATATTCCCATGAAGGGTTATGCTTCTATGCCATCTGATCTCTTATTTCCATCATAGAGGACACATACTATATGACAATGACCAGATATTAGCACTAGCATTAGATCGCTAGCATTAGCAAGTTAGCATTAGCATTCAAACTTTAACATTGCTGTATTTGCATATATACTCGAAGGGTTAAGCTTTAATGCCATTTAATCTCATATTCCCATGAAGGGTTATGCTTTAAAGGCATCTGATCTCTTATTTCCATCATAGAGGACACAAACAGTATGAAAAGGACCAGATATTAGCACTAGCATTATATCGCTAGCATTAGCAAGTTAGCATTAGCATTCAAACTTTAACATTGCTGTATTTGCATATGTACAAGAAAGGTTAAGCTTTTAATGCCATTTTAATCTCATATTGCCATGAAGGGTTATGCTTTAAAGTCATCTGATCTCTTATTTCCATCATAGAGGACACGAACAGTATGAAAATGACCAGATATTAGCACTTGCATTAGATCGCAAGCATTAGCAAGTTAGCATTAGCATTCAAACTTTAACATTGCTGTATTTGCATATGTAAATGAAGGGTTAAGCTTTAATGCCATTTCATCTCATATTCCCATGAAGTGATATGGTTCAATGCCATCTGATCTCTTATTTCCATTAAAGAGGACATGTACAGTATGAAATGACCAGATATTAGCACTAGCATTAGATCGCTAGTATTAGAAAGTTAGCATTAGCATTCAAACTTTAACATTGCTGTATTTGCATATATACCAGAAGGGTTAAGCTTTAATGCCATTTAATCTCATATTCCCATGAAGGGTTATGGTTTAATGCCATCTGATCTCTTATTTCCATCATAGAGCACACGTACAGTATGAATATGACCAGATATTAGCACATTAGATCGCTAGCATTAGATACGCTAGCATTAGCATTCAAAATTTAACATGACTGTATTTGCATATTTACAAGAAGGGTTAAGCTCTCATGCCATCTAATCTCATATTCCCATGAAGGGTTATGCTTTTAATGCCATCTGATCTCTTATTTCCATCATAGAGGACACGTGCAGTATGAAAATGACCAGATATTAGCACTAGCATTAAATCGCTATCATTAGAAAGTTGGCATTAGCATTCAAACTTAACATTGCTGTATTTGAATTTATACAAGAAGGTTTAAGCTTTAATGCCATTTAATCTCATATTGCCATGAAGGGTTATGCTTTAATGCCATCTGATCTCTTATTTACATCATAGAGGACACATAAAAACATGACAATGACCAGATATTAGCAAAAGCATTAGACCACTAGCATTAGCAAGTTAGAATTAGCATTCAAACTTTAACATTTCTGTATTTGCATATATACTCGAAGGGTTATGCTTTAATGCCATTTAATCTCATATTGCCATGAAGGGTTATGCTTTAATGCCATCTGATCTATTATTTCCATCATAAAGGACACAAACAGTATGAAAATGACCAGATATTAGCACTAGCATTAAATCGCTATCATTAGCAAGTTAGCATTAGCATTCAAACTTTAACATTGCTGTATTTGCATATGTACAAGAAGGGTTAAGCTTTAATGCCATTTAATCTCATATTGCCATGAAGGGTTATGCTTTAATGCCATCTGATCTATTATTTCCATCATAAAGGACACAAACAGTATGAAAATGACCAGATATTAGCACTAGCATTAAATCACATCATTAGCAAAGTTAGCATTAGCATTCAAACTTTAACATTGCTGTATTTGTATATATACAAGAAGGGTTAAGCTTTAATGCCATTTAATCTCATATTGCCATGAAGGGTTATGCTTTAATGCCATCTGATCTATTATTTCCATCATAAAGGACACAAACAGTATGAAAATGACCAGATATTAGCACTAGCATTAAATCGCGATCATTAGCAAGTTAGCATTAGCATTCAAACTTTAACATTGCTGTGTTTGAATTTATACAAGAAGGGTTAAGCTTTAATGGCATTTAATCTCATATTGCCATGAAGGGTTATGCTTTAATGCCATCCGATCTCTTATTTCCATCATAGAGGACACATAAAACATGACAATGACCAGATATTAGCACTAGCATTAGACAGCTAGAATTAGCAAATTAGAATTAGCATTCAAACTTTTAACATTGCTGTATTTGCATATATACAAGAAGGGTTAAGCTTTAATGCCATTCAATCTCATATTCCCATAAAGGGTTGTGCTTTTAAAGGCATCTGATCTCTTATTTCCATCATAGAGGACACGAAAAAGTATGAAAATGACCAGATATTAGCAAATCATTATATCGCTAGCATTAGCAAGTTAGCATTAGCATTCAAACTTTTAACATTGCTGTATTTGCATATGTACAAGAAGGGTTAAGCTTTAATGCCATTTAATCTCATATTCCCATGAAGGGTTATGCTTTAATGCAATCTGATCTATTATTTCCATCATAGAGGACACAAACAGTATGACAATGACCAGATATTAGCACTAGCATAAGATCGCTAGGAATAGAAGTTAGCATTAGCATTCAAACTTTAACATTGCTGTATTTGCATATATACTAGAAGGGTTTAGCTTTAATGCCATTTAATCTCATATTCCCATGAAGGGTTATGGTTTAATGCCATCTGATCTCTTATTTCCATCATAGAGGTCACGTACAGTATGAAAATGACCAGATATTAGCACTAGCATTAGACCGCTAGCATTAGCAAGTTAGCATTAGCATTCAAACTTTAACATTGTTGTATTTGCATATATACTCGAAAGGTTAAGCTTTAATGCCATTTAATCTCATATTCCCATGAAGGGTTATGCTTTAAAGGCATCTGATCTCTTATTTCCATCAGAGAGGAAACATACAATATGACAATGACAAGATATTAGCACTAGCATTAGACCGCTAGCATTAGCAAGTTAGAATTAGCATTCAAACTTTAACATTGCTGTATTTGCATATATACTAGAAGGGTTAAAGCTTTTAATGCCATTTAATCTCATATTCCCATGAAGGGTTATGCTTTTAAAGGCATATGATCTCTTATTTCCATCATAGAGACACAAACAGTATAAAAAGGACCAGATATTAGCACTAGCATTAGATCGCTAGGAATAGCAAGTTAGCATTAGCATTCAAACTTTAACATTGCTGTATTTGCATATATACTAGAAGGGTTAAGCTTTAATGCCATTTAATCATATTGCCATGAAGGGTTATGCTTTAATGCCATCTGATCTCTTATTTCCATCAGAGAGGAAACATACAATATGACAATGACAAGATATTAGCACTAGCATTAGACCGCTAGCATTAGCAAGTTAGAATTAGCATTCAAACTTTAACATTGCTGTATTTGCATATATACTCGAAGGTTAAGCTTTTAATGCCATTTAATCTCATATTCCCATGAAGGGTTATGCTTTAAAGGCATATGATCTCTTATTTCCATCATAGAGGACACAAACAGTATGAAAAGGACCAGATATTAGCACTAGCATTAGATCGCTAGCATTAGCAAGTTAGCATTAGCATTCAAACTTTAACATTGCTGTATTTGCATATACACTAGAAGGGTTAAGTTTTAATGCCATTTAATCTCATATTGCCATGAAGGGTTATGCTTTAATGCCATCTGATCTCTAATTTACAGCATAGAGGACACATTAAACATGACAATGACCAGATATTAGCAAAAGCATTAGACCACTAGCATTAGCAAGTTAGAATTAGCATTCAAACTTTAACATTTCTGTATTTGCATATATAATCGAAGGGTAAAGCTTTAATGCCATTTAATCTCATATTCCCATGAAGGATTATGCTTTAAAGGCATCTGATCTCTTATTTCCATCATAGAGGACACGAACAGTATGAAAATGACCAGATATTAGCACTAGCATTAGATCGCTAGCATTAGCAAGTTAGCATTAGCATTCAAACTTTAACATTGCTGTATTTGCATATGTACAAGAAGGGTTAAGCTTTAATGCCATTTAATCTCATATTGACATGAAGGGTTATGCTTTAATGCCATCTGATCTATTATTTCCATCATAAAGGACACAAACAGTATGAAAATGACCAGATATTAGCAATAGCATTAAATCGCGATCATTAGCAAGTTAGCATTAGCATTCAAACTTTAACATTGCTGTATTTGTGTATATACAAGAAGGGTTCAGCTTTAATGCCATTTAATCTCATATTGCCATGAAGGGTTATGCTTTAATGCCATCTGATCTATTATTTCCATCATAAAGCACACAAACAGTATGAAAATGACCAGATATTAGCACTAGCATTAAATTGCGATCGTTAGCAAGTTAGCATTAGCATTCAAACTTTAACATTGCTGTATTTGCATATATGCTGGAAATGTTAAGCTTTAATGCCATTTAATCTCATATTCCCATGAAGGGTTATGGTTTAATGCCATCTGATCTCTTATTTCCATCATAGAGCACAATGCACAGTATGAATATGACCAGATATTAGCACTAGCATTAGATCGCTAGCATTAGCATTCATTCAAAATTTAACATGACTGTATTTGCATATTTACAAGAAGGGTTAAGCTCTCATGCCATTTAATCTCATATATTCCCATGAAGGGTTATGCTTTAATGCCATCTGATCTCTTATTTCCATCATAGAGGACACGTACAGAATGAAAATGACCAGATATTAGCACTAGCATTAAATCGCTATCATTAGCAAGTTAGCATTAGCATTCAAACTTTAACATTGCTGTATTTGAATTTATAAAGAAGGTTTAAGCTTTTAAAGTCATTTAATCTCATATTGCCATGAAGGGTTATGCTTTAATGCCATCTGATCTCTTATTTACATCATAGAGGACACATAAAACATGACAATGACCAGATATTAGCAAAAGCATTAGACCACTAGCATTAGCAAGTTAGAATTAGCATTCAAACTTTAACATTTCTGTATTTGCATATATACTGAAGGGTTATGCTTTTAATGCCATTTAATCATATTGCCATGAAGGGTTATGCTTTAATGCCATCTGATTTATTATTTCCATCATAAAGGACACAAACAGTATGAAAATGACCAGATATTAGCACTAGCATTAAATCGCGATCATTAGCAAGTTAGCATTAGCATTCAAACTTTAACATTGCTGTATTTGCATATGTACAAGAAGGGTTAAGCTTTAATGCCATTTAATCTCATATTGCCATGAAGGGTTATGCTTTAATGCCATCTGATCTATTATTTCCATCATAAAGGACACAAACAGTATGAAAATGACCAGATATTAGCACTAGCATTAAATCGCGATCATTAGCAAGTTAGCATTAGCATTCAAACTTTAACATTGCTGTATTTGTATATATACAAGAAGGGTTAAGCTTTAATGCCATTTAATCTCATATTGCCATGAAGGGTTATGCTTTAATGCCATCTGATCTATTATTTCCATCATAAAGGACACAAACAGTATGAAAATGACCAGATATTAGCACTAGCATTAAATCGCGATCATTAGCAAGTTAGCATTAGCATTCAAACTTTAACATTGCTGTATTTGTATATATACAAGAAGGGTTAAGCTTTAATGCCATTTAACCTCATATTTCCATGAAGGGTTATGCTTTAATGCCATGTGATCTATTATTTCCATCATAGAGGACACAACAGTATGAAAATGACCAGATATTATCACTAGCATTAGATCGCTAGCATTAGCAAATTAGCATTAGCATTCAAACTTTAACATTGCTGTGTTTGAATTCATACAAGAAGGGTTAAGCTTTAATGGCATTTAATCTCATATTGCCATGAAGGGTTATGCTTTAATGCCATCTGATCTCTTATTTCCATCATAGAGACACATAAAAACATGACAATGACCAGATATTAGCACTAGCATTAGATGCTAGAATTAGCAAGTTAAATTAGCATTCTAACTTTAACATTGCTGTATTTGCATATATACTCGAAGGGTTAAGCTTTTTAATGCCATTCAATCTCATATTCCATAAAGGGGTTGTGCTTTAAAGGCATCTGATCTCTTATTTCCATCATAGAGGACACGAACAGTATGAAAATGACCAGATATTAGCACTATCATTAGATCGCTAGCATTAGCAAGTTAGCATTAGCATTCAAACTTTTAACATTGCTGTATTTGCATATGTACAAGAAGGGTTAAGCTTTAATGCCATTTAATCTCATATTCCCATGAAGGGTTATGCTTTAATGCAATCTGATCTATTATTTCCATCATAGAGGACACAAACAGTATGACAATGACCAAATATTAGCACTAGCATAAGATCGCTAGCAAAAAGCAAGTTAGCATTAGCATTCAAACTTTAACATTGCTGTATTTGCATATATACTAGAAGGGTTTAAGCTTTAATGCCATTTAATCTCATATTCCCATGAAGGGTTATGGTTTAATGCCATCTGAACTCTTATTTCCATCATAGAGGTCAAGTACAGTATGAAAATGACCAGATATTAGCACTAGCATTAGATTAGCAAGTAGCATTAGCATTCAAACTTTAACATGACTGTATTTGCATATTTACAAGAAGGGTTAAGCTTTAATGCCATTTAATCTCATATTCCCATGAAGGGTTATTCTTCTATGCCATCTGATCTCTTATTTCCATCATAGAGGAAACATACAATATGACAATGACCAGATATTAGCACTAGCATTAAATCGCTAGCATTAGCAAGTTAGCATTAGCATTCAAACTTTAACATTGCTGTATTTGCATATGTACAAGAAAGGTTAAGCTTTAATGCCATTTAATCTCATATTGCCATGAAGGGTTATGCTTTAATGCCATCTGATTCTTATTTTCCATCAGAGGACACATACAATATGACAATGACAAGATATTAGCAATAGCATTAGACCGCTAGCATTAGCAAGTTAGAATTAGCATTCAAACTTTAACATTGCTGTATTTGCATATATACTCGAAAGGTTAAGCTTTAATGCCATTTAATCTCATATTCCCATGAAGGGTTATGCTTTAAAGGCATCTGATCTCTTATTTCCATCATAGAAGACACAAACAGTATAAAAAATGACCGAATATTAGCACTAGCATTAGATAGCATTAGCAAGTTTGAATTAGCATTCAAACTTTAACATTGCTGTATTTGCATATATACTTTCGAAGGGTTAGTTTTAATGCCATTTAATCTCATATTCCCATGAAGGGTTATGCTTTAAAGGCATCTGATCTCTTATTTCCATCATAGAGGACACAAACAGTATGAAAAGGACCAGATATTAGCACTAACATTAGATCGCTAGCATTAGCAAGATAGCATTAGCATTCAAAATTTAACATTGCTGTTTTTGCATATGTACAAGAAGGCTTAAGCTTTAATGCCATTTAATCTCATATTCCCATGAAGGGTTATGCTTCTATGCCATCTGATCTCTTATTTCCATCATAGAGGACACATTAAACATGACAATGACCAGATATTAGCAAAAGCATTAGACCACTAGCATTAGCAAGTTAGAATTAGCATTCAAACTTTAACATTTCTGTATTTGCATATATAATCGGCGGTAAAGCTTTAATGCCATTTAATCTCATATTCCCATGAAGGATTATGCTTTAAAGGCATCTGATCTCTTATTTCCATCATAGAGGACACGAACAGTATGAAAAATGACCAGATATTAGCACTAGCATTAGATCGCTAGCATTAGCAAGTTAGCATTAGCATTCAAACTTTAACATTGCTGTATTTGCATATGTACAAGAAGGGTTAAGCTTTAATGCCATTTAATCTCATATTGACATGAAGGGTTATGCTTTAATGCCATCTGATCTATTATTTCCATCATAAGGACACAAACAGTATGAAAATGACCAGATATTAGCAATAGCATTAAATGCACTATCATTAGCAAGTTAGCATTAGCATTCAAACTTTAACATTGCTGTATTTGTGTATATACAAGAAGGGTTCAGCTTTAATGCCATTTAATCTCATATTGCCATGAAGGGTTATGCTTTAATGCCATCTGATCTATTATTTCCATCATAAAGCACACAAACAGTATGAAAATGACCAGATATTAGCACTAGCATTAAATTGCGATCATTAGCAAGTTAGCATTAGCATTCAAACTTTAACATTGCTGTATTTGCATATATGCTGGAAATGTTAAGCTTTAATGCCATTTAATCTCATATTCCCATGAAGGGTTATGGTTTAATGCCATCTGATCTCTTATTTCCATCATAGAGCACACGTACAGTATGAATATGACCAGATATTAGCACTAGCATTAGATCGCTAGCATTAGCATTCAAAATTTAACATGACTGTATTTGCATATTTACAAGAAGGGTTAAGCTCTCATGCCATCTAATCTCATATTCCCATGAAGGGTTATGCTTTAATGCCATCTGATCTCTTATTTCCATCATAGAGGACACGTACAGAATGAAAATGACCAGATATTAGCACTAGCATTAAATCGCTATCATTAGCAAGTTGGCATTAGCATTCAAACTTTAACATTGCTGTATTTGAATTTATACAAGAAGGTTTAAGCTTTAATGTCATTTAATCTCATATTGCCATGAAGGGTTATGCTTTAATGCCATCTGATCTCTTATTTACATCATAGAGGACACATAAAACATGACAATGACCAGATATTAGCAAAAGCATTAGACCACTAGCATTAGCAAGTTAGAATTAGCATTCAAACTTTAACATTTCTGTATTTGCATATATACTCGAAGGGTTATGCTTTAATGCCATTTAATCTCATATTGCCATGAAGGGTTATGCTTTAATGCCATCTGATTTATTATTTCCATCATAAAGGACACAAACAGTATGAAAATGACCAGATATTAGCACTAGCATTAAATCGCTATCATTAGCAAGTTAGCATTAGCATTCAAACTTTTAACATTGCTGTATTTGCATATGTACAAGAAGGGTTAAGCTTTAATGCCATTTAATCTCATATTGCCATGAAGGGTTATGCTTTAATGCCATCTGATCTATTATTTCCATCATAAAGGACACAAACAGTATGAAAATGACCAGATATTAGCACTAGCATTAAATCGCGATCATTAGCAAGTTACCATTAGCATTCAAACTTTAACATTGCTGTATTTGTATATATACAAGAAGGGTTAAGCTTTAATGCCATTTAATCTCATATTGCCATGAAGGGTTATGCTTTAATGCCATCTGATCTATTATTTCCATCATAAAGGACACAAACAGTATGAAAATGACCAGATATTAGCACTAGCATTAAATCGCGATCATTAGCAAGTTAGCATTAGCATTCAAACTTTAACATTGCTGTATTTGTATATATACAAGAAGGGTTAAGCTTTAATGCCATTTAACCTCATATTTCCATGAAGGGTTATGCTTTAATGCCATGTGATCTATTATTTCCATCATAGAGGACACGTACAGTATGAAAATGACCAGATATTATCACTAGCATTAGATCGCTAGCATTAGCAAATTAGCATTAGCATTCAAACTTTAACATTGCTGTGTTTGAATTCATACAAGAAGGGTTAAGCTTTAATGGCATTTAATCTCATATTGCCATGAAGGGTTATGCTTTAATGCCATCTGATCTCTTATTTCCATCATAGAGGACACATAAAACATGACAATGACCAGATATTAGCACTAGCATTAGACAGCTAGAATTAGCAAGTTAGAATTAGCATTCTAACTTTAACATTGCTGTATTTGCATATATACTCGAAGGGTTAAGCTTTAATGCCATTCAATCTCATATTCCCATAAAGGGTTGTGCTTTAAAGGCATCTGATCTCTTATTTCCATCATAGAGGACACGAACAGTATGAAAATGACCAGATATTAGCACTATCATTAGATCGCTAGCATTAGCAAGTTAGCATTAGCATTCAAACTTTAACATTGCTGTATTTGCATATGTACAAGAAGGGTTAAGCTTTAATGCCATTTAATCTCATATTCCCATGAAGGGTTATGCTTTAATGCAATCTGATCTATTATTTCCATCATAGAGGACACAAACAGTATGACAATGACCAAATATTAGCACTAGCATAAGATCGCTAGCAAAAGCAAGTTAGCATTAGCATTCAAACTTTAACATTGCTGTATTTGCATATATACTAGAAGGGTTTAGCTTTAATGCCATTTAATCTCATATTCCCATGAAGGGTTATGGTTTAATGCCATCTGAACTCTTATTTCCATCATAGAGGTCAAGTACAGTATGAAAATGACCAGATATTAGCACTAGCATTAGATCGCTAGCATTAGCATTCAAACTTTAACATGACTGTATTTGCATATTTACAAGAAGGGTTAAGCTTTAATGCCATTTAATCTCATATTCCCATGAAGGGTTATTCTTCTATGCCATCTGATCTCTTATTTCCATCATAGAGGAAACATACAATATGACAATGACCAGATATTAGCACTAGCATTAAATCGCTAGCATTAGCAAGTTAGCATTAGCATTCAAACTTTAACATTGCTGTATTTGCATATGTACAAGAAAGGTTAAGCTTTAATGCCATTTAATCTCATATTGCCATGAAGGGTTATGCTTTAATGCCATCTGATCTCTTATTTCCATCAGAGAGGACACATACAATATGACAATGACAAGATATTAGCAATAGCATTAGACCGCTAGCATTAGCAAGTTAGAATTAGCATTCAAACTTTAACATTGCTGTATTTGCATATATACTCGAAAGGTTAAGCTTTAATGCCATTTAATCTCATATTCCCATGAAGGGTTATGCTTTAAAGGCATCTGATCTCTTATTTCCATCATAGAAGACACAAACAGTATAAAAAGGACCAGATATTAGCACTAGCATTAGATCGCTAGCATTAGCAAGTTTGCATTAGCATTCAAACTTTAACATTGCTGTATTTGCATATATACTCGAAGGGTTAAGCTTTAATGCCATTTAATCTCATATTCCCATGAAGGGTTATGCTTTAAAGGCATCTGATCTCTTATTTCCATCATAGAGGACACAAACAGTATGAAAAGGACCAGATATTAGCACTAACATTAGATCGCTAGCATTAGCAAGATAGCATTAGCATTCAAAATTTAACATTGCTGTTTTTGCATATGTACAAGAAGGCTTAAGCTTTAATGCCATTTAATCTCATATTCCCATGAAGGGTTATGCTTCTATGCCATCTGATCTCTTATTTCCATCATAGAGGACACATACTATATGACAATGACCAGATATTAGCACTAGCATTAGATCGCTAGCATTAGAAAGTTAGCATTAGCATTCAAACTTTAACATTGCTGTATTTGCATATATACTCGAAGGGTTAAGCTTTAATGCCATTTAATCTCATATTCCCATGAAGGGTTATGCTTTTAAAGGCATCTGATCTCTTATTTCCATCATAGAGGACACGAACAGTATGAAAATGACCAGATATTAGCACTTGCATTAGATCGCAAGCATTAGCAAGTTAGCATTAGCATTCAAACTTTTACATTGCTGTATTTGCATATGTAAATGAAGGGTTAAGCTTTAATGCCATTTCATCTCATATTCCCATGAAGTGATATGGTTCAATGCCATCTGATCTCTTATTTCCATTAAAGAGGACATGTACAGTATGAAAATGACCAGATATTAGCACTAGCATTAGATCGCTAGCATTAGAAAGTTAGCATTAGCATTCAAACTTTAACATTGCTGTATTTGCATATATACCAGAAGGGTTAAGCTTTAATGCCATTTAATCTCATATTCCCATGAAGGGTTATGGTTTAATGCCATCTGGTTTAATGCCACATCTGATCTCTTATTTCCATCATAGAGCACACGTACAGTATGAATATGAGCAGATATTAGCACTAGCATTAGATCGCTAGCATTAGCATTCAAAATTTAACATGACTGTATTTGCATATTTACAAGAAGGGTTAAGCTCTCATGCCATCTAATCTCATATTCCCATGAAGGGTTATGCTTTAATGCCATCTGATCTCTTATTTCCATCATAGAGGACACGTACAGTATGAAAATGACCAGATATTAGCACTAGCATTAAATCGCTATCATTAGCAAGTTGGCATTAGCATTCAAACTTTAACATTGCTGTATTTGAAATTATACAAGAAGGTTTAAGCTTTAATGCCATTTAATCTCATATTGCCATGAAGGGTTATGCTTTAATGCCATCTGATCTCTTATTTACATCATAGAGGACACATAAAACATGACAATGACCAGATATTAGCAAAAGCATTAGACCACTAGCATTAGCAAGTTAGAATTAGCATTCAAACTTTAACATTTCTGTATTTGCATATATACTCGAAGGGTTATGCTTTAATGCCATTTAATCTCATATTGCCATGAAGGGTTATGCTTTAATGCCATCTGATCTATTATTTCCATCATAAAGGACACAAACAGTATGAAAATGACCAGATATTAGCACTAGCATTAAATCGCGATCATTAGCAAGTTAGCATTAGCATTCAAACTTTAACATTGCTGTATTTGCATATGTACAAGAAGGGTTAAGCTTTAATGCCATTTAATCTCATATTGCCATGAAGGGTTATGCTTTAATGCCATCTGATCTATTATTTCCATCATAAAGGACACAAACAGTATGAAAATGACCAGATGTTAGCACTAGCATTAAATCGCGATCATTAGCAAGTTAGCATTAGCATTCAAACTTTAACATTGCTGTATTTGCATATGTACAAGAAAGGTTAAGCTTTAATGCCATTTAATCTCATATTGCCATGAAGGGTTATGCTTTAATGCCATCTGACCTCTTATTTCCATCAGAGAGGACACAGACAATATGACAATGACCAGATATTAGCACTAGCATTAGACCGCTAGCATTAGCAAGTTAGCATTAGCATTCAAACTTTCACATTGCTGTATTTGCATATATACTCGAAGGGTTAAGCTTTAATGCCATTTAATCTCATATTCCCATGAAGGGTTATGCTTTAAAGGCATCTGATCTCTTATTTCCATCATAGAGGACACAAACAGTATGAAAATGATCAGATATTAGCAGTAGCATTAGATCGCTAGCATTAGCAAGTTAGCATTAGCATTCAAACTTTAACATTGCTGTATTTGCATATATACTCGAAGGGTTAAGCTTTAATGCCATTTAATCTCATATTCCCATGAAGGGTTATGCTTTAAAGGCATCTGATCTCTTATTTCCATCATAGAGGACACAAACAGTATGAAAAGGACCAGATATTAGCACTAACATTAGATCGCTAGCATTAGCAAGATAGCATTAGCATTCAAAATTTAACATTGCTGTTTTTGCATATGTACAAGAAGGGTTAAGCTTTAATGCCATTTAATCTCATATTCCCATGAAGGGTTATGCTTCTATGCCATCTGATCTCTTATTTCCATCATAGAGGACACATACTATATGACAATGACCAGATATTAGCACTAGCATTAGATCGCTAGCATTAGAAAGTTAGCATTAGCATTCAAACTTTAACATTGCTGTGTTTGAATTTATACAAGAAGGGTTAAGCTTTAATGGCATTTAATCTCATATTGCCATGAAGGGTTATGCTTTAATGCCATCTGATCTCTTATTTCCATCATAGAGGACACATAAAACATGACAATGACCAGACATTAGCACTAGCATTAGACAGCTAGAATTAGCAAGTTAGAATTAGCATTCAAACTTTAACATTGCTGTATTTGCATATATACTCGAAGGGTTAAGCTTTAATGCCATTCAATCTCATATTCCCATAAAGGGTTGTGCTTTAAAGGCATCTGATCTCTTATTTCCATCATAGAGGACACGAACAGTATGAAAATGACCAGATATTAGCACTATCATTAGATCGCTAGCATTAGCACGTTAGCATTAGCATTCAAACTTTAACATTGCTGTATTTGCTTATGTACAAGAAGGGTTAAGCTTTAATGCCATTTAATCTCATATTCCCATGAAGGGTTATGCTTTAATGCAATCTGATCTATTATTTCCATCATAGAGGACACAAACAGTATGACAATGACCAGATATTAGCACTAGCATAAGATCGCTAGCAATAGCAAGTTAGCATTAGCATTCAAACTTTAACATTGCTGTATTTGCATATATACTAGAAGGGTTAAGCTTTAATGCCATTTAATCTCATATTCCCATGAAGGGTTATGGTTTAATGCCATCTGATCTCTTATTTCCATCATAGAGGTCACGTATAGTATAAAATGACCAGATATTAGCACTAGCATTAGATCATTCTAGCATTAGCATTCAAACTTTAACATGACTGTATTTGCATATTTACAAGAAGGGTTAAGCTTTAATGCCATTTAATCTCATATTCCCATGAAGGGTTATTCTTCTATGCCATCTGATCTCTTATTTCCATCATAGAGGAAACATACAATATGACAATGACCAGATATTAGCACTAGCATTAAATCGCTAGCATTAGCCAGCATTAGCATTCAAACTTTAACATTGCTGTATTTGCATATGTACAAGAAAGGTTAAGCTTTAATGCCATTTAATCTCATATTGCCATGAAGGGTTATGCTTTAATGCCATCTGATCTCTTATTACCATCAGAGAGGACACATACAATATGACAATGACCAGATATTAGCACTAGCATTAGACCGCTAGCATTAGCAAGTTAGCATTAGCATTCAAAATTTAACATTGTTGTATTTGCATATATACTCGAAAGGTTAAGCTTTAATGCCATTTAATCTCATATTCCCATGAAGGGTTATGCTTTAAAGGCATCTGATCTCTTATTTCCATCATAGAAGACACAAACAGTATGAAAAGGACCAGATATTAGCACTAGCATTATATCGCTAGCATTAGCAAGTTAGCATTAGCATTCAAACTTTAACATTGCTGTATTTGCATATGTACAAGAAAGGTTAAGCTTTAATGCCATTTAATCTCATATTGCCATGAAAAGTTATGCTTTAATGCCATCTGATCTCTTATTTCCATCAGAGAGGAAACATACAATATGACAATGACAAGATATTAGCACTAGCATTAGACCGCTAGCATTAGCAAGTTAGAATTAGCATTCAAACTTTAACATTGCTGTATTTGCATATATACTCGAAGGGTTAAGCTTTAATGCCATTTAATCTCATATTCCCATGAAGGGTTATGCTTTAAAGGCATATGATCTCTTATTTCCATCATAGAGGACACAAACAGTATAAAAAGGACCAGATATTAGCACTAGCATTAGATCGCTAGCATTAGCAAGTTAGCATTAGCATTCAAACTTTAACATTGCTGTATTTGTATATATACAAGATGGGTTAGCTTTTAATCCCTAATCACATATTCAGTTGAAGGGATATGCTTAAATGGCATCTGTTCAATTATTACCATCAAAGAGGACACGTACACTATGAAAATGACCAGGTATTAGCACTAGCATTTGATCGCTAGCATTAGCAAGTTAGCATTAGCATTCAAACTTTAACATTGCTGTATTTGTAGATATACAAGAAGGGTTAAGCTTTAATGCCATTTAATCTCATATTCCGATGAAGGGTTATGCTTTAATGCCATCTGATCTCTAATTTCCATAATAGAGGACAAGAACAGTATGAAATGACCAGATATTAGCACTAGCATTAGATCGCTAGCATTAGCAAGTTAGCATTTAGCATTCCAAATTTAACATTGCTGTATTTGCATATATACAAGAAGGGTTAAGCTTTAATGCCATCTAATCACATATTCACATGAAGGGATATGCTTAAATGCCAACTGATCAATTATTACCGTCCAAAGAGGACATGTTCAGTTGGACAATGACCAGATATTAGCACTAGCATTAGATCGCTAGCTTTAGCAAGTTAGGATTAGCAGTCAAACTTTAACATTGCTGTATTTGCATATATACAAGAAGGGTTCAGCTTTAATGCCATTTAATCTCATATTCCCATGAAGGGTAATGTTTAATGGCATCTGATCTCTTATTTCCATCATAGAGGACACGTAGAGTATGAAAATGGCCAGATATTAGCACTAGCATTAGATCGCTAGCATTAGCAAGTTAGCATTAGCATTCTAACTTTAACATTGCATTATATGCATATATACAAGAAGGGTTCAGCTTAAATGCCATTTAATCTCATATTCCCATGAAGGGGTTATACTTTTAAAGGCGTCTGATCTCTTATTTCTATTAAAGAGGACACGAACAGTATGAAAATGACCATATATTAGCACCAGCATTAGATCGCTAGCATTAGCAAGTTAGCATTAGCATTCAAATTTTAACATTACTGTATTTGCATATACACAGGAACAGTTAAGCTTTAATGCCATTTAATCTCATATTCCCATGAAGGGTAATGCTTTAAAGGCATCTGATCTATTATTTCCATTAAAGAGGACACGAACAGTATGAAAATGACGAGATATTAGCACTAGCATTAGATCGCTAGAATTAGCAAGTTAGCATTAGCATTCAAACTTTAACATTGCTGTATTTGCATATATACAAGAAGGGTTAAACTTTAAAGCCATCTAATCTCATATTCCCATGAAGGGTTCTGCTTTAATGCCATCTGATCTCTTATTTCTATCATAGAGGACACGTACAGTATGAAAATGACCAGATATGAGCACTGGCATTAGATCGCTAGCATTAGCAAGTTAGCATTAGCATTGAAACTTTAACATTGCTGTATTTGAATTTATAAAAGAAGGGTTAAGCTTTAATGCCATTTAATCTCATATTGCCATGAAGGGTTATGCTTTAATGCCATCTGATCTCTTATTTCCATCTAGAGGACACATACAGGAAGACAATGACCAGAAATTAGCACTAGCATTTGATCCCTAGCATTAGCAAGTTGGCATTAGCATTCAAACTTTAACATTGCTGTATTTGCATATATACAAGAAGGGTTAAGCTTTAATCCCACCTAATCACATATTCACATGAAGGGATATGCTTAAATGCCATCTGTTCAATTATTACCATCAAAGAGGACACGTACACTATGAAAATGACCAGGTATTAGCACTTGCATTTGATCGCTAGCATTAGCAAGTTAGCATTAGCATTCAAACTTTAACATTGCTGTATTTGTAGATATACAAGAAGGGTTAAGCTTTAATGCCATTTAATCTCATATTCCGATGAAGGGTTATGCTTTAATGCCATCTGATCTCTAATTTCCATAATAGAGGACAAGAACAGTATGAAAATGACCAGATATTAGCACTAGCATTAGATCGCTAGCATCAGCAAGTTAGCATTAGCATTCGAAATTTAACATTGCTGTATTTGCATATATACAAGAAGGGTTCAGCATTAATGCCATTTAATCTCATATTCCCATGAAGGGTTATGCTTTAATAAAATCTGATCTCTTCTTTCCATCATAGAGGACACGTACAGTATGAAAATGACCATATATTAGCACTAGCATTAAATGGCTAGCATTGGCAAGTTAGCATTAGCATTCAAACTTTAACATTGCTGTATTTTAATTTATCCAAGAAGGGTTAAGCTTTAATGCCATGTAATCTCCTATTCCCATGAGGGGTTATGCTTTAATGCCATCTGATCTCTTATTTCCATCATAGAGGACAAGTACAGTATGAAAATGACCAGGTATTAGCACTAGCATTAGATCGCTAGCTTTAGCAAGTTAGCATTAGCATTCAAACTTTAACATTGCTGTATTTGCATATATACAAGAAGGGTTAAGCTTTAATGCCATTTAATCTCATATTCCCATGAAGGGTTATGCTTTAATGCCATCTGATTTCTTATTTCCATCATAGAGGACACATACAGTATGAAAATGACCAGATATTAGCACTAGCATTAGATCGCTAGCATTAGCAAGTTAGCATTAGCATTCAAACTTCAAAATTGCTGTATTTGCATATATACAAGAAGGGTTCAGCATTAATGCCATTTAATCTCATATTGCCATGAAGCGTTATGCTTTAAAGGCATCTGATCTATTATTTCCATTAAAGAGGACACGAACAGTATGAAAATGACAAGATATTAGCACTAGCATTAGATCGCTAGCATTAGCAAGTTAGCATTATCATTCAAACTTTAACATTGCTGTATTTGCATATATACAAGAACGGTTAAACTTTTATGCCATTTAATCTCATATTCCCATGAAAGGTTATTCTTTAAAGGCATCTGATCTTTTATTTCCATCATAAAGGACACGAACAGTATGTAAATGACCAGATATTAGCACTAGCATTAGATCGCTTGCATCAGCAAGTTAGCATTAGCATTAAAAATTTTAACATTTCTGTATTTGCATCAACATGAAGGGTTAAGCTTTAATGCCATCTAATCACATATTCACATGAAGGGATATGCTTAAATGCCATATGATCAATTATTACCATCAAAGAGGACACGTACACTATGACAATGACCAGATATTAGCACTAGCATTAAATTGCTACCATTAGCAAGCTAGCATTAGCATTCAAACTTTAACATTGCTGTATTTGCATATATACAGGAAGGGTTCAGCTTTAATGCCATTTAATCTCATATTCCCATGAAGGGTTATTCTTTAAAGGCGTCTGATCTCTTATTTCTATTAAAGAGGACATGAACAGTATGAAAATGACCAGATATTAGCACCAGCATTAGATCGCTAGCATTAGCAAGTTAGCATTAGCATTCAAACTTTAACATTGCTGTATTTGCATATATACAGGAAGGGTTCAGCTTTAATGCCATTTCATCTCATATTCCCATGAAAGGTTATGCTTTAAAGGCATCTGATCTCTTATTTCCATCATAGAGGACACGAACAGTATGTAAAATGACCAGATATTAGCACCAGCATTAGATCGCTAGCATTAGCAAGTTAGCATTAGTATTCAAATTTTTACATTGCTGTATTTGCATAGATACAAGAAGGGTTAAGCTCTAATGCCATTTCATCTCATATTCCCATGAAAGGTTATGCTTTAAAGGCATCTGATCTCTTATTTCCATCATAGAGGACACGAACAGTATGAAAATGACCAGATATTAGCACTAGCATTAGATGGCTAGCATTGGCAAGTTAGCATTAGCATTCAAACATTAACATTGCTGTATTTTAATTTATACAAGAAGGGTTAAGCTTTAATGCCATGTAATCTCATATTCCCATGAAGGGTAATGCTTTAATGCCATCTGATCTCTTATTTCCATCATAGAGGACAAGTACAGTATGAAAATGACCAGGTATTAGCACTAGCATTAGATCGCTAGCTTTAGCAAGTTAGCATTAGCATTCAAACTTTAACATTGCTGTATTTGCATATATACAAGAAGGGTTCAGCTTTAATACCATTTCATCTCATTATCCCATGAAGGGTTATGCTTTAAAGGCATGTGATCTCTTATTTCCATTAAAGAGGACACGAACAGAGTGAAAATCACCAGTTATTAGCACTAGCATTAGATCCCTAACATTAGCAAGTTAGCATTAGCATTAAAAATTTAACATTGCTGTATTTGCATATATACAAGAAGGGTTAAGCTTTAATGCCATTTAATCTCATATTCCCATGAAAGGTTATGCTTTAAAGGCATCTGATCTTTTATTTCCATCATCGAGGATACAAACAGTATGAAAAAGACCAGATATTAGCACTAGCATTAGATCGCTAGCATTTGGAAGTTAGCATTAGCATTCAAACTTTAACATTGCTGTATTTGTATATATACAAGAAGGGTTAAGCTTTAATGCCATGTAATCTAATATTCCCATGAAGGGTTATGCTTTAATGCCATCTGATCTCTTATTTCTATTAAAGAGGACACGAACAGTATGAAAATGACCAGATATTAGCAGCAGCATTAGATCGCTAACATTAGCAAGTTAGCATTAGCATTCAAATTTTAACATTACTGTATTTGCATATATACAAGAAGGGTTAAGCTTTAATGCCATCTAATCACATATTCACATGAAGGGATATGCTTAAATGCCATCTGATCAATTATTACCGTCAAAGAGGACATGTTCAGTTGGACAATGACCAGATATTAGCACTAGCATTAGATCGCTAGCTTTAGCAAGTTAGGATTAGCATTCAAACTTTAACATTGCTGTATTTGCATATATACAAGAAGGGTTCAGCTTTAATGCCATTTAATCTCATATTCCCATGAAGGGGATATTCTTTAAAAAGCCATCTGATCTCTTATTTCTATAAAGAGGACATGAACAGTATGAAAATGACCAGATATTAGCACCAGCATTAGATCGCTAGCATTAGCAAGTTAGCATTAGCATTCAAATTTTAACATTACTGTATTTGCATATATACAAGAAGGGTTAAGCTTTAATGGCATTTAATCTCATATTCCCATGAAGGGTTATGCTTTAAAAGCATCTGATCTATTATTTCCATTAAAGAGGACACGAACAGTATGAAAATGAAGAGATATGAGCACTAGCCTTAGATCGCTAGCATTAGCAAGTTAGCATTAGCATTCAAACTTTAACATTGCTGTATTTGCATAAATACAAGAAGGGTTCAGCTTTAATGCCATTTAATCTCATATTCCCATGAAGGGTTATTCTTTAAAGGCGTCTGATCTCTTATTTCCATTAAAGAGGACACGAACAGTATGAAAATGACCAGATATTAGCACCAGCATTAGATCGCTAGCATTTGCAAGATAGCATTAGCATTCAAATTTTAACAATACTGTATTTGCATATATACAAGAAGGGCTAAGCTTTAATGCCATCTAATCACATATTCACATGAAGGGATATGCTTAAATGCCATCTGATCAATTATTACCATCAAAGAGGACACGTACACTATGACAATGTCCAGATATTAGCACTAGCATTAAATTGCTACCATTAGCAAGTTAGCAGAAGCATTTCAACTTTAACATTGCTGTATTTGCATATATACATGAAGGGTTAAGCTTTAATGCCATTTAATCTCATATTCCCATGAAGGGTTATGCTTTCATGAAATCTGATCTCTTCTTTCCATCTTAGAGGACACGTACAGTATGAAAATGACCATATATTAGCACTAGCATTAAATGGCTAGCATTGGCAAGTTAGCATTAGCATTCAAACTTTAACATTGCTGTATTTTAATTTATACAAGAAGGGTTAAGCTTTAATGCCATGTAATCTCATATTCCCATGAAGGGTTATGCTTTAATGCCATCTGATCTCTTATTTCCATCATAGAGGACAAGTACAGTTTGAAAATGACCAGATATTAGCACTAGCATTAGATGGCTAGCATTGGCAAGTTAGCATTAGCATTCAAACATTAACATTGCTGTATTTTAATTTATACCAGAAGGGTTAAACTTTAATGCCATGTAATCTCATATTCCATGAAGGGTTATGCTTTAATGCCATCTGATCTCTTTATTTCCATCATAGAGGACAAGCACAGTATGAAAATGACCAGGTATTAGCACTAGCATTAGATCGCTAGCATTAGCAAGTTAGCATTAGCATTCAAACTTTAACATTGCTGTATTTGTATATATACAAGAAGGGTTAAGCTTTAATCCCACCTAATCACATATTCAGTTGAAGGGATATGCTTAAATGGCATCTGTTCAATTATTACCATCAAAGAGGACACGTACACTATGAAAATGACCAGGTATTAGCACTAGCATTTGATCGCTAGCATTAGCAAGTTAGCATTAGCATTCAAACTTTAACATTGCTGTATTTGTAGATATACAAGAAGGGTTAAGCTTTAATGCCATTTAATCTCATATTCCGATGAAGGGTTATGCTTTAATGCCATCTGATCTCTAATTTCCATAATAGAGGACAAGAACAGTATGAAAATGACCAGATATTAGCACTAGCATTAGATCGCTAGCATTCGCAAGTTAGCATTAGCATTCGAAATTTAACATTGCTGTATTTGCATATATACAAGAAGGGTTAAGCTTTAATGCCATCTAATCACATATTCACATGAAGGGATATACTTAAATGCCAACTGATCAATTATTACCGTCCAAAGCGACATGTTCAGTTGGACAATGACCAGATATTAGCACTAGCATTAGATCGCTAGCTTTAGCAAGTTAGGATTAGCAGTCAAACTTTAACATTGCTGTATTTGCATATATACAAGAAGGGTTCAGCTTTAATGCCATTTAATCTCATATTCCCATGAAGGGTAATGCTTTAATGGCATCTGATCTCTTATTTCCATCATAGAGGACACGTAGAGTATGAAAATGGCCAGATATTAGCACTAGCATTAGATCGCTAGCATTAGCAAGTTAGCATTAGCATTCTAACTTTAACATTGCATTATATGCATATATACAAGAAGGGTTCAGCTTAAATGCCATTTAATCTCATATTCCCATGAAGGGTTATACTTTAAAGGCGTCTGATCTCTTATTTCTATTAAAGAGGACACGAACAGTATGAAAATGACCATATATTAGCACCAGCATTAGATCGCTAGCATTAGCAAGTTAGCATTAGCATTCAAATTTTAACATTACTGTATTTGCATATACACAAGAACAGTTAAGCTTTAATGCCATTTAATCTCATATTCCCATGAAGGGTATAATGCTTTTAAAAGGCATCTGATCTATTATTTCCATTAAAGAGGACACATAACAGTATGAAAATGACCAGATATTAGCACTAGCATTAGATCGCTAGAATTAGCAAGTTAGCATTAGCATTCAAACTTTAACATTGCTGTATTTGCATATATACAAGAAGGGTTAAACTTTAAAGCCATCGAATCTCATATTCCCATGAAGGGTTCTGCTTTAATGCCATCTGATCTCTTATTTCTATCATAGAGGACACGAACAGTATGAAAATGACCAGATATGAGCACTGGCATTAGATCGCTAGCATTAGCAAGTTAGCATTAGCATTGAAACTTTAACATTGCTGTATTTGAATTTATAAAAGAAGGGTTAAGCTTTAATGCCATTTAATCTCATATTGCCATGAAGGGTTATGCTTTAATGCCATCTGATCTCTTATTTCCATCTAGAGGACACATACAGGAAGACAATGACCAGAAATTATCACTAGCATTTGATCCCTAGCATTAGCAAGTTGGCATTAGCATTCAAACTTTAACATTGCTGTATTTGCATATATACAAGAAGGGTTAACTTTAATGCCATTTAATCTCATATTCCCATGAAAGGTTATACTTTAAAGGCATCTGATCTCTTATTTCCATCATAGAGGACACGAACAGTATGAAAATGAACAGATATTAGCATTAGCAGTAGATCGCTAGCATTAGCAAGTTAGCATTAGCATTCAAATTTTAACATTGCTGTATTTGCTTATATACAAGAAGGATTAAGCTCAAATGCCATCTAATCACATATTCACATGAAGGGATATGCTTAAATGCCATGTGATCAATTATTACGATCAAAGAGGACACGTACAGTATGACAATGCCAAGATATTAGCACTAGCATTTGATCGATAGCATTAGCAAGTTAGCAGAAGGATTCAAACTTTAACATTGCTGTATTAGCATATATACAAGAAGGGTTAAGCTTTTAATGCCATTTAATCTCATATTCCCATGAAGGGGTTATGCTTTAATAAAATCTGATCTCTTATTTTCCATCATAGAGAACACGTTCAGTATGAAATGACCAGATATTAGCACTAGCATTAGATGGCTAGCATTGGCAAGTTAGCATTAGCATTCAAACTTTAACATTGCTGTATTTTAATTTATACAAGAAGGGTTAAGCTTTAATGCCATCTAATCTCATATTCCCATGAGGGGATATGCTTTTAATGCCATCTGATCTCTTATTTCCATCATAGAGGACAAGTACAGTATGAAAATGACCAGGTATTAGCACTAGCATTAGATCGCTAGCTTTTAGCAAGTTAGCATTAGCATTCAAACTTTAACATTGCTGTATTTGCATATATACAAGAAGGGTTAAGCTTTAATGCCATTTAATCTCATATTCCCATGAAGGGTTATGCTTTAATGCCATCTGATTTCTTATTTCCATCAAAGAGGACACAACAGTATGAAAATGACAAGATATTAGCACTAGCATTAGATCGCTAGCATTAGCAAGTTAGCATTAGCATTCAAACTTTTAACATTGCTGTATTTGCATATATATACAAGAAGGGTTCAGCTTTAATGCCATTTAATCTCATATTCCCATGAAAGGTTATGCTTTAAAAAGGCATCTGATCTATTATTTCCATTAAAGAGGACACGAAACAGTATGAAAATGACCAGATATTAGCACTAGCATTAGATCGCTAGCATTAGCAAGTTAGCATTATCATTCAAACTTTTAACATTGCTGTATTTGCATATATACATGAAGGGTTAAACTTTTATGCCATTTAATCTCATATTCCCATGAAAGGTTATTCTTTAAATGCCATCTGATCTTTTATTTCCATCATAGAGGACACGTACAGTATGACAATGACCAGATATTAGCACTAGCATTAGATTGCTACCATTAGCAAGTTAGCATTAGCATTCAAAAATTTTAACATTGCTGTATTTGCATATATACATGAAGGGTTTAACTTTAATGCCATTTAATCTCATATTCACATGAAGGGTTATGCTTTTAAAGACATATGATCAATTATTTCCATCAAAGAGGACACGCACAGTATGAAAATGACCAGATATTAGCACTAGCATTAGATTGCTACCATTAGCAAGCTAGCATTAGCATTCAAAACTTTTAACATTGCTGTATTTGCATATATACAGGAAGGGTTCAGCTTTAATGCCATTTAATCTCATATTCCCATGAAGGGTTATACTTTAAAGGCATCTGATCTCTTATTTCTATTAAAGAGGACATGAACAGTATGAAAATGACCAGATATTAGCACTAGCATTAGATGGCTAGCATTAGCAAGTTAGCATTAGCATTCAAACTTTAACATTGCTGTATTTGCATATATACAAGAAGGGTTCAGCTTTAATGCCATTTCATCTCATATTCCCATGAAAGGTTATGCTTTAAAAGGCATCTGATCTCTTATTTCCATCATAGAGGACAAGTAACAGTATGAAAATGACCAGATATTAGCACCAGCATTAGATCGCTAGCATTAGCAAGTTAGCATTAGTATTCAAATTTTTAACATTGCTGTATTTGCATATATACAAGAAGGGTTAAGCTTTAATGCCATTTAATCTCATATTCCCATGAAGGGTTATGCTTTAATGGCATCTGATCTCTTATTTCCATCATAGAGGACACGAACAGTATGAAAATGACCAGATATTAGCACTAGCATTAGATGGCTAGCATTAGCAAGTTAGCATTAGCATTCAAACATTAACATTGCTGTATTTTATATATACAAGAAGGGTTCAGCTTTAATGCCATTTAATCTCATATTCCCATGAAGGGTTATGCTTTAATGCCATCTGATCTCTTATTTCCATTAAAGAGGACAAGTACAGTATGAAAATGACCAGGTATTAGCACTAGCATTAGATCCCTAGCATTAGCAAGTTAGCATTAGCATTCAAACTTTAACATTGCTGTATTTGCATATATACAAGAAGGGTTCAGCTTTAATACCATTTCATCTCATATTCCCATGAAGGGTTATGCTTTAAAGGCATGTGATCTCTTATTTCCATTAAAGAGGACACGAACAGTAGTGAAAATCACCAGTTATTAGCACTAGCATTAGATCCTAACATTAGCAGTTAGCATTAGCATTAAAACTTTAACATTGCTGTATTTGCATATATACAAGAAGGGTTAAGCTTTAATGCCATTTAATCTCATATTCCCATGAAAGGTTATGCTTTAAAGCCATCTGATCTTTTATTTCCATCATCGAGGATACAAACAGTATGAAAAAAGACCAGATATTAGCACTAGCATTAGATCGCTAGCATTTGGAAGTTAGCATTAGCATTCAAACTTTAACATTGCTGTATTTGCATATATACAAGAAGGGTTAAGCTTTAATGCCATTTAATCTCATATTCCCATGAAGGGTTATGCTTTAATGCCATCTGATCTCTTATTTCTATTAAAGAGGACACGAACAGTATGAAAATGACCAGATATTAGCAGCAGCATTAGATCGCTAACATTAGCAAGTTAGCATTAGCATTCAAATTTTAACATTACTGTATTTGCATATATACAAGAAGGGTTAAGCTTTAATGCCATCTAATCACATATTCACATGAAGGGATATGCTTAAATGCCATCTGATCAATTATTACCGTCAAAGAGGACATGTTCAGTTGGACAATGACCAGATATTAGCACTAGCATTAGATCGCTAGCTTTAGCAAGTTAGGATTAGCATTCAAACTTTAACATTGCTGTATTTGCATATATACAAGAAGGGTTCAGCTTTAATGCCATTTAATCTCATATTCCCATGAAGGGTTATTCTTTAAAGGCGTCTGATCTCTTATTTCTATTAAAGAGGACATGAACAGTATGAAAATGACCAGATATTAGCACCAGCATTAGATCGCTAGCATTAGCAAGTTAGCATTAGCATTCAAATTTTAACATTACTGTATTTGCATATATACAAGAAGGGTTAAGCTTTAATGGCATTTAATCTCATATTCCCATGAAGGGTTATGCTTTAAAAGCATCTGATCTATTATTTCCATTAAAGGGGACACGAACAGTATGAAAATGAAGAGATATGAGCACTAGCATTAGATCGCTAGCATTAGCAAGTTAGCATTAGCATTCAAACTTTAACATTGCTGTATTTGCATAAATACAAGAAGGGTTCAGCTTTAATGCCATTTAATCTCATATTCCCATGAAGGGTTATTCTTTAAAGGCGTCTGATCTCTTATTTCCATTAAAGAGGACACGAACAGTATGAAAATGACCAGATATTAGCACCAGCATTAGATCGCTAGCATTAGCAAGATAGCATTAGCATTCAAATTTTAACAATACTGTATTTGCATATATACAAGAAGGGTTAAGCTTTAATGCCATCTAATCACATATTCACATGAAGGGATATGCTTAAATGCCATCTGATCAATTATTACCATCAAAGAGGACACGTACACTATGACAATGTCCAGATATTAGCACTAGCATTAAATTGCTACCATTAGCAAGTTAGCAGAAGCATTCAAACTTTAACATTGCTGTATTTGCATATATACATGAAGGGTTAAGCTTTAATGCCATTTAATCTCATATTCCCATGAAGGGTTATGCTTTTAATGAAATCTGATCTCTTCTTTCCATCTTAGAGGACACGACAGTATGAAAATGACCATATATTAGCACTAGCATTAAATGGCTAGCATTGGCAAGTTAGCATTAGCATTCAAACTTTAACATTGCTGTATTTTAATTTATACAAGAAGGGTTAAGCTTTAATGCCATGTAATCTCATATTCCCATGAAGGGTTATGCTTTAATGCCATCTGATCTCTTATTTCCATCATAGAGGACAAGTACAGTTTGAAAATGACCAGATATTAGCACTAGCATTAGATGGCTAGCATTGGCAAGTTAGCATTAGCATTCAAACATTAACATTGCTGTATTTTAATTTATACCAGAAGGGTTAAGCTTTAATGCCATGTAATCTCATATTCCCATGAAGGGTTATGCTTTAATGCCATCTGATCTCTTATTTCCATCATAGAGGACAAGCACAGTATGAAAATGACCAGGTATTAGCACTAGCATTAGATCGCTAGCATTAGCAAGTTAGCATTAGCATTCAAACTTTAACATTGCTGTATTTGTATATATACAAGAAGGGTTAAGCTTTAATCCCACCTAATCACATATTCAGTTGAAGGGATATGCTTAAATGGCATCTGTTCAATTATTACCATCAAAGAGGACACGTACACTATGAAAATGACCAGGTATTAGCACTAGCATTTGATCGCTAGCATTAGCAAGTTAGCATTAGCATTCAAACTTTAACATTGCTGTATTTGTAGATATACAAGAAGGGTTAAGCTTTTTAATGCCATTTAATCTCATATTCGATGAAGGGTTATGCTTTAATGCCATCTGATCTCTAATTTCCATAATAGAGGACAAGAACAGTATGAAAATGACCAGATATTAGCACTAGCATTAGATCGCTAGCATTCGCAAGTTAGCATTAGCATTCAAATTTAACATTGCTGTATTTGCATATATACAAGAAGGGTTAAGCTTTTAATGCCATCTAATCACATATTCACATGAAGGATATGCTTAAATGCCAACTGATCAATTATTACCATCAAAGAGGACATGTTCAGTTGGACAATGACCAGATATTAGCACTAGCATTAGATCGCTAGCTTTAGCAAGTTAGGATTAGCAGTCAAACTTTAACATTGCTGTATTTGCATATATACAAGAAGGGTTCAGCTTTAATGCCATTTAATCTCATATTCCCATGAAGGGTTATGCTTTAAAGGCATCTGATCTCTTATTTCCATCATAGAGGACACGAACAGTATGAAAATGGCCAGATATTAGCACTAGCATTAGATCGCTAGCATTAGCAAGTTAGCATTAGCATTCTAACTTTAACATTGCATTATATGCATATATACAAGAAGGGTTCAGCTTAAATGCCATTTAATCTCATATTCCCATGAAGGGTTATACTTTAAAGGCGTCTGATCTCTTATTTCTATTAAAGAGGACACCGAACAGTATGAAAATGACCAGATATTAGCACCAGCATTAGATCGCTAGCATTAGCAAGTTAGCATTAGCATTCAAATTTAACATTACTGTATTTCATATACACAAGAACAGTTCAGCTTTAATGCCATTTAATCTCATATTCCCATGAAGGGTAATGCTTTAAAGGCATCTGATCTATTATTTCCATTAAAGAGGACACGTTCAGTATGAAAATGACGAGATATTAGCACTAGCATTAGATCGCTAGAATTAGCAAAGTTAGCATTAGCATTCAAACTTTAACATTGCTGTATTTGCATATATACAAGAAGGGTTAAACTTTAAAGCCATCTAATCTCATATTCCCATGAAGGGGTTCTGCTTTTAATGCCATCTGATCTCTTATTTCTATCATAGAGGACACGACAGTATGAAAATGACCAGATATGAGCACTGGCATTAGATCGCTAGCATTAGCAAGTTAGCATTAGCATTGAAACTTTAACATTGCTGTATTTGAATTTATAAAGAAGGGTTAAGCTTTAATGCCATTTAATCTCATATTGCCATGAAGGGTTATGCTTTAATGCCATCTGATCTCTTATTTCCATCTAGAGGACACATACAGTATGAGAAATGACCAGAAATTAGCACTAGCATTTGATCCTAGCATTAGCAAGTTGGCATTAGCATTCAAACTTTAACATTGCTGTATTTGCATATATACAAGAAGGGTTAAACTTTTAATGCCATTTAATCTCATATTCCCATGAAAGGTTATACTTTAAAGGCATCTGATCTCTTATTTCCATCATAGAGGACACGAACAGTATGAAAATGACCAGATATTAGCATTAGCAGTAGATCGCTAGCATTAGCAAGTTAACATTAGCATTCAAATTTTTAACATTGCTGTATTTGCTTATATACAAGAAGGATTAAGCTCTAATGCCATCTAATCACATATTCACATGAAGGGATATGCTTAAATGCCATGTGATCAATTATTACGATCAAAGAGGACACGTACAGTATGACAATGCCCAGATATTAGCACTAGCATTTGATCGATAGCATTAGCAAGTTAGCAGAAGGATTCAAACTTTAACATTGCTGTATTAGCATATATACAAGAAGGGTTAAGCTTTAATGCCATTTAATCTCATATTCCCATGAAGGGTTATGCTTTAATAAAATCTGATCTCTTCTTTCCATCATAGAGAACACGTTCAGTATGAAAATGACCAGATATTAGCACTAGCATTAGATGGCTAGCATTGGCAAGTTAGCATTAGCATTCAAACTTTAACATTGCTGTATTTTAATTTATACAAGAAGGGTTAAGCTTTAATGCCATGTAATCTCATATTCCCATGAAGGGTTATGCTTTTAATGCCATCTGATCTCTTTATTTCCATCATAGAGGACAAGTACAGTATGAAAATGACCAGGTATTAGCACTAGCATTAGATCGCTAGCATTAGCAAGTTAGCATTTGCATTCAAACTTTAACATTGCTTTATTTGTATATATACAAGAAGGGTTAAGCTTTAATGCCATTTAATATCATATTGCCATGAAAGGTTATGCTTTAATGCCATCTGATCTCTTATTTCCATTAAAGAGGACACGAACAGTATGAAAATGACTAGATATTAGCACCAGCATTAGATCGCTAGGATTAGCATGTAAGCATTAGCATTCAAATTTTAACATTACTGTATTTGCATATATACAAGAAGGGTTAAGCTTTAATGCCATCTAATCACATATTCACATGAAGGGATGTGCTTAAATGCAATCGACTCAATTATTACCATCAAAGAGGACATGTTCAGTAGGACAATGACCAGATATTAGCACTAGCATTAGATCGCTAGTTTTAGCAAGTTAGGATTAGCATTCAAACTTTAACATTGCTGTATTTGCATATATACAAGAAGGGTTAAGCTTTAATGCCATTTAATCTCATATTCCCATGAAGCGTTATGCTTTAATGCCATCTGATCTCTCATTTCCATCTTAGAGGACAAGTACTGTGTGAAAATGACCAGATATTAGCACTAGCATTAGATCGCTAGCATTAGCAATTTAGCATTGGCATTCAAACTTTAACATTGATGTATTATGCATATATACAAGAAGGGTTCAGCATTAATGCCATTTAATCTCATATTCCCATGAAGGGTTATGCTTTAAAGGCATCTGATCTATTATTTCCATTAAAGAGGACACAAACAGTATATAAATGACATGATATTAGCACTAGCATTAGATCGCTAGCATTAGCAAGTTAGCATTAGCATTCAAACTTTAACATTGCTGTATTTGAATTTATACAAGAAGGGTTAAGCTTAAATGACATTTAATCTCATATTGCCATGAATGGTTATGCTTTAATGCCATGTGATCTCTTATTTCCATCATAGAGGACTCATAAAGTATGACAATGACCATATATTTGCACTAGCATTAGATCGCTATCATTTGCAAATTAGCATTAGTATTCAAACTTTAACATTGCTGTATTTGTATATATACAAGAAGGGTAAAAGCTTTTAATGCCATTTAATCTCATATTCCCATGAAGCGTTATGCTTTAATGGCATCTGATCTCTAATTTCCATCATAGAGAACAAGTACAGTATGAAAATGACAAGATATTAGAACTAACATTAGTCGCTAGCATTAGCAAGTTAGCATTAGCATTCAAACTTTAACATTGCTGTATTTGTATATATACAAGAAGGGTTCAGCTTTAATGCCATTTCATCAAATATTCCCATGAAGGGTTATGCTTTTAAGGCATCTGATCTCTTATTTCCATTAAAGAGGACAAGTACAGTATGAAAATGACCAGATATTAGCACTAGCATTAGATCGCTAGCATTAGCAAGTTAGCATTAGCATTCAAACTTTAACATTGCTGTATTTGCATATATACAAGAAGGGTTAGCTTTAATGCCATTTAGTCTCATATTCCCATGAAGGGTTATGCTTTAATGCCATCTGATCTCTTATTTCCATCATAGAGGACACATACAGTATGAAAATGACCAGATATTTGCACTAGCATTAGATCGCTAGCATTAGCAAGTTAGCATTAGCATTCAAACTTAACATTGCTGTATTTGTATATATACAAGAAGTGTTAAGCTTTAATGCCATTTTATCTCATATTGCCATGAAGGGTTTATGCTTTAATGCCATCTGATATCTTATTTCCATCATAGAGGTCACATATAGTATGACAATGACCACATATTAGCACTAGCATTAGATCGCTAGCATTAGCATTCAAACTTTAACATGACTGTATTTGCATATTTACAAGAAGAGTTAAGCTTGAATGCCATCTAATCTCATATTCCCATGAAGGGTTATGCTTTAATGCCATGTGATCTCTTATTTCCATCATAGAGACACATACAGTATGAAAATGACCAGATATTGAAGCACTAGCATTAGATCACTAGCATTAGCAAGTTAGCATTAGCAAACTTTTAACATTGCTGTATTTGCATATATACAAGAAAGGGTTGAAAGCTTAAATGCCATTTAATCTCATGTTCCCATGAAGGGTTATGCTTTAATGCCATCTGATCTCTTTATTTCCATCATAAAGGACACCTAGAGTATGAAAATGACCAGATATTAGAACTAGCATTAAATCGCTCAAGTTAGGATTAGCATTCAAACTTTAACAGTGCTGTATTTGCATATACTAGAAGGGTTAAACTTTAATGCCATTTAATCTCATATTGCCATGAAGGGTTATGCTTTAATGCCATCTGATCTCTTATTTCCATCATATGACACATACAGTATGACAATGACCAGATATTAGCAATTAGACATCGCTAGCATTAGCAAGTTAGCATTAGCATTCAAACTTTAACATTGCTGTATTTGCATATATATACTAAGAAGTGTTAAACTTTAATGCCATTTAATCTCATAATTCCCATGAAGGTTATGCTTTAATGCCATCTGATCTCTTATTTCCATCATAGAGGACACATACAGTATGACAATGACCAGATATTAGCACTTGAATTAGATCGCTAGCATAGAGCAAGTTAGCATTAGCATTCAAACTTTAACATTGCTGTATTTGCATATATACAAGAAGGGTTACATTAAATGCCATTTAATTCATATTCCCATATTTCCCATAATACCATGTGATCTCTTATTTCCAATCAACATACAGATCTCATGAGAAGGTTATTTGCCAGTATATAGAAGGGTTATGCTTTAATGGTATCTGATACAATATAGAAAAATGACCATATATTAGCACTAGCATTAAATTGCTAGCATTAGCAAGTTAGCATTAAGAATTCAAACTTTAACATTGCTGTATTTGCATATATATACAAAAGAAGGGTTAAACTTAATGCCATTTAATCTCATATTCCCATGAAGGGTTATGCTTTAATGCCATCTGATCTCTTATTTCCATCATATAGGACACCTAGCAGTATGAAAATGACCAGATATTAGAACTAGCATTAGATCGCTAGCATTAGCAAGTTAATGCATTAGCATTCATACTTTAACAGTGCTGTATTTCTATATATAAGAAAGGGTTAGGCTTTTAATGCCATTTAATCTCATATTCCATCTAATCTCATGAAAGGGTTATGCTTTAATGCCATCTGATCTCCTTATTTTCCATCATAGAGGACACATACAGTATGAAAATGACCAGATATTAGCACTTTGCATTAGATCGCTAGCATTAGCAAGTTAGCATTAGCATTCAAACTTTAACATTGCTGTATTTGAATATATACAAGAAAGGGTTAAGCTTTAATGCCATTTAATCTCATATTCCCATGAAGGGTTATGCTTTAATGCCATCTGATCTCTTATTTCCATTATAGAGGACACATACAGTATGACAATGACCAGATATTAGCACTAGCATTAGATCGCTAGCATTAGCAAGTTAGCATTAGCATTCAAACTTTAACATTGCTGTATTTGCACATATACAAGAAGGGTTAAGCTTTTAATGCCATTTAATCTCATATTCCCATGAAGGGTTATGCTTTAATGCCATCTGATCTCTTATTTCCATCATAGAGACACATACAGTATGAAAATGACCAGATATTTGCACTAGCATTAGATCGCTAGCATTAGCAAGTTAGCATTAGCATTCAAACTTTTAACATTGCTGTATTTGTATATATACAAGAAGGGTTAAGCTTGAATGCCATTTTATCTCATATTCCCATGAAGGGTTATGCTTTAATGCCATCTGATCTCTTATTTCCATCATAGAGGACACATACAGTATGAAAATGACCAGATATTAGCACTAGCATTAGATCGCTAGCATTAGCAAGTTAGCATTAGCATTCAAACTTTTAACATTGCTGTATTTGTATATATAGAAGGGTTAACTTTAATGCCATTTAATCTCATATTCCCATGAAAGGGTTATGCTTTAATGCCATCTGATCTCTTATTTCCATCATAGAGGACACATACAGTATGAAAATGACCAGATATTAGCACTAGCATTAGATCGCTAGCATTTGCAAAGCTATTAGCATTCAAACTTTAACATTGCTGTATTTGCATATATACAAGAAGGGTTAAGCTTTAATGCCATTTAATCTCATATTCCCATGAAGGGTTATGCTTTAATGCCATCTGATCTCTTATTTCCATCATAGAGACACCTAGAGTATGAAAATGACCAGATATTAGAACTAGCATTAAATCGCTAGCATTAGAAAGTTAGATTAGCATTCAAACTTTTAACATTGCTGTATTTGCATATATACAAGAAGGGTTAAACTTTTAATGCCATTTAATCTCATATTGCCATGAAGGGTTATGCTTTAATGCCATCTGATCTCTTATTTCCATCATAGAGGACACATACAGTATGACAATGACCAATATTAGCACTAGCATTAGATCGCTAGCATTAGCATTAGCATTCAAACTTTTAACATTGCTGTATTTGCATATATACAAGAAGGGTTAAGCTTAAATGCCATTTAATCTCATATTCCCATGAAGGGTTATGCTTTAATGCCATCTGATCTCTTATTTCCATCATAGAGGACACCTAGAATGAAAATGACCATATATTCGCACTAGCATTAGATCGCTAGCATTAGCAAGTTAGCATTAGCATTCAAACTTTAACATTGCTGTATTTGCATATATACAGGAAGGGTTAATCTATAATGCCATTTAATCTCATGTTCCCATGAAGGGTTATGCTTTTTAATGCCATCTGATCTCTTTATTTCCATCATATAGACAGCTACAGAATGAAATGACCAGATATTAGCACTAGCATTAAATCGCTAGCATTAGCAAGTTAGGATTAGCATTCAAACCTTTAACATTGCTTGTATTTGCATATATACAAGAAGGGTTAAACTTTAATGCCATTTAATCTCATATTCCCATGAAGGGTTATGCTTTAATGCCATCTCATCTCTTATTTCCATCATATAGGACACATAGAGTATGAAATGACCATATTTTAGAACTAGCATTAAATCGCTAGCATTAACAAGTTAGCATTAGCATTCAAACTTTAACATTGCTGTATTTGCATATATACAAGAAGGGTTAAACTTTAATGCCATTTAATTCATATTCCCATGAAGGGTTAGTGCTTTAATGCCATCTGATCTCATATTTCCATCATAGAAAGTACAATACAGTATAAATTGACCAGATATTAGCACTTAGCATTAGATCGCTAGCATTAGCAAGTTAGCATTAGCATTCAAACTTTAACATTGCTGTATTTGCATATATACAAAGAAGGGTTAAGCTTTAATGCCATTTAATCTCATATTCCCATGAAGGGTTATGCTTTAATGGCATCTGATCTCTTATTTCCATCATAGAGGACATACATACAGTATGAAAATGACATATATTTGCACTAGCATTAGATAAGCTAGCATTAGCAAGTTAGCATTTTAGAATTCAAACTTTACATTGCTGTATTTGCATATATACAAGAAAGGGTTAAGCCTTAATGCCATTTAATAACATATTCCCATGAAGGGTTATGCTTTAATGCCATCTGATCTCTTATTTCATCATAGAGGACACATACAGAATGACAATGACCAGATATTAGCACTAGCTTTAGATCGCTAGGCCATCTGATCTCTTATTTCCATCAAAAGGGAAAACCCAAAGGGGAAAATGACCAGATATTAGAACTACATTAAATCGCTAGCATTAGAAAGTTGATTAGTTTCCCTTAAATGCTGTATTTGATATACGAAGGGTTAATTTAAGCCATTTAATCTCATATTGCCATGAAGGGTTATTTTTAATGCCATCTGATCTCTTATTTCCATCAAGAGTAAAATAAGTATGACTTTGGGCCATTTTAGCACCTTATTAGATCGCCATTAGCAATTTAAGCATTAGCATTCAAACTTTAACATTGCTGTATTTGATATATACAAGAAGGTTGTTTAATTTTTTTAATTTTCCCCCATAAAGGGTTTTTTAAATTTGACTGATTCTTATTTCCATCATGAGGCACACAGTAAAAAATCCCCAATTTTTTATGCATTAACCACATTAGAAGTTACATTAGCATTCAAATTTTAACTTTGCTGTATTTGAATATACAAGAAGGGTTAAGC
>CM056199.1:107074616-107233406 GCA_029692085.1 Gymnothorax javanicus
ATGAGAAGATATAAAGTCAAATAAATCCTGACTATAGATATCTTCGGCTATCGTGCTTAACTACAAACAACACTCTAGCGAGGGAGGCGTGGCGGACCTCCGGCTTATATAGAGTCCGGGAAGGCGCCGCCCAAGTTGAATCAGTCAGCTGGGAAAGAATCCGATAGAAAAGGAATTCGATATCGTCCCGGGATGAGAGCCACAAAGAAAAGTCCTTACCCACACAAACATCCAGAACCATGACAGATTCAGCACCATACTTCACTGTGAAATTAGGAGCTTTCTGTATAACTATCTTTCTGTCTATGCCAAGTCCATCTTTGATGTTTGTGGTGTTATGGCCCCAATTTGTTATGGCGTCAATTTGTTATGGCGTCACGGACAGCAAGGGATGACAGACAAAATTCTTAAACTTCAACAGATTTAATTAAACAAACAGAACTAATCTACACTCTACCCTACTGACCAAGATTGAAATCAAATAAAAAATGAGATATTTACAGTTCCTTTGTAATGGAGATGGGCTGCTATGTTGCAATGTCCTGGGACAGGAAAATGCTCCAACACAGGCAAAAATCCACGAAAAGCTTCACAGGTCTTGAAAAGAGTGACAGGTCTGGTCAAATGTATCCTTCCACAATTTCTCCTTGCAATTTCTCCAACTACTCTTCCACTCTCTCAATTTTTCTCCTTATATACTCTTGTCCAGCCCCCTCTGAGGCATGCCCAGGACATGCCCCAAACCTAGCTTTAGACTGGGCTTAACAAAAAAAAATGTCAACACAGCCATCTAGTGGCTTTTGTTATGGCCCCAATTCTACATTTGGATTTTCCACCGGAAACTGTTCCAGATCTCCTGGTGCAAACACATTTTCATCAATGTAATATTCAACAATCTCTCTAGCCAGTCTTGCTTTTCGCATGGCTGGTTTTACATCTGTCAGCTCTAACTGTCTGCATATTTCTAGCAGTTCTGTCTTTTTAAAAGACTTTAAAACCTCTACGGTTGGTGATGCCAAGAAATCATCCATTGCTGTTGATCTGCCAATATATATCTAGGAAAATTCAAAAAACAATTTCACTATTTGAAATTTTAGATTTTCAATAAATGACTCGCACAATGGTCTACCCCGGACCCGAGCCCCCAATTTTATTTATGGCCCCAATTTGTTATGGCGTCGATTTGTTATGGCGTCACGGACAGCAAGGGATGACAGACAAAATCCTTTAAGTTCAACAGATTTAATTAAACAAACAGAACCAATCTACTCTCTACCCTACTGACCAAGATTGAAATAAAATAAAAAAAAATAAGATATTTACAGTTCCTGTAATGGAGATGGGCTGCTCTGTTGTGATGTCCTGGGACAGGAAAATGCTCCAACACAGGCAGAAATCCACAAAAAGCTGAACAGGTCTTGAAAAAAGAGTGACAGGTCTGGTCAAATGTATCCTTCTTGCAATTTCTCCTACTACTACACACTCTCGATTTTTCTCCTTATATACTCTTGTCCAGCCCCTCCCATTTCTGGGACTTTCCCCTCTGGGCATGCCTGGACATGCCCAACCTAGCTTCAGACTGGGCTTCACAAAAAAAAAGTCAATACTGCCATCTAGTGGCTATTTACCACATTACACTTTTTTTTCCACATTACAGTGGCCAAAAAGTTATATTTTTGTCTCCTCTTATCATAACAACCATTCCCATTAAAAGTTCCAGTACCATTCAACAAACTATAGGCACTTTAATCTGCTGTTGATTGACAACAGAGGCTTTTTTTCTGTCAACAACTTGTAGAGATGTAGGTGGTGTTTGATGGTAGTTTTTAAGACTTTCTGAAACCAAGACTCAACTTAATTCTCTAGCTATGATCCTTGAAGATTCTTTTGCCAGTCAAACCATCCTCCTCAAGGTGCATGGGGTCCATATACAAACAAGTCTTCTTCCAGGTTAATTCTTGACATCTCCTGTCCCTTTAAACTTCTGAACTGTTGTCCTCCATCCATCCATCCATCTTCTTCTGCTTATCTGGGGCCGGGTCGCAGGGGCAGCAGTCTAAGCAAGGATGCCCAGACTTCCCTCTCCCTGGCCACTTCCTCCAGTTCTTCCAGGGGTATCCTGAGGCCTTCCCAAGCCAGCCGAGCGACATAGTCCCTCCAGCATGTCCTGGGTCTTCCCCGGGGCCTCCTCCCGGTGGGGCATGCCCGGAACACCTTCCCAGGAAGGTGTCCAGGGGGTATCCGATATAGATGCCCGAGCCACCTCAGCTGGCTCCTCTCGACGTGGAGGAGCAGCGGCTCTACTCTGAGCCCCTCCTGGGTGACCGAGCTTCTCACCCTATCTCTAAGGGAGCACCAGGCCACCCTGCGGAGGAAACCCATTTCAGCCGCTTGTATCCGAGATCTCGTTCTTTCGGTCATGACCCAAAGTTCATGACCATAGGTGAGAGTAGGAACGTAGATTGACTGGTAAATTGAGAGCTCAGCCTTTCGGCTCAGCTCCTTCTTCACCACAACAGGAGCTGAGCCGAAAGGCGAAAAGGCTCAAATGTTGTCCTGACAGTTGGAAATTGGTATTTTCAATTGTTAAGAGTTTTTTTTATATACCTTTCCTGATTTGCAAAGCTCAACAACTTTTCTTTGGACATTGTCGCTGTGTTCTCGGGTCCCATAGTGATGAATGACTAAGGGAATTTTGGCCTGCGTCACCTCAAATATATATTCAAGTGAAATAGGTCATGGGTCACAGGTGACCATTTAGTGTTCCTTATCAAACTGGTGAGCTTAAAAATATAACTGGAAATATACTTCAGCAAGATTTAAATCATAGGATTTTCTGGGGCTGTCAATAATTATGGCGCACATTTTCTTCTTTTATTAATGTTACTATAAAGTATAAGTAAGATATTTGTACATATTTTGATTGAAAGACCAAGAGAATAATCAGCAAAGATTTTGTGGATAAAATTGTAAAATATCTCAGTTTCAACATTTGCTAAGTTATCTCTGTTCTATTGTGAATAAAATACTGGCTGGTGTGATTTGAAAGTCATTGAGTTTTGATTTTATTCACAATTTACACTTTGTCCCAACTATTTCGGAATTGGGGTTGTACAGTCCATAAGCAATGTAAATTCATAGACACATGAAAAATTACTTGGGTGAGAGCTTGAGCCGGGCAGGCAGGTGCATTGTTAATGTTTTCACATTCTTGGAGGCAACCTTATTTACAGAGGTGTTTTGGACCTAAAAATTTTGGGAGCCAGTGCCCTAAACTTGATGCAGTGACATTATAAGCAATGAGCCACACTAACTTTACCAGCATGAAAGCATGAAAAAGGCTACAGGCCATAAATCTCATTAACTGCTATCGCTCAAAAGCAGAGTAACATCTATTGCACTATTTTTGTAAGGGTTAGGGCCCTCGTCCCCAAATCATGATCAGAGAGGGCCTAGAATGGAGGCTTCATTCACTTATTTGCCTGTAAGCAGAGAAAAACAGGGCTGGATTTGGATTAGAGGGCCAGTTTGGTAATCCCTTGGTTAAGGTTTGGGGAAGATGAGGAAAATATTTTCTCCCTATGTTGTTTGATATGGTTACCAGCGGCGGGGGTAGAGGAGCTTCCAGGCCATTCAATACACTGGAGGCTTTACATAGAAAGAATTCTGTCCCACATGTGATGAAGTTTCAGATACAGTATGAGTGTTTTTCAAGTGCTATTGGGCACAAAACGTTTTTCTACCCACTGCCTGTCCTTAAGTGACAATTTGGTGTTTGTTTGAATACCTAATATTTTCATAATTTCATAGTGAAGGAAAAATGTGAGACCAATGTCTTAAATCAAAATAGTTGCCAAGTAGGCATACACATGGGCTACCTTGCACACAGCCTCGTTTTCATGATGTGCAGAGCCCTTAATGCACAGAGGCTGTCTCAAGCCGCACACTTGCATGCTGTGCCCTACTCTGCTCCTGATAGTACACTTCAGTCATGGCTTCCGAGTGTAAGGAGTGTGGAAGTGCAGTAGCAGTGTAAGTTTTGGACATTATATTATGCACTGGCACTTCGTGGTGACATCTGACCCATTACCTTCACCCTCCAATGTTTTATTCGATGATGCTCTAGTAAAGCTGAGGGAATGCAGCTGACCTTGTGAAATTACTCAGTAAATGCACATACAATTAGTTGATACATAGCTCATCACTTAAGTCGAAATCTCATTTTTGATTATGTTCATAAGTCTGGAGAGAACACATGGATATTTTGTGCTTCGATGGATATTCAGTGTGCAAACAACCTAATGAAGCGATGTTGTTACAACTGATAATGTAATAAATTACCGATAATGTAATAACGCCTGATAATGTAATAAATGATTACACTATCCAGCCGATAATGTAGTAATTGACCAATAATGTAATAACAATTTCTAGCCGATAATGTAATACCATTTTGACCAATAGTGTAATAAAGTACGCCGACCGATAATGTAATAAACTTTTGACCGATAATGTAATAAAGTCAAAAGAGGGCAATCATCTACCCTGCCTTGGCTTAAAGGGGGGGGCGGGGTGTCAGACAGGGTGACCAGACATCCCGTATTATGCAGGATTGTCTCGTATTTGGCTCATTTGTCCCATGCCCCATATCAACCCTTACCGGTACGCACTTTTGTCCCATATTTTATTTTATTTTTACAATGTTTAACAAACAAATATATATATGTATATATATATATATATATATATATGGCATATATAATATATAATTATATAATATCTTGACGAAAAATCTAAGGAGATTCAATTTGTCAACTTCTGTTAAGGCCCAGCGCGCGCTACTGTAGGGTTCTGCCAATGCTGGTCGGCGCTGCAGTTTTCTCTCTCGTAAACGGTCGTTGCCATTTGAAACGGTCGATGCCATATCACTGAACGGTCGATGCCATTTTGGACGGTCAATGCCATATCCGAGCGCCCGATCTTGCATTCCAGATGCTCGTGAAGTTTACACATATTCCGGAATTCTCAGAATTAGCTAGCTAGCTAACCCTTTTAACTACTTCCACAGTCTTACGTCTTCATATTTGCTTGAACTAATATAACTCACACGAACATATTATAGTACACCGTGTCCCAAAAGTTCATGCACCCCAATGGGCAACATGTCTGTCTCCACAATGGGCTGCACCTGGTCAGCTAGGTGTTGTGAGATTGTTTAATTAGTTCATCTGTTTGCGAGAGGCCTATAAATTTCTTGGTTGACTAAGGAACCAAGAGAGAACTGTCACTGAGAGAACCTTTTTGGTAGTGCTGCCATGATGGCCAAACAAAAACCTGGAAAGGCTGCTCTTTCAGAGCCTCAGGTCCATGCTCAAGCCGTTGCCTTGCGCAGGTCAGGGACAACTTGCAGGGAGGTAGTTCAGGACCTTGGCAGAAGCATACGATGGGTGAAGAAGTGGTGGCAGAGACACCAGAGTTGTGACTCCCTTGAAGACGAGCCCCCTGCAGGTCGCCCCTCAGTCCTGAGTTCCAGGGCCAAGGACCTCATTCACAAGGCCAAGGGAAAGCGACACCGATCCTGCCGCAGACTCAGTCGAAGACTAAAGAATCTTGGGAAAGCAGTCTCTAAGAGTACCATCCATCGTTTTCTAACTGAGAAACTGGGTCTGAGAGCATACAGAAGACAGTGGATTCCTCCCCTTACCAAACTGCAAAAGGAGAAGCGGCTGGCTTTTACAAATAAGTATGCCACAATGACTCCAAGACACTGGGAAAACTGGGTTTTCTCTCATGATGCCCACTCTACTTATTTCCAACTCCCAACAGCCAAAATGACCGCATCTACACTGACAATCGAAAGAAAGTTCCACCTTCTGAACAAGTCAAGTTCAGCACCCATTGCATGGTCTGGGGGGCGATGTCATCTTCAGGGCTGTTGGAGTTGCATGTTCTACCCCTGGGCACCACCATCAATGCTGAGTATTATGTCAAGAACATTCTCCAGCCAGTGCTACTTCCCATACTCACCAGAAAAAAAGAAATCGGGCCCCGTCACTGCTAGGAAGATGTTCAACAGGTGTGCGGAAATGGTCTTTGTGCAAGATGGTGCACCCGCACACACTGCGCGTTCAACTCAGAAGTGGTGTTCTGAGCAGCTTCCTGGCTCTCAGCGCAAAGAGGAATGGCCACCCAACTCCCCGGACTTCAACCCAATTGAGAACTCCTGGGGTATCCTGAACAGTCGGGTCTTCCACAGCCCACCGCCTACCACCATGAAGCAGCTCAATGTGAGGGCTGTGTGGGAGTGGGGCAACTTTGAGCCTTCTGTTCTAAACATCTCAGTGCATTCTATGCCCCACAGGCTGAGGGCAGTAATTAAGATGCAGGGGGGATACACTGGCTTTTGAATAAATGCATTCTGTTGAATATTCACAATCTGAGTTGACTTTTTCTGTGGTGCATGAACTTTTGTGGAAACAGTGCAAACCGACTCATTTTATGCAACATACTCTTCATTCATTCATTAATCGCATTCAAATGATATTACTATTCAGTCATTCTCCACACCACGTAAATATTTTAAATCGACAAAATTAGTTTCCAATTTGAACTGCTAGGTGTCAAGAGAAAACAAATTTTGGACAGAACTTAGGAAAGGTGTTTATTCACAGCAAACATATTTCAAGAGTGAAACACTGCAACATACAGGGGGAACAGGAGGGCAATCTACATTCTCATTCCCCCCCAACCCCACACACACACACACACACACACACACACACACACAGCAAAGCACACAGGTTGTTTCATGTCATAGCACAACATGATGCCCCTCTCTCCAAGAGTTATCCTCCTCCCTATTGAGGGGGATCTGAAAGCCACTGGAGAGGGGTTCTGCCAACTGGCTGGACAGTGCATTTTGGAAAGGTGTGGGAGCCATAAGTGAGTGTCCTATATGAATTAAGTGTTATGTATGAGTATTTTGTGTACAGCACTGTATATCATTTGTAAATGGAGATTTGTTAGACACTGTTTAAATGCCCATTATGACTGGTCAGCGATTTGTTTATTTTGGTTATCATTTGGCACCCTCTCGTGGTATGACTGGAGAAAAACATGATCTGATGCAATACCACTTCTTTGTGAAGAAATAGACTAGTGCTTTCTAGAAGCTTCTGGCGTCATCCTGCCTGGAGGGGGCGGGATTTCCCAGGAATCCTGTAGATCTTTCCAGAATGTTGCTAGTCTATATAAATGCTGTGATTTTGGTCAGTTGAGGCAGAGTTTTTGTTTTGGCAACAGAGTTACATAGTGGCATTAGAGTGTTATTATAAGATTAAACAGTGGATTATTTGTAGAATTTTTTTTTTTTTTAATCAGTGAAGAATAAAATTGTTTAAGTTGTCATTGCTGGTGTTCTTTGTTGTGATTTTTAAGTCATAACAAATTGGAGGTTCCACCGAGATAAACCAATCATTGGATCAATGATTGGATTCACCAAAGATTAAAGTTGATCTATTATTTTAAATCTTGTGACTATTTGAAAAAACCAGCAATCATGACTTTTGATGTCGAAAGTTTTCTGAAAACTCCAACCCAGGAATCAATTGTGCCGGCAAATAAGAAGGACTTGCTGCAAATAGCCTCAAACCTTGGATTATCTGATGTGAAATCATCAATGAAGAAACAAGAAATATTGAACATTTTGGTGTAACATTTCATCGATGAAGATATCTTTGGGGAAGAAGCAGCAGAATTGATTAAAGATGTGGAAGTGCCTGAAACAGAGCTGCAAAGACTTGAGATTCAGCTACGCCAAAAACAATTAGAGCTGGAAGAAAGAAGGAAGGAGAGAGAACTGGAAGAAAGAAGGTTGGAGAGAGAACTGGAAGAAAGAACGATGCACTTGCAGTAATAATTGGAAATGAAGAAAATAGAAGCAGGTACTGTTACAAAATCTTTTGGACTTTCTGATCATTTTGATGTGGTTAAACACATCAGACTTGTTCCTCCCTTCCTAGAAAATGATGTTGACCAATACTTTACCCATTTTGAAAAAATTGCTGAAAATTTGAAATGGCCAAAAGAGCATTAGACAATAATGTTACAAAGTGTTCTTAATGGTAAAGCTAGGAAAATCTATAACCAGTTATCTGTCCAACAGTGTTCTGATTATGATTTTGTCAAATCTGCCATTCTGAAGGGTTATGAATTGGTCCCCGAGGCTTACAGGCAAAAATTTAGGAATTCTCGCAAGGAAGCCAGTCAAACTCATGTTGAATTTGGCAGGTTGAAGGAACAGTTGTTTGATCAGTGGTGTAATTCCATGAAAGTTGAGAAAGATTTTGACAGAATGAGGCAACTTATTCTGGTTGAGGAATTCAAAAGTTGTATACTTTGCAAGATGTTTCCACCCTGGCTGATATTTATGCATTGACTCATAAGTCTTCTTTTGTCCAAAAATCCACTTTTTCTAAATTTCAAGGCAAGTCTCAGTCCAAGACTTCTTCTAATAACACTTCTAATGATTCTAAGGCCACTTCTGAGAGGAAACCTTCCAGTGAGAAGCAATCCTCTGATTCTTTACCTTCTGTGTCTTGCCAATACCGCAAAAAGCAAGGTCACCTCATTTCTGAGTGTTATGCTCTCAAGAAAAAACAACAACAAGAAGAAACCAAGCCAACTGCTTTCACTAGGAGAGAATCTCTTGTATCAAAGGTCAGTTCGCCTGATCTTCTACCTTCTGTGTCTGATTCTGTTATGGAGTGTTTTGAGCCATTCATCACCAATGGTTTTGTCTCACTTTCGCATGATTTTTCCTCATCTGCTCCTGCTCGAATTCTAAGGGATACTGGGTCTTCCCAATCTCTTATTCTTGCATATATTCTGCCTTTTTCGGACAAAACATCTACTCAGGCTAATGTTATTCAAGGAGTAGAATGTGGTTTTACAAGTGCGCCTCTGCATAATGTTCATCTCAAATCAGACTTGGTCTCTGGGCCTGTTACTGTTGGTGTTAGGTCTTCTCTTCCTTTCAAAGGTGTTCATTTGCTTCTCGGTAATGATCTTGCTGGGGATAAGGTTGTCCCCTACCCTGTTGTAACTGACACTCCTTTGATTGATCAAGAATCTGACTCTATAGAGGAGGAAATTCCAGACCTCTATCCTTCATATGCAGTTACTCGTTCTATGGCCATTAAAGGCTATTCAAGATGATGCTGACCTGGACTTCAACCTGGCTGACACTTTCATTGGGCAGTCTTTTCATCAGGAACCTTCCAGTCCTGAGATGTCAGGGAAATCTTAAGACTTGTTCTCGTCAGGTCATTCGAATGACATTCTGTCTCGGAAACAACTTATTCAGGAGCAACAACAAGCTTGTGATCTAGCGCATCTTCTACCACAGGCTGTAAGTGAACAAGAGGCTACTCAAGTTCCTGTCTGTTTTTACTATAAAAATGGTGTGCTTATGAGAAAGTGGCATCCACCTGATGTTTCTGCAGATGAAGAGTGGATGATCACCCATCAAATTGTTCTTCCAAAGTCTTATCATCAAGAAACTGTTAGTCTGGCCCATGACAATCCTATGTCAGGTCATTTGGGTATCAAGAAGACCCTTCAACATGTCAGGAATCATTTCTGCTGGCCTTCCATGAGGTCCAATGTACAGGAGTACTGCAAATCCTATCATACTTGTCAAATGGTTGGGAAGCCGAACTAGAATATTCCAAGGGCTCGACTTAAGCCCATTCCTGCTTTTGAAGAACGTTTCAGTGGGATCATCATTGACTGTGTTGGACCATTGCCAAAGACTAGATCTGGTTGTGAGTACCTACTGACTATTATGTGTGCTTCCACTCGGCTTCCTGAGGCAATTCCACTTTGTAATATCAAGGCAAAGACTATCATCAAGGCTCTTACCAAGTTTTTCTGCTTTGTTGGTCTTCCTAAGTCTATTCAGTCTGATCAAGGGTCAAATTTCATGTCTGGCATATTGCAACAAGTTATGCATGAGCTTGGTATTAAACAATACAGGTCATCAGCTTACCATCCTGAGAGTCAAGGTGCTTTGGAGAGGTTCCATCAAACCCTGAAGAACATGATAAGGACCTACTGCCTTGACACAGAGAAAGATTGGGATGAAGGTGTCCATCTTCTTCTGTTTGCTGCCCGTGAAGCTGTTCAGGAGTCTCTTGGGTTCAGTCCTTTTGAGCTTGTTTTTGGGCACACAGTCCGTGGACCTCTGAAGCTTCTGAAGGAAAAGTTGCTGGCCGAAGATGATGTCCCAATGAACTTGCTTCAGTATGTCTCTGACTTCCGTAATCGTCTCTCTAAGGCTTGTGACTTTGCTAAGTCTAATCTCAAAGAGGCTCAGGGCAAAATGAAAACCAGATATGACCTTCATTCCCAAGATAGAAGTTTTAAAACTGGTGACAAAGTTCTTGCGCTTTTTCCAGTTCCTGGAAACCCTCTCAGAGCCCGATATTTCCGCCCTTACACTGTCCTCAAAAAGGTCAGTGGTCTAAATTACATAAATTTAACCCCTAGAAGGAGGAAACAAAAACAAATGTGTCACATCAACATGCTGAAAGAATACATTGACAGAGACCCTCAGCAAAAGCCAGTCAACATGGTAAATACAATTGAACTGGAAAATTCTGAAGAAGATTGTGACTGCCCCTTGGAAAATGAACCTGGTCCAGCCAAACTTGAAAATTCAGACATTCTTCAAAATATTGACAGAAGGTTGTCCCACCTGGACCCTTTTCAACAGCAACAGCTAAAGCAGCTCATAATTGAATATAGTCACATATTCCCTGATGTTCCATCAAGGACTGATATGGTTTACCATGATGTCATCCTACAAGATGATGCCAAGCCTGTAAAACAGCATCCTTACAGAATGAATCCAGAGAAGCAGAAATACCTTAAACAAGAAGTCAAATACCTGCTTGAAAATGACTTTGTTGAACTAAGTAACAGTGACTGGAGTTCTCCATGCATCCTAGTTCCGAAACCCAATGGAACATATAGAATGGTGACGGACTACAGGAAAGTGAACGCTCTATCAAAAACTGACTCATATCCTATTCCCAGGATTGATGACTGCATTGACAAAGTTGGACAGTCAAAGTATGTCACCAAATTTGATCTCCTCAAGGGCTTCTGGCAGATCCTCTAACAGACAGAGCAAAGGAGATCTCTGCCTTCGTCACACCAGATGGATTATACCAATACAAGGTCATGCCATTTGAATGAAAAATTCTCGGCCACCTTCCAACATCTGGTAAACAGAGTGATTGCTGGACTACCAGGATGTGAGGCCTATATTGATGACATTATCATCACCAGCGACAGCTTCCAAGAGCACCTCACCTACATCAGAAACTTCTTTCAGAGAGTGAGTGATGCCAAGCTGAATATCAACCTTTTTAAAGTGACTTTTGCAAAGCTACAGTTGTTTACTTAGGTCATATTGTAGGACAGGGTCAAGTCAAACCAATTGATGCAAAAGTAAAAGTTATCACTGAATTTCCTGAACCTACAACTAAAAGATAACTAATGAGATTTCTAGGGATAGCTGGCTACTACAGAAAATTCTGTAAAAATTTCTCTATCATTTCTGATCCTTTGACAAATTTACTGAAGAAAAATGCAAAATTTGTTTGGGATGAAAAATGTCAAAATTCAATTCAGCAACTGAAAGCTATCCTCAAAAATGCACCAGTTCTCTTATCTCCTAATTTCAAAAAGGAGTTCAAGTTGGCTGTTGATGCCAGTGATATTGGTGCAGGCGCAGTTTTACTGCAAGAGGACACTGATGGAGTAGATCATCCTGTTTGTTACTTTTCCAAAAAGTTTGACAAACATCAGAAAAACTATTCAACAATTGAAAAAGAATGTTTGGCACTTGTTTTGGCTTGACAAAATTTTGAAGTCTATTTGACTTGTTCAGCTACTTCCATCAGGTCTTCAGTGATCACAATCCCCTCACATTCTTGCATAAGATCAAAAACAAGAATCAAAAGATTAATGAGATGGAGTTTACTTTTCCAAGAGTATGATTTGGATATTTCTCACATCAGGGGAAAAGATAGTGTATCTGGAATAACACTTTCACGCATGTAAATTTTAGTTCTCTATTTGATTGTGAAAAATGTAAATTTTACTTCTCTATTTGATTGCGAAAATTGCACTGGTTGTTATGTATATGATTGTTATAATGATCAATGATACTTTTTGTGTAAAGTTCAAGATTATACTGATTATAAAGCTGTGTTAATTTTAACAAAAGAAAGCTTTTAGTAAACCTTTCTTTTCTTAAAGAGGGGAGGTGTTATGTATGAGTATTTTTTGTACAGCACTGTATATCATTTGTAAATAGAGATTTGTTAGGCACTATTTAAATGCCCATTATGACTGGTCAGCGATTTATTTTGGTTATCATTTGGCACCCTCTGGTGGTTTGACTGTAAAAAACATGATCTGATGCAATACCACTTCTTTGTGAAGAAATAGACTAGTGCTTTCTAGAAGCTTCTGGCATCTTCCTGCCTGGAGGGGGCAGGATTACCCAGGAATCCTGTAGATCTTTCCAGAATGTTGCTAGTCTATATAGATGCTGTGATTTTGGTCAGTTGAGGCAGAGTTTTTGTTTTGGCAACAGCGTTACATCGTGGCATTAGAGTGTTATTATAAGATTAAACAGTGGATTATTTGTAGAGTTTTTTTTTTTTAATCAGTGAAGAATAAAATTGTTTAAGTTGTCATTGCTGGTTTTCTTTGTTGTGATTTTTAAGTCATAACACAAGCCACCTGGAACAGCCACAAGATGGTGCCACATTAATATAAAGATTTGTCTGTCTATTAAAATGCAACAACTCTGTGGCCCTCCTGGTAAATTCCTTGTATGCATTTGTGGGGCACCCTAGGTCTCCCCATGATTGTAGAGTCTTGCAGAAAAGTCTCATCTATGTTCAGCGCCTGTTATCTCCTTGTGGTAATATACAGCACCATCTCCAAAAAAGTTGGGACGCTATGTAAAATGTAAATAAATAAGAATGCAATGATTTGCAAATCAGTTAAGCCATTAATTTTATTGAAAATAGTTCAAAGACAACCTGAGAAATTATATTGTTTTTTGAAAAATATCTGTACATTTTGAATTTGATGCTAGCAATACGTTTCAAAAAAGTTGGGACAGTGGCAACAATAGACTAGAAAAGTTGTACTATGTTAATGAAGCACACCTGGGGGAACATCTCACAGCTAATTGGGTTAAGAGGCAACAGGTCAGTAACATAATTGGGTATAAAAAATTCTTTCAGAAGTGAAAATAGTGAGGGCTTCAGCTCTATGTGAAAGCCTGCATGGGCAAATACAACCCCAATTCCAAAAAAGTTGTGGTGCTGCGTAAATTGTGAATAAAAACAGAATGCAGTGATTTCAAATGATTGCAGAATGCAAATTTCATAAACCCATATTTTATTCACAATAGAACGTAGACAAGGTAACCGATGTTGAAAGTGAGGCATTTTACCATTTCATGAAAAAAAATTTGCTCATTTTGAATTGCTTGAGAATGCTTTGGTTTTGACCCAGATTAAAAGCTTGAATAAAATCATTGAACTGAAATGTAAGCAGATGACTCTAGTACCACTGCAACCCTTTCCCAAAAATTTAGTATGAATTTATCAAACCATTTTTGCTCAAAATTGCTGACAGAAAACAGAAAAACAAACGCCACCATATACTGTGTCTGACTCCGCTACCACTTTAGGTGGGGGAAAAAAGTCTACTGACATTGGTATAGGAATGATTTCCTTGTTGGACTTTCAAAGAAAGTTTTGATGGAAGTTTGAATGGGATTATCTCTCAGTGTTTTATTCTTGATATTCAGACAAACAAAAAGTACAAACAAAAACTTTTGGCTTCAATATTGTTATTATATTTTATAATGACAAAAATTCATTCTTAAGGTAAAATGTGTAGTACCTGATTTAATATTATGCTTCTTCATTCCCCAGTACCAGGCGTTGACATAAATTCTTCCTCTGGAGGGCAGTATTACTCTAGCCCTGACTGAACCTAAAAACTCTGTCCACATCTTTTGCAAAATGTTGCTGCAAATTTCCAAATGCAATAGTGTGTCATTAAAACACCCACCAAGACTGGGATTTAGATTCCGTCGAGGATAGTGGTACTGAGCAATCTGGACAATCCCCATTAACTTTGCTCACAGGCTAATGGCTTGTGTCTGAGAATAGGCAGATCATTCATGCAGCTAAGCTGCTGGGCAAGCTTTCCACCTTGAAACTCTTTCCTACCACTTTTCTGGATATTTATTCCATATTTTTCTACTCTGTCCAGGGATTGGTGCACTACATCTTTGTTTTCAAGGAACTCTCCTGTTTTATGTAGTTCTTCCTGTTATTTAGCGACTCAGAATTTAAAGCTGCTGAAATATTTGAAGCACGGATGTTGTAGCAGTTCAGGGCAGATACAGTTGTGTTCAAAAAATAGCAGTATAACATCAATGACCTGATGAACCACTGTTATCAGTAGATATTTCTGCATGGCAAATAATTTACTTGTAGATGTAGTAGTGTAATAGAAAAACAACAGACCCAAGTGTCATGACATTCGCTGCTTGTTCTGAGTAATTGGCTCGTGCTTTATAAGGGGCATGTTCAAAATAATAGCAGTGTGGAGTTTAATTAGAGAATTCATTAATTCTGTGAAGAAACAGGCGTCATTAAAGCTGCAGTTGGTAAGTCTCATAAAAGTAACTTTTTTTTCATTTTTGCGACAACTTACAGACAGTATTACATAAAAATAGTACTCTGTAATTAAAAAAAGCCTCCTTTAAACCCACCTACTGCTCCTACTGCAATTTAAAAGAATCGTTCGGATCGACCCAAAAGAACCAATTAAAGCCAGGATGGTGTCTAACAGCCGTCAAACAGTGCACATGCACGCGCTGCGGACAGCCTCCTCCCCCTTCCTCCTCAGTTCACGCCAGTGCTCAGTCAAGCTGAAATCTCCGAGAGAAGCTTCAGGAGCTAAGAGAAACTAATGGATCAACAACAGCCATCAGCGAGGAAAAAAATACCGCTACCTCAGTTACCGACAACAGCACACACGGCTAAGACAAGTAAGAAGCAGAAGCCAGAAGAAAAAAAGCACAAAAGAAAGAATTAGACAAAGCCCAGGATAAAACCAGAGTGAACATCGGAGTGGCTTTTCAGAGGTGGAGGGAACTCCATGATTTGGAAGGATTAAAACCGACGCAGAGTTGGCGATTTTTCTGCTTGACAGGTAAACCCCTGCTTTATTCGTTGGTTCATTTTTTGTTCTGCAATGCTCTGCAAATAAACGAGTTGGCGTCGCTCACATTCACAGCTGGTACTAACCCCAGCCCTAAACGGCATCAATTCATTTTCGTTCTGCAAATAAGCGAGTGAACGTCGCTTACAAGCACAGTCGCTATTCGAATAGCCAGCGTCTTGTAATTGTTACAGTACTCCATAGTGCGTGTGATGTTACTGTGATGTTGCAGTCGAGCTAACGATAGCTTGTTTCCGATGCTAGGGCTAACATTACTGGCGTCGTTTTTTTTGAAAGTAGCAGAAAATATCTTTATGAAGTGGCCTAGCAGTCTTATCGGTTGTGTTGTTGTCCTCATAAATATGTGTAACGTTTCTGTGCTCTCACAGCTAAATACTGTCATACATGGTTTACTGGCCATTCAGCAGGATTCACGACAGTTTCTGTACTCAAAAAACGGGTAACTTGCTGAAATAAGCATGTGCTGGTTTTTATTGAATACATACTGCTGTAGATTACTTTTCATGTCAACATGATTTATTTCTGCTCGTTTGTGGCCAGCAGTGTTGACTGGTCACAACAGTAAAGTCTAGCTTCGGAAACTTGGCCGTTTTCATAATGTGAACTTGCAAAATCTCTCCACAGTCACATGCATAACAGCTCGCGTGCCTTCGTGTGCACGGCAGCCTCCTCTGGGGGAGGGTCTTAGGGCAGGAAGGCAGTGGAGAGGGAGGGGGAGGGATCTGAAAGTTGCATTTTTTCAAATTTTTATGCCAAGTCCTCTCTCTCCTCAAAGTTACCAACTGCAGCTTTAATTGTCCTTTATTAAGGACGAAGGAAAGAAAAAGTTTCACTCATTGTTATGAAATATATTTCCTTCTGAATTGCAAAGCAAAAGAGGCCATTCCAAACATTGTTCGGAGAAACAACACAATTTGACTAAAATTTTGGTTGAAGAGAGGAAAACGAATAAAGAAGTGAAACAAATTATAGTATGCTCAGTTAAAGCAGCACTATGTAGTTTTTTCACTCTCAAATATATATTTCCAAGATCATTCTGGCAATACATCAACTCATAATAGGTTGAATGACACCTTTGTCATGGCTCGATCGCGCCTGCATCGCCTTCAGTGGCACTATGTAACTTCGGGTTTCGGGTAGGAACCCAGGCCACCCAGGCCCAAAAGGAACTACAAGACTTATTACTGCTTTACGGCATACGTCACACAATACCCCTCCCCCACGTCTCTCAAGACCAGCGAGTGATTGTAGAATGAAGCAGAGTTGGAAGTGGTTGTAATGGCTGAAGCGGCGAGGAAACCGAAAAAGGCAAAGGTGTTGTCAGAGGAGACATTAAAGAGAAAAAGAGAAAGTGATAAAATAAGATCCAGGACTAGGGTCAACATTGAGCCGAAAGACTGGAGGATGAGGGATGTCCGACCAATGGTGACCTGGCGTTGTTACTTTTGGACAAGTAAGTACAAATTGTTACCTTAATCCTTCATTCTAGATCTGGCTCTAGCATGTTTGAACTTGCTTTGTGTCAGGATGTGTCATTGAAATCATCTAGTACCCCGTTTATGCTCAGTCAAATAATCGTCTCCAGCGATTTATCTAGCTAGCTGGTATCTGACATGCTAGCAAGTTGTCATGCTATCGCTAGCTGGCAAACATTGCTTAACTAGTCGCCAGTCGAAATGTGTGATCATAAACGTTGTAACGAGCATGACAAACCGGTATGCGCATGAGAATGAATGATACAAGTTCCCTGGAATCAATGTGATGACGTGTATTTACATGCGACGTGATGATATATAAGGATCTGGTGTTGTGCAGATTACTTGTGAGAGTGAGAATGAGAGTACAAAAACGGTGGACCACTCGTTGGGCGTTACGCATGGCTATCGAGTGCCTTAATAAAGTTACTGTCTAGCCGCCCCCAAGTTTGAGTCCGCCTCCTTTATGTATATGGATCGGGTTGCCTACCCCACATTCTTCTCCTCTCACCACTTGGACGATCCAACCGGTGGAGCAGGAGCGAGCCCTTCCCAGTCATTGAACCCGGATGCACCCCCCTCAGCCACAGACGGATTCGTCACAACGTGTACTTCAGTCCCGTATAGAGTACTAAAGGTAGAAGATTTGTCATGTTTTATTTCGGAAGGATAAGGTAATGATCTGAGTTGGCATGTACTCATGTCGTTTCAGGGATTTTCTGTCAACTCCCTCTTGTTTAATTGTACAAGCTAATCGGTGTTGTGCATGACAACTTTGTGGTCGGATTCTACAAAGGGACTGTCTATTTGAACAGCGACTCTGCATGTAAGTGACGTCCACTCACCTCTTAGCAGAGCAAAAATGAAATGATGCCGGTTAGGGCTAGGATTAATAGCAGCTGTGCATGTAAGCGACGCCAACTTCCATGTTAGGTTTTGTTCCTGACATTCAAAGAGCACGCATAAAATGCTATAAAGAGCCGTCCACACTGAGAAAAATAACTATAATGATAACCATAACGATTTGAGCATCAACGCTGATGAACGATATCGTTGTGTAAACATTGATGTTGTGCGCTCCAGCTGTGTCAGAGCCCTTTCTTCTCTGTGATGTCATCGGCCATGTTGAATGAACGCGAAGCCCTGTAAATTCCAACTGATTTCAATTGGTGGTCAGTTTTTCTAACGCGGCGTAAAATTGTTCTGAAAGTGACCACAACGATGTCATTTGCCATTAACATTGTTGTTATAGTTGTAGTGTGGACTTAGCCATCTACGTGAGTTAGACCGATTTTTAAGTCACCCTTAACTGGTCTGAAGACATGGTTGATCGGATTGCACATTACATGTCCTGCTTCAGAACGTTCGCTGGTGTAGTTGGCTTGTCAACAAATGCACGTGTAGACAGATTTTACGAGAGTTGTTACAGACAATACCGTTCATCAACTGCAGGGGACACATGAGCTTAATCCGGCAAAAGCTACATAGTGCTGCTTTAAAATGATCTCAAATGCTAAAAAATGCTCTCAAATGCTATCGCCACTGTTCAAATGCTGATTTTTTGGGGTTCGTTGAAAAAACGTTTGGATATGTTAAAAATGCAGTTAGTGTACTAAGGTATTGTCCTAATCGGGAGCGGGGTGATTGGGCCTGCATGTCCTGCAAATAAAAGTGTGCTGGAGTGCAAATATTTCATGGAATCTCGGCAGTGTTTGTATTTCGCGGTGCAGTAAGCTGTTGTAATGTCTCATTTTGTGAAGTTACCCCAGCTGTTAGTTAACCCTCGTTTTTCTTTACATACAGGATGCTCACTAGTTTCCTTTGTACGGTGGGGTCTACGATTAGGAAGCACATCGTGAACACTATCTCACCGCGGCACTGAACGAGCTCACGGCTTTTTTTTTCAGTCTTGTTCATGTCTGATGCCTTATGGATTACTATAAACAATAAATTTTGGTCTTCCAGTTGGAACTAATTCACTCAGCTATAATGAAGTATTTCAGAGATGGCAAATTCAAACTTTTCTAAGTACCTCTGGGATAGATGCTGCTTGATCAAGTGACTTAAGTTTCAAACTGCTTGGCTTAGTTCGATTGGTTAACTCTACTTCTACCTGGGTTCATGAAAATGACGTCAATAACTGCATGTTCAATCAGAGTTTCGCTCGAACAGATTCTAAGGTCTCTAAGGTCTCGTGGATTGCGGACCAAACTTCATTTGCCTCTCAGGCGTATCATTAGCAATTCAAGGGCAGAATTACAACAATTTGCCAGTTAGTCCCATTTATATATGCTATGTATGTTTTTTTAGCATTATTTTATGCATTTTCTATAGCTTTGATTTACTTCATGCTTTTTAAGTATCATGGAGATCAAGTCTGAAATTTGCAAACCCGGATTTGCAAATTTCCCGGATTCTCGGCGCATGCTCTGCTGCGACGGCACTCTCTGTCACTCGTCACAACGTCCTTCCGGCGTCTTGTCAGCGTCCCGTTTTGGGTTCGTGTTTTTCTCGTGTTTTGCACTGTCTATCGTCTGTTTACTGTTACTGTCCAGTCCGTCATTGTTCAGTCACGCATCCAGGATGCTGATTCTATATAAGGCTTTCTGGATTACATGCATGTTACTGTGGATCCTCAACGACAACTGCTTGGCGCTACTACCAGAGGCTGGCGGGTACAGACAACTCACCTACAGCCAGGTAGAGCTTCTCCAACTGCGCTCTTCTATTCTCTGCAACGCGAAACCAGCAGTCAATCTCCCACCAGAAATCCGTCCAAGGAAAAGAGGCAGGCGAGGAGGCGTACGCACCAGGCTGAGGAGGCGACCCTTCAGACCCCCTCTTCCCTCCATCGTACTGGCAAATGTACGCTCCCTCCGGAATAAAATGGATCTACTGTATGCCAAATGCCGGGTGGAGCGGGCCTTCAGAGATGCATGCATTATCGCCCTGACAGAAACCTGGCTCGTCGGGGATGTCCCGGACACGGAGGTCAGTCTCGACAACTTTTCCATCCGGCGGGCTGATAGGACCAGCCGGTCCGGCAAGGACAGAGGTGGAGGCATCTGCATTTTCATCAACAAACGGTGGTGCACGAATATCAAAGTCCACCGCACAGCCTGTACACCTGACGTGGGGATGTTGACGCTGTCACTGCGCCCCTTCCACCTCCCGAGGGAATTCCCCACCGTCGTGATCAGCTGTGTCTACGTCCCACCAAGTGCCAACACCGGAGCAGCAGCGGAGCTGGTAGCCGAGGGTGCTAGCCACATGATGGCTAAGTATCCTGACGCCCCGGTATTCATTCTGGGTGATTTTAACAGCTGTAGACTGGACTGTGTCATGCCCTTTTTTTCCACCAGTACGTGGACATTCTCTCAAGGAAGAACAACACGCTGGACTTATGTTCTGGGAATATCTCTGATGCGTTTATCGCTCACGCACACCCACCACTTGGCTACACGGATCACAATGTTGTCTTCCTGCTACCACACTACAAACCGGAACTGAAACGCATGAAGCCACACATCCACCGCGCCGCCCTCTGGTCGGAGGATGCCATTGCACAACTACAGGGTTCACTTGGTTGCACGGATTGGGACATTTTCCAGGGTGATTTGGATCACAGGGTGACAGTGATCACGGACTACATTAACTTCTGCATTTCATGCACCATTCCCATCAGAACTGTCAGAAGATATCCCAACTCCAAACCCTGGATCACCTACCATATTAAAAACAGTTTGAGGGAAAAACACAAAGCTTTCCAACACAAGGACTGGTCTGCTGTCAACTCACTCGATAGACAAATAAAAATGGACATCATCAAGGCCAAGCACAAATACAAGGACAAACTAGAGCAGGAATTCAGCACCATGAACACCAAACAAGCCTTCCATAAAGTAAAGATTCTCACCGGTCAATTACCCAGTCAGGCTCACTCGACAATCACAGATCCCACCACCTTTGCTGCCACTTTGAACTCCTTCTTCACACGGTTCGACACCCAAAACCACTCTGCCACATGTGAGGAACTGCTCAATGCCCTCCCCCTGGACATACCTGCACACCCTCCGTTCACCATAGTGGAAGTACAGCAGCAGCTGAGCAGATGCAGAGCTGGAAAGGCACCCGGGCCTGACAACATCTCAGCCAAGGTGTTAAAGCTTTGCGCCATGGAACTGGCCCCCCCTCTTCGCTCCATCTTCTGGGATTCATATAGGTCAGCATCCATACCCACCATCTGGAAAACCTCAACCATCATCCCTGTACCTAAGAACCCACGCCCCTCTGAACCAAATCACTACCAGCCAGTTGCACTCACCTCCATTATCATGAAATGTCTGGAAAAACTCATCCTCCACATCATCCTGCCAGCTGTCCGCCCACTGTTGGACCCACATCAGTTTGCCTACAGGGCTAGCAGGGGGATGTAGGATGCTGTAGCATGCCTCCTCCACCCCCTCCTTCAACACCTGGAATCACCTGGCACCTTCGCATCCATCCTCTTCATTGATTTCAGCTCGGCCTTCAATACAATCCAACGCCACCAGATGATTAAGAAACTCCGTCACCTCAACATTCCTCCACCCCTCATCCGCTGGATTCACAATTTCCTCACCGAGCAGACCACAGGCTGTAAGGATAGGCACATGCACATCATCAACCATCATCACCAACACCGGAGCTCCGCAGGGTTGTGTCCTCAGCCCTTTTCTCTACACCCTTTACACAAACGACTGCATCAGCCCCACACCTATCACCACATACTTCAAGTACTCCGATGACACCGCCATCCTGGGCCTGCTCAGCGAAAGTAACTCAGTCACAGCCTATCAACTATCCATCTCTCATTTCACTCAGTGGTGCACTGATAATTTCTTAGAACTTAATGTAGCAAAAACAAAGGAAATGGTCATTCACACCTCACGTACACCCCCTTCTGGACTGGTTCCTACCTCCATCCACAACCAAACAGTTGAACAGGTCAGCCACTTCAAGCACCTCGGACTCACTATAGACAATAAACTGACATTTGACCAACACATCACTAACATCCACAAAAGGTCTCAACAGAGACTCTATGTCATCCGTAAACTCCGTGCCCTCTCTGTTGCCCCCCACCTTCTGTCACTTCTATACACCAGCATCATTCAACCCATCCTACTGTACTGTTCACCCTGTTTCTACAACATGCTGTCCATCTCCAACAGGAACAAACTGACAAAAATCACACACACAGCATCTAAAATCATTAGCCATCCCACACCCAACCTCACCGAGCTCAACCTCAGAGCAGTCACACGCCTCGCACGAGCAATAATTGATAACCCCGACCACCCTCTCCACCCACACTTCACACTGCTACCATCTGGCCGCAGATACAGGACTCTGAGATGGCGACGGGCACGCTTCAACAAGAGCTTTGTCCTGTCTGCCATCTCCGCACTCAACAACTTTCCCCAGTAACTCTGTATGGACTCAGCCCTCCTGAATATGTCACAAGTGTTTGGTTGTCTGATAGTGTTTGTGCTTGTGAGTGTACCCATATTTTGCTGTTCTGGTGGTGTTTTTCTCATGTTGTTCAGTGGTGGTTATTCATATGTTGAGTTTGTGACAGTTGGTGGAAACAAATTTCCCTTATGGGACAATAAAGGCTATCTAATAAAGGCTATCTATCTAACTTCCTGTTACGTCAACGGCGCCGTGATATCTTGAGTTCTATCCACCTTCTATCCACCACAGTGCTTCAACTCTGGTTAAAAAAAAAAAAAACTAAGTCCTTTGTATCTGAACGTGTTATCAGAAGTGTCAAAGTTTTCAAAATGAATCAAACTTAAGTTGTGAAATCGCCATCTCTAGAAGTATTATTTATACATCATAGTAAAATGCGTTTGCAAGACCAAATAGAAATTGAGAGGATAATACATATTTCATGTAAAAATAATAATTACGCGTGGATGAAAGTAAAAACGATGGGATGGGCGGGCGATGCATTTATTTAAATATTTTCATCGTTTTTTTTCATATGATGAAACGGAATAAAATATGCGAATCTGCTGACTCTGCTCTAGGGAGATGGGGGAGGGGCCATGATCATTTAAAATATGATTTCAATTGTGAATTAAATGAAATAAGATCAATGGAAGAAAGACATTTCAAATGATCTTACTTCATTTAAACAATTTAAACGTTAATGAAACACATGCATTGCTTCCATCCCCTGAGTAAAGAAAAGCATGAGAAGTCCGGAGTCATAATTGCACGTGAAACTGATAAAGCTCCATGCACAAAGACTTCAGCTCTGCGTGAGAATCTTTCACATGTGTTGAATAATTGCTGACTACAGCAGAGGAACGGAAATATACCACAGTTGACAGGTATGTGTTATTAATGAAAACTGGCCACACCTGATAATGTTGAGAGTTTTCGGAGTTTCTGTCATGGTAATTTAAATGTATGATTGAAAACAGGTCATGACCAATCATTATTTTTAAGGGATGGGTTTCAGCCTCCCCTATCACCAGTTCAGCAGCCGCCACTGATAGAGATATATATTTTGTGGTGCCCCACTTCAACCTGCAGTTCCCGGGGCTGCCACTGGGGTGCGCCAGACCCCTGGAGAGGGCCAAAGAGGTCGCCAACCCAGAGGAAGAGTGGACCAAAGCATCTACATCCCTGGTGAGGTAACGCAGGGTTCAGGACCAGGGACAGCAGTCAGGACCACAGCTCAGCTGAACGGTCAGGACCAAGGGGAGTGCCGCATTCCAATGTTCCCCACTCACCAGCTGTGGGCAATATCTAATCACTTGGGGAAGCATTTAAGGCGCAGCTCAGCACACAAAGGGGAGAGCATTTCTCCAAGAAGGCAGAGGGTGAGAGTGGGCTAGACTGGCTGTCACTGGGTTCCTGTGTATTGAAAGCCTTGGCTCTGCGATGCCTACCTGAACAGGTGCTGGACGGTGCTTTGGTATTCCTGGATCTTCAGGACAGACAAACTAAGGACAAACCAGTGTGGAAAAAGAGAAAAGAAAGAAGCCCAAGACCCAAGAATTCACATGAGTGAATGATCAAACAATAAGCCTGACTCACCGTGCACTCTCCTCTGTTTCCCCTGAGTTCCCTTAGGGCAGCCAGTAGACGATCCCTGGAGCTGAGGATGGGAGTCCGATTCCGCACCTGACAGTGACTTTGATTTATAGTTTGGGCGCTTGGGCGACTTTTATTTTCTCCCATTTTTTCCCCGAGCCAAGGCTATCGCCTCTTAAAGGGACTGCGCCAGAAGGAAAATAAATCTTTCTTCCTGAAGTCAATTGCTGTTGCCCTCCATTTTTGTGTAGCCAGCACCCCGACGCGCCCACCCCTAATGTTGGGTCTTCACAATATATATAAAACAATATGTTACATTCAGGAAATATAAGTTCTCTATAAAATCAACAAATTTGTTCCCTCTGAAAGCTTTATTACATAACTACCCTGAATTGAAACAAGAAATTGTGGAATTCTAACTGGAATTTGAGAAAATCACACATTTGCAAACTATCCAGGGTTCGCACGCTATATTAATTTTCAAATTCAAGGACTTTCCAGATACTTAAAATAAACTTTTCCAGGGCGCCCCGGTGGCTCATTGGTCTAAGCGCGTGTACCATAAAGGCTGCGTCCTTCCTGCAGTGACCTGGGTTCGATTCCAGCTGAGGTCATTTGCTGCATGTCTTCCCCCATTCTTCTCCCCAACCTTCCTGTCTCTCTACACTGTATAACTGCCAAATAAAGGAAAAATTCCCAAAAAAAAAAAATCTTTAAAAATAACCTTTTCCATGACCAAAAATAAAGAATCCAGTACTGTATCTCCATACATTCTGTATAGGTTATATTAGCCTATTTATTTTTTTTCTTTTCATTTTACGCTTGACGGACAATATTATTTTTTCGACTGTCGGACTTTTTTCGAAGTCCGACAGTCTGATCGGGTTTCAATATAGCTCCGTTGGTGACATTCTTGGCACTCATCTTGAAGAACTGTGCCCAGTAGATTTAAAGAAATCTTTAATAAACCGTTGATTGTTGGACACAGAGTTATATTAAAACTCTAATCCGACTGTCGGACACGGAAACACTGCCTTATTTTTTTTGCTGTAGGCCTGTGAGCCTGGGTACCAATATGTTTGTGTGATTGTTTCGACGCATTACAATAAGACGGGGCTACAGGCAGGGTAAATGGAACGAATAAACAGCGATATTATATTATGAATTATTCTTACCTATTTTGACGCCTTCACACACTCGTCGATCCTGTGCTGAACGACAATGAGTTCACTGCGCTTCTCCTTCCCCGTCCTCATCATACTGTTCGATTTTGTAATCCAGGTTTCAACGGGAACCGAACATTGCCTGTTCCCTCACAGGCCTACGTGTAGTCTTCTCTCCTCGCTGGAGTGTCTTTAAACAGCCAGTATAAACTCGATAGCAGCTGTGTTACTCCCCAATCAGTAACAAGAAACCAATCCTGAAAGCCCCATTTACAATATGCAGTCCACAACTACCAATATTTAACAGTGTGAGAAAGCGTTCAGGAACCAGTCGCGAGAACCAAGCAATGCAATAGATGTGATTTTACTAAGCGAGGGGCTAAACCCCCGCAGGGCAGAAGGCAACAGTACAAAGTCCACAATCCAAAAATCACAATCCAATGGGCAGAATCTGAGTCGAAAAACCAGGGCAGCAATCACAGTATTCGTGGTCGGGCAGAAAAAGGGTTCGATAAACAGATGCAGACAAAATGCCAAAACAGAGCCAAAAATCGTAAGTCGAGGACGGTCCAGTCAGAATAGAATCACTAAGACTACGAGGCGAAAACAAGAGCAGCACAGGCAAACCAAGGGAAACGTTCTGACGGGGAACTGCTGTGAAAAGACTGCTTAAATACACACAAGGGAAGTCACATGCTATGATTAGGACCAGGTGAAGAGGATCAGACTAATTAACAAGGAAGCAGACACGAGGGAGAACCTAACCACGTGAAATTGGCAAAAGCCAAAACGCGGACAGGGATCACAAGACAGCCTATTGACAAAACATACAGCTCCGGTTAGGGAGTTCTAACGTGCACAGATAATGAGAGGCAGAACAGAGTTGAGCAGGTGCGGAGGATCCGCTGAAACGCAGCAAAGATTAAGTGAAGGCAAGAGGTGGAGACTAGAAAAGGGCGAGTGCTGAGAGCTTGTTAATCAATTAGTAAGTGCAGCTATACAATCCCTGGTGCTCGTTAGTAAGTTAGTATTATATACAATGTTAGTTCTGGTTAGTATCTTTAACAAAATAACAAACTGTTAGTACTTGTTAGTAAAATAGAAACGCGAGGCGAAGGAAGCAAACGAGACTAGAAGGAATGGTTGGAAACCCAGAAACCATGAAATCACCTAAACATGTGACACGCAGTACTTGGGGAATAAGCTGTAGCTCAACACAAGACCAGACAGGGGAGACAAAGTGCAATGCAGGGCATGAGCAAAAACATGGACCGGAAAGATAACAGAAATATGGGTATGGCAGGGAATACAAAACATGGCAACAACAAAAACATGGCAATGATCTAGACTAAGCAGAGCATGAGCAGAGACAGAACAGCACATGGCAGAATCATAACAAACAGCAGAATCACAGTTTGTTCTCGACTGCTCTTGCAGTGATTCAATAAATTTCTGGTTCACGTTTGGGCCATCCATCGACAGCTGTACCAAATTGCACATGTTGATCTTGTCCACACAATCATTGAAATGCAGGAGCATGGTGTCGGCATCTGCTTGACCCATAAAATAGATCCAAAGTACCGTGTACCGACCCTGTCATTCTCCCACAGCCGAACATGGACATCCATTTGCTTGGACTGCGACTTGTGGTTCAAACTCCCATCATATAGTAGCACATACTCACCTGCTTTTTCTACTTGTTGCACCAGCTTGGACTTGAAGGAATAGACAACGGAATTTAAGTATATGCATAGGTTGATAGCTAATAATATTGAGAGCCCATGAGAAAAATTTCAGGCATACTTGACCATTTATGAAAAAGTTGTGAGCGTTTTTGTGTGGCAGTCCGAAGGCCACTACTGAGCTGCCATTTTGCCTCTCGGAAGGGCGATGCATGACGTCACTTGGGCGCAAGGCAGAATCTCCACTCTTCATTACTCTTCTGTTGGCGCATTTGGTCTTTTACCGTAAACTTGCATTAATTCAATATTTGGTTGCTGTTTTCTGTACACAAGACCATCAGAAGAGCACTTACTTAAAGCCTAACCATCAATGACATTTGTTTTCAATGATTAAGAATGAATTAGATACATTTAATTGTTGCTATACAGAGCTGGGGGGACATTACATCAATCTTCATGATAGAGAATAGCTCCAGTTTGGTGTGTGGCACCAGAAACAGAATGCAAGCAGATAAATATAGGTTACCGCGCGAGTGTTTGTACCGGATTGGAATTTCGGAACGAGTTGGGCCGCAGAGGGATTTTTACTGCGCGAGACCGAAGGTCGGGTGCGGTAAACATCCTTCCGCGGCCCAACTCGTTATGAAATTCCCCAGACACTACAAACACGAGCACAGTAAACTATGTATTATATGCGCCATTTTTTGTATTCATTTGTGAGACAAAATAAGTTCTAATTCAACATTTCATATAGATTTATTTGGTTCGTTAAAAAAAAAACCCAAAAAAAACCAAAAAGGGAACTATTTGATGTAGTATGAGTGTACTGGTACTGTCAGCGAGACGCGCATATAATACTGAGGATTACAGCGATCACAACAGTCATTTTACATTCGCATGTATGATTAAAAATGGCTAGATTTGCAATACCTGTCCAACAAGAATTGTCTACATAGCTAGCAAGAACAATGCAAAACAGATGTGGGACACAAAATCCATAATATCAGCATTTAATAATCTGTCACATTTGGCAATGGTCGTATGCATAGCCACTGACTCTCCATTGCTCGCTATCAGCGCGACCGCACTCATACTGCGTCATGTACTCACTTTAAAATGAAGTTATATTTGCACTTGCCGCTGAAATGATATTTGGATCTTCCGAAATTGTCAAGAAGTCAATGATCCTAGTTGAACAGCGAGAATCCAAGTCATCTCGAACACAACATAGGCCATATCTGATAGAAATGTTGACTGATAGTCCGTTATAGCTCCTTCAAAAAAGCAACTGATCCGGAAAGAACTCTAAATGGGAAAACTAATCATCCGTGGTTTTTTGAAAATAGCACTTGTTTCTACCGCCCGAGGTGCCACGGAAACGTCCGACTTGAAAGTAGTTCCAACCATTTCAGAGTGCCATACGGCAAACATTATGGCACGGGTGTACTGGAACTGTCAGCGAGATGCACGCATATAATACGTTACTTTGAATTATACAGTATGAATAAATACAGGAAATTATTTTTAATTCAAAAGTCAATGCAAAGACGCCGAATACACGTTTCGCCTGTATTCGCGTCTTGGCATTGACTTTGAATGTAATCTGTCGCTTAAAAAATTCGTTTTTTATGCGTCTGATGTGAAAGCAGCTTAACTCAGACACAACCAAAGAAAGGGTTTTACAGGCGGAATGTGTGTTCGATTTGCTTTGCAACAAACTATGGACAGTAGGTAGGACTAGCTTGCGGACTCGATGATAATAAAGAAGTGGTCTGCTCACCTGCGTTCAAGGAACTGGTCTAACAGTGGATTATTGTGGAAAAATTTGTTTCGCGTCCGATATGAAAGCAGCTTCACTCAGACACAATCAACCAAAGAAAGGGTTTTACAGGCGGAATGTGAGTTCGATTTGCTTTGCAACAAACTATGGACGTAAGGTAGGACTAGCTTGCGGACTTGTTGATCATAAAGAATTGGTCTGCTCGCCTGCAGCATCTAAGGAATATTTACTCTAACGCTTGTGGATTATCGTGGAAAAAATTCCAGATGAGGTGGCTGGCATGGATTTTATCGGTTTACAAGAAAAGGTAGGATGTGCATTTAATTGTTTATGGACCTGATGACAGGATGGCTAGCTGACAGGGAGGTGTGTGAGTGAGACGTAGGCGAGCCTGCACCGTCTATCACTAACCGTAACTTCAGGGCTGTACAGTAACAATGCTTTGATGCGCAGCTAAACAAAGCCAGAGTACTCAACGTCAGCATCCCGAAACAAAGGCAAAGCACAATAACTGCAGTTACGGCGTTCTGTCGTGGTTTCTGGTGGGATTTTCGGAGTTACTGTTGACACAGACCTTGATTTTTTTCATAAAAACAATCAAATTGACTCAAAATATTCATTCACATGATAAAGGTTGTCTTCAATACCCCCAAAATTACAATAACTCATTTTCAACCAAATGTGATGTTACGGTGTTTTGCCTTTGCATGGCAGCATAGAACGTGCGGTCATGCTGTTGACCTGAACCAGTCCTGCATGTAGCTACACCCAACCGCTGTACACGCAGGCATATTGTTCTCCCTCTCTGCCTTCAAACAGCCTTCTTGAATATTTTCACGAATAGTAGGGTCTGTTTGTGACTAACAATGTCCTTTGGCACAGAAAAATGGTGACAACACTGAGTAGTTTAACAACTATCCCAATGCTTGTGCAGTCTCACTCGCCATGTTTAGCTTCAACGTGCTGCGCCCATGTGACGTCAGAGCATCTCCGTGAGGATTCTTCTGATTGGTTGAAATATTTTTAATGGCGGCATCTATGAAATCGTCAATTCTGCTTCAGTACCGACTTTCGGAGATGGATAGCTTAGTTGCATGAGCTCTATATGTTCAGACATTTGCATGAATCGTTAGTTTATGACATGATCTATCTTCCAAACTGTATTTTGAAATTCCGTTGTCTATTCCTTTAAAATATGGCGCAAGTCCATAGCAAGAGAGATATGCACATTTGCACTCTCCACATGTGAAAGATTTTGCGAGCTCACTGTCAGGAAACATGCGCTGAAATAGCGTGTTGACACCCTCGCATGATCTAAATGAATAATGCTTGTCCATAACATTTAAACATCACAAAAGTTCTTATTTTAAACAGGCCGTTTTGGTAAGAAAAGAGGCCATTCCTGTCAAGGTTGATGAACTGGAACTCACGTTAGGTCGTGTGGGGTTAACGCGATCTATTTCTCCCGCAGCCATGCTAGGTTGTGTTTCGCTGCTGCTTGCCTGGGTCGAAGAAGACGGCCGCGAAGTTGACGCCGAGACAGGGAAGAAGCTTTTCACTTTCAAAAAACTTTGCCTTCTCTTCAACTCACAATGCTTTCGTCCTTTCATATGACTTCTGACCGCGGCCTCTCCCATGTTACAAATGTCCAATTTCTTCTTGCTGTAAAAGTATCCCGCTCTGTATTTGTTCGTTTGTCTTCTCGAAGCCAATCTTTATAAGCTTCATTTTCGAGCCAATTCAAATTAAAAAAAGCACTTGCCCGGCATTTTCGCAGTTTTCAGACTATTCAGAGATCGAATAAAGAATAAAGAATAAAGGAGGCTATCGAAAGCACACTGTAGGCTAATATGAAAAGGGCACCTGCAATCCCGCCTGTAGGCCTGTCACCTTTCAACGCCTGATGATGACAAGGCCCCCCCCACGCACGTTTTCTCGTTAATTTTAGATGCAGTTTTTAATATTTTTCATTAAATTGTTTTAGAAGTTGAAGCATATATTTATATTGTACATGATTATAATTAACTTTGAAATATTCCATGACTTTCAAGTACTTCAATAATTTTCAAAGAAATTCCAGGACTGGATTTTACCATTATGAGATTCAAGGACTTTCCAGGTTTTTAAGCACCCGTGCGAACCCTGAATATCAGTCTGCGTAATGTTCATCGCAAGGTGTCCATTAAAAGTTGCCACTACCTCAAGTAAGAACTCTTACTGAATTTTTATCTTTTCCAAGTGTCTCTTATTATACAACAGGGGCAACTATAAGCAGATATCAGAAAGAAAAAAAAATACACTTTGATTGGTTTTAAATCTGGACACTTTGCGTTATGTTAGACTATCAGTATGAACTTCCTCAACTAAAACACAAATTTATTGAAAAGTATGACTATTAACCAACAAACTTGGTATGATCTAAAGTAACAACACAATACAGCAACACATTTTCATCATAACATACACATGATCTGAAATTCCAGTGATTTAGAAAACTGCTGTTGTTATGTACATAATGTGAACACTGTACTGAAAACTGGACCCAGACCAACCCAACTTGAAATTGTTTCTTTTCAAAATTCACTGCATCACTGGGGAATTCCATCACAGTGAATTCCCAGCTGGGGCCAAAAGTTGGCCATTTCCAAACCAGGGTATTTTATCGCAGCTTAAACGTTCATCACAGAACCGGACAATAAGGTAACAGACACAGAGTCTCATTCAAAATGTTGGTAATCCGTGTGGGCGTCGAAAACTTTGGATACTGGCTACATAGAATATTAAATTCCCAATATATCTGGCATACAACGTTTTGAAGTGACGATGATTTAATGGTCCTGTCAAGCCTTGAACGTTCATCACATTGCCAGACATGACTGCAGAGGAACGTTACCCTATTTTTGGACACCATTTTTTCGAACATATCACCATTTTTTCAGGATTTATTTTACCTGAATGTGTTGCTCGTGTTCTCCCCCAACTAAACTGATGACTTTTGCATCCATGATATGTTTTATTTAAAAAAAAAATACTGCAAACTTTGCCTTTGTTTTCATGTGACGCTAATTCAGGGTTAACGTTCAATTCAGGGGTTAAAGTTCAAGGTTTAGCCAGACTGTTTAGGTATCACAGCTGTAAACAGGGCTGTAGGGAAAAGCGTTCTGGACTGGTTTGGGTACTGCGTCCAAGATATGCTTTGAGATACTGGTTGTTTTAACCCTATGTTCTGTCAAGGTAAAAGGTTTTAATCGGACACTTTTATATGGAGTTTCAAGTCACTGTCTACAGACAGCCCTGCTGCTAGCAAACCGCAGCTTGTTTTTAGCATTGTAGCTTACGTTAGCCTACCAGCAAGCTACCACCACTGCTGGGAGAAGGCTAACAGCTACAGCCAGACAGTCTGGCCAGTCTCCGAGCCAGTCTCTGAGCCTGTTCCCATCACCGAAATCATCTGTACACACCATGCCTCCACGTACCTCACCACCCGGCTGAGAAGGCTGTGTCCGCCTGAACCAGAAAATCTCTGAGCTGGAAAAGAGGTTATCCATCCTGTACCAGCTCCGAGAAGAAGAACAGCTACTGGGCTCCCTGGTCACCGTGGGCCGTGTTGTCACCACCACAGAAGCCACTGAGTTGGAGTCGACTGTCCTGTGCCTTGACACCGTCGCTGACCAGCCTCAAGACCCCTGGACTCAGCTAGGAGCCAAACCCAAGTCCCAGGCTAGCTCCACATCTAGCCACAGGGAGTCATGGATCGCTGTGGGGAAGGGCAACCATGGTGGGAAGCTTCTCTCCCAGTCATATCCACCTCAGGTTCTCCGTCCTGGACGAAAGGGATTTCCCCTCCACTCAGCAGACAACACACCCCACCATTGTCTCCGGTTCCGACAGGTCACCTTCTCAGCCCTCCACCACAGACCATCGCTCTCAACAGCACATCCCACTTGTCTGTCTCGGCAGCATACAGTTCACCCCGCATCCTCCAGCCGGGCCGAGGAGGGCATGTCGGCAGCGACACACCCCCCCTCCAGGTAACAGCGAGCAGTCCGTCGGTGCAGTACCCCCTCCAGTCCAGCCCTCCCAGCCTCCTTCACCCGTCACACTGGTTGTTGGCGATTCCATCGTGAGACACATCAAACCCAAATCGTCTACAACTTACTGTTTCCCTGGTGCCAAAGTCCTGAACATGGTCAACAAGATCCCCGCTCTCCTGAGTGACCATCCAAGCACCAGAAACATTGTGATTCACAGTGGGGCCAACAATACTGCAGATTGCAAAAGTGAAATTTTAAAACAGGATTTTAACAGTCGGAAAACTTTTTACCTGGGCACTTTATTCTACATGAATGCCTTATTTTTTGTTCACTTTTCTGCCTTTTATTTATTTTTTTATTTTTTGATTTATGTTGTAATTATTTCCCCCAAATAGCAGCTGTCAGTTATCATCACGGGGACAGGTGTATATACCCCACCTCCTCCCTGTGTTCTGATGATTCTGAGGAAGACTTTGGTCGAAACATCAGTCATTTACCCCCTGCAATAAAACATGCAGACCTGTAAGAGTGCTCCAGTGTCTTTGAGTAGTCTCTCTGAAGTGCCCAGGTAAATTTTTCCTACCTGTATGGTCCTACACTGTTGAGCACCTTTTTCCTCACTTTTAAAACTTAGCTGAAGCACGCTGCACTTCGTACACTCTACAGGATTTTAAGTCTTCTTAACCTTCTCAAGGACTTTATTTTAGAAGGGAGCTCCATTGTATTTTATTTATTTACAAAGCATTGCTTGTCAAACTTCCTTCATATCTTACAAGGCTTTTGTCCTTCAAAATCCAAAGCTAGCATGTCAGATCGCAGTGTTGGATTTTGTTAGAGTCACCCAGGACTGGGACAAATTTGGGCTGTTCTGCTTTTAGCTCATTTGCACCTTATGTCTGGAATAGATGCCAAGACACTCTGAAGCTTGATTGTCTCATTCCATATGAATCCTTCAAGAATCGACTGTGGGAGATGTTACTTGAGGAGGCCAGATGTACTTGCCTTTAGTTTTAACTTTGGACTTGTTCTCAGTCCTTTGCACTTGAATATTTTACTTATTTTTTTTCTTTTTATTTTTAACTGTATTTTAAAGTTTGTTTTCCTTTATTCTGCAGTTGTTGTATGTAATTGTGTGAATTTTACTATGCTCTGTGAGTTAACCCACTTTGTAATTGTCTTATTGTATTCGGGGCGCCCCTGAAAAAGAGACCTTGGTCTGAGCGGGACTTTCCTGTAATAAAGGAAAATAAATAAATAAATAAATGAACAAATCCATTTTTATTTCTGGACCGATCCCCTCCTTCCATTGAGGCATTGGACGTTTTAGCAGGCTACTGAGTCTCAACACCCAGCTATAGTCAGTCTGTTCCTCTCATAATGCGGTTTTAATTGACAATTTTAACCTCTTCTGGAACCGCGTGCCATTTTTTAGCAGAGATGGAATTCACAGCAGTCCACATGGTTCCCGTGCCCTGGCAGCAAATATTTTTCATTCCGTTACCACAAACAGGCATGCATGAGAAATTATTTCCGTATTGCACCTGAACACCATAACAGTCACTGGACACAACTCTTCCTCTCTGCCACCGTCATGCGGCTCATGCCCCAGTCTGCTGGCGAGCGCCCCCTGCTGTGAGTACATGGTCACCTCCTGGTCATCAATCCCTGTTTTAATCACCACTAGACACACCATCAAACGGACTTCTAGAATAAGTCTTAATAATCTCAAAACTATACACAGACATAAACCATCAACAATTAACCCTCCCCTCAGCACTACACTGCACATGGCACTTCTAAATGTCTGGTGTCTTTCAAACAAATCATTTCTCATCAATGACCTGATCTTAGACAACATCCAATGCATGTTTTTAACTGAGACATGGCTTGGCACAAATGGTCCAGCAACACTTACGGAAGCTTCCCCACCCAATTATAATTTTTGATACTCTTCCAGGACTGATAAAAAGGTGGGGGAACAGCAACCATCCTCTCCACAGCAATGGATTTTGGACAAATATCATAATTTGAATATCATGTGTTTATTTTTAACAGCCCTCCCATATTATGTATGACTGTTCACAGGCCACCGAAAAAATGTTCCTCTTTTATCTCAGATTTTTCAGAAGTCCTTTCAATCATCCACACTAACTATGATAAGGAGTATTATCGTAGGAGATTTTAACATTAATGTAGACAATCAATCAGACTCTTTTACCTCAGATTTTTTAAACATGTTGAACTGTATGAATTTTAACCAGCATATCACTTTGCCAACCCACCACTGAGGCCATACATTGGACCTTGTAATAACCCACGGCTTATCTGTCAGTGTCTCCTCTGTTGTGGATGTTGGCATATCTGATCATTAAAGTGCATATTTTACTGTCAATTGTGTTATAAAACAGGATATTCCACAACAAACTGTGAGGAAACGCTATCTTACCTCGGAAGTGGCTGCAAATTTTATTCATCTTTTACATGACATTCTGGCAGATATTCTACCATTTTCGTGTGATTTCATGGTTGAAAGTTTTAACAGTAAACTCAGGTCCACTCTTGATTCAGTTTCCCCTTTAAAATAAAAATAGTTTCTTGTTAGAGATCAGTGATTTGTATGTTTGTTTTTAGTTAGTTTCTGCTCTTAGTTTGTTTCTTGTTAGTTTTTTAGTATTGCTATTATTTATACATTATATTTTATTCGTTTTAGAGCATGTATGTTTCTGGATGAATGCTTGCAGTCTCATGTCTTACTTTCCTCTTGTTTCTTTGTGTGGTGTCTTTTAAAAGATTCTCACTCTTTCTTTTTCCATTTCGGTTTGGTAATTCCTCTTCCTTCTCTCTTGCTGTTCTGATTGGACTATCCACACTTAGAGCAGTTCAGTCAGGCACGGGTGATTAGTTAGTTCAAAGTTAGGATCCCACCTACTTCCTCTCTCTCTCTCCTATCACCGTCCTTGCTTTTCTAGATCCGCCTCTCCTCTCACCTGTTCTGAGTTTAGCTGGGCCTCCACTTAATTTGTTTTGTATAAAAGACCCACTTTCCTGTTGCTTCTTGTCGACTCGTTTCTACCACAGCTCGTTCTTGGTCAGTCTCGTTTCTGCGCTATTTTCTCGTTTCGATTGTTGAAAGCTCGTTCTTGTGATTCTCCGTAAGTCTTGTATTTGATTGTTTGTATTATGTTGTGAGATTGCGGTTTGGTTGATTAGTACTTCGTTCTCCCTGATCCCCATTTTGTACCTATCTGTTTAGTATCTCCTGTGTTCTCCTTATCCCATCCAACTCCCTTTTTCCTTCCCCTTCCATTCCCTTAGTTTCAGCCCCTTTGTTACTGTCTTTTTGTGCGGACTGATTCTCTGGTTACTGGATTATTTTGCTTGTCCCCTGACTTCGATTCTGCCTAGTCTGCATTTGTCTGTTTGCCTGGCTATTGATCCATTTCTGTTTTGACCATGAGCTTGGTTAATCCCAATAAACGCCCTGCCGATGCTGAACTGCATTTGGAGTCTATGCCCGTTCCTTTCAGTTTCTAATCCGACACCTTTCTGGATAAATGAAGAAATCAAAAAATTGAAGAGAAACTGTAGAATAGCTGAGAGACCATGGAGGAAAAATAAATTAACTATCAACTACCAAATTTACCGTGTACAGCTAATTATAATAAGGCAATAAAGCAATCAAGCACATTTTTCAAAATTCATCCGTGATAACTGGAACAACCAAAAAATTTTTCAACAATTGATCGTTTAATTAATCCTGTTCTTTATAACCCAAACAATATGCCATCTAACTCAAAGTATGAAGAATTTGCAGCCTATTTTATTACTAAGATAGAAGCCATAAGGTCAAACTTATCCCACTGTCAAACCTTGGATTTTAACACCAATGAACCTCTTTTTGCAGGTGGGGAAACACTAGAGAAATTTGTCCGGGTTGATGCTGAGATGTTGATAAAGGTGATTTCTCAACTTAAACCCACAACCTGTGTTTTAGATCCCATCCCCACATTATTTTTTAAATCAGTTTATGGCTTTTTAGATGAAGATTTGCTCAATATTATTAACTGTTCTCTTCCGACGGGGGTTTTCCCAACCTCTCTTAAAACTGCAATAGTCAAACCCTGTCTAAAGAGAAACAATTTAGATCCATCAGTTGTCAATAATTACAGACCTGTGTCTAATCTGCCATTTTTAAGTAAGATTTTAGAAAAGCTTGTTTTTAATCAGCTGAATGATTTTTTAAACTCTCATGACATTTTTGAAAAATGTCAATCTGGTTTCTGGGCTAAACACAGTACAGAAACGGAATAAATAAAAGTTGTAAATGACCTAAGGTGCAACATGGATATGAAGAAACTTTCTGTTTTTGTTTTGCTTGACCTAAGCACAGCATTCGACACAGCTGACCATGCAATTCTCCTGGACAGACTTCATACCCTGATTGGCCTCTCTGCTACTGTTTTTAACTGGTTTAAATCCTATCTTACTGGCAGAGAATTTTTCATAAGCATGGACAAGTGTTCCTCAAAAAGCTATGAATTGAATTGTGGTGTGCCCCAAGGCTCAATCTTGGGTCCAACTCTTTTTAATCTTTATATCTTGCCACTGGGGGACATCATCAGGAGACACGGCATTAATTTCCACAGTTATGCTGATGACACGCAGCTTTATACAGCTGTGTCTCCTGATGATATTGGGCCAATAGATGCCCTTTTAAAATGCGTCTTAGATACCAAGTCATGGATGGCATGTAACTTCGTACAGCTCAACCAGGACAAAACACAAGTACATGTAATCGGTCCTGAAGCACACGGAGAAAAACTTAATTTTAAACTCAATGCCCTGGCCTCTAACACATCTGAGCAGGTAAAAAACCTTGGTGTTATTTTAGATTTGAAACTAAATTTTAATGCTCACGTCAAGAGTATAATAAAGAGTGGTTTTTATCATCTCAAGAACATTGCCAGGGTGTGGCCATTTTTATCTCAAGCCAACACAGAGACACTAATGCATGCTTTTATCACCTGTAGAATTGATTATTGTAATGCTCTTCTTTCTGGTCTCCCTAAGAAAAGCATTGCTCCACTACAGCTTCTTCAGAACTCAGCTGCACGGGTTCTGAAGAGGACCAGAAAGAGAGCACACATTACACCAATTTTGAAGTCTGCACTGGCTACCCGTCTGCTTCAAAATTGATTTGAAGATCCTTTTAATGGTTTTTAAAGGTCTTAATGGTCTTAGTTCTAATTATTTATCTGATTTGCTTTCAACATATGAGCCCTCTAGAACTCTCAGGTCTCCAAGCAGAGACCTTTTAATTTTTGCAAAAGTTTTTATCAAAACATATGGTGAGGCCTCCTTTTACCATTACGGCCCACATTTGTGAAACAGTCTGCTTGAGGACCTAAGGAAAACGGAGAACGTGGACATTTTTAAAAGCAAACTCAAGACCTACCGTTTTAGTCTGGCTTTCAACTGAATTTTATTTATTTTATTATTTTTACCTTTTCAGTCTGGCTTTTTAACAGAATTTTATTTCTGGTTTTGAGCTGAATTTAATTTTATTATTTTTACCTTTTTAATCTGGTTTTTTATTTGAATTTTATTAATTTTATTATTTTTACCTTTTATGTTTGGTCTTTATCTGAATTTTTATTTATGTCGGTCAAAAAAGAACTTCACACTCAAAAATTTCTAAATATTTTCTTGAAACTTAATACAAGAGATATTATTATTATCATTAGGGGTAAATGCGTTGTCAAAGACGTCATGACACACAGCAACTCCGACGTGCACAAGCATGCAGCACGTGCGAGCATACATCAAGGTAAAAGCATGTTTCCTTGTGTTTTCCTAGTCACGTGACCTTATGAGACCGTGCAATTGAGCCCACATTAGCACGGTAGAGTGACATCTCGGAAAAACAAGTTCTTACAGTCAATTATCTGTTGATTTGCAATGCCACGACTGTCAAACATTCAACGTGAACGTGCCATTGGCATGCTGAATACGGGAACGTCGGTCACTGGCGTTGCCAGGGTTATGGGATGCAGTCGACGGACTATCCCGATCTTCGGACACGTCTCCAACAAACTGGCACCACAGCAGACCGACCTCATTCGGGTAGACCCGTGTGACAACACAAGCAGAAGACCAACAAATCGTCTTACGTCATTTTGCGTAATCGATTTCTCACTGCAACGTCCACTAGGAATGAATTGTTTAGAGGTCGGGTGACTGCCCCAAACCACTCGTAATCGCCTGCGAACTGCTCGTCTCCATGCCGTCGGGCCATATCATTGGACCAATTTTAACCCAGTTACACCGGCGATCAACGGCTTTTCTGGGCACAACGACATCTGAGATGGACTCAGCGTGATTGGAATAGAATCGTTTTAGTGACGAATCCAGATTCACTTTGCACTTCGCTGATGGGTGAGTTAGAGTTTGGAGAGCGCGGTGAACTGGCGCCCAGTGTTGTGTGCAGGAAGTGGACCGTTTTGGGGGGCGGTAGTGTTATGGTTTGGGGTGCCTTTAATGGTCCTGCCCGTTTCGACTGATGGTCGTTCAAGGAAACCTAACTGCTGCAGGATACAGAGCTTTTTTGCCATTCATGGCAGCTCATGGCCCAGGTCTGACATTCCAACACGATAATGCCAGACCTCATACGGCCAATTTAACGCGGGAATTTTCTTAGGAATGCTGGCATCAATGTCATGGAGTGGCCCTCAAGGTCTCCCGACCTTAATCCCATAGAACATGTATGGGATGTGTTGGGCAGAAGACTCCGTCAAGTAAGGAACCCTCCACAGAATTTGCAGGAACTTGGTGCCATGTTGGTTCAATTATGGCGACGCATCCCCAAGCTGTGTTCAGACGCATCATTCAATCCATGAGGAGACGTTGCGTCGCCCAGTTGTGAACGCTCATGGAGGGCATACGCGCTTATTGACATGCTTTCATCAAGTTGTAACTTACCATTTTACTCTCTTACATTTCCGTAGCATTTCCGGTGGAACTGGTTACATTATGAACATGATTTTTATGGTACACCGTCCTTAATGGGTACAGAATGGAATTAAATCATTATTTAAAACCACTTTTCTTGTATGTTCAACTTATCGACCTCCAAACGAGTGTGAAGTTTCTTTTTTGACTGAGTATATTATTTTATCCTTTTAAATATTTGCTGAATTTTAATGTATAAAGTTATCCTTAATCTCTCCATAGTATCTATGATCTTCTCTCCAGTGTTTCCTCACTCCAAAGTGGTGAGTGTGGGATAGTGTTTCCTCAGTGTTCTTAATTCTTCAGTGTTTTTAAATCTGCGTGTGTGTGTGTGTGTGTGTGTGTGTGTGTGTGCGTGCGTGCGTGCGTGCATGTGAATATGAGTGGGAGAAGGGGATATTTCTTGTGTCTATTGTTTGTTGTATTGTTTTTATGTAAAGTACTTTGGGCTGCTTCTATTGTATGAAAAGTGCTCTATAAATAAAGTTTGATTGATTGATTGATTGATTGTTTGATAATTATGCTAATTAACCAACACATTTTTGCAGACACCAACATTTCAAACAGTGCTTTATCAACAAAGACTATCATGAAAAGCTTATAAAGTATGTAATGGGTATGAATAAAAATAACAAACTCTTTTTTATGTTCAAGATTTATTTTGAATCATATATATATATATATATATATATATATATATATATATATTTAGCACGGCAATAGTACAGGCAGGCCATGGAGCTACGCCTTGCTTGCAAGGCTGCCTTTATTAGTCATAGTAAAGATGATAAGCCAAGCCCACATCAGCTGACAGCTCAGCTGATTCATTTCAGGCACTCAATTGGCAAATCTCAAACAAGGTGCCCTATTTAATGATGCTCTGCCTGCCTACTATTGCCACTTTCTCTGCTCATTTTGCAACCCACCTCCGTCCCCAGCTCCTCCTTTACATGTTTTTTCTGAATTATACAATGATGCCGCTGTCACTGATGTTTGCTCTGCTCTGTACTCCTGGGGGTTTGCTGCTGCCCTCTCCGCCAATGGCTTTCACACATATGCATGGAAGGGCAGGTTTTTGGCTCTTCCTGCCCAGTGGCTTTTCATGCATACGCATGGTAGTGCGGGGAAGCCCCAGAACAGAGCCATCCATGCCACCAAATTCAAATATTGCAAATAAATTCGCTGCAAATACAATTCAGGGTTTTGACAAAGTGGACCTGACTGAAATATATATATATATATATATATATATATATATATGTGTATATAATATTGATGCATTTAAATTCATGATTATCTTTTTCAGCACGTTTGAGATATAGTGAGGATAAAACTACCATTTGAACCCAAGTAGTTTTTTTTTTATTAAGTTAATAAAAAAAAAAAAAATTAGCTCAAAGAGGACACCAAAATGTGACATAAAAAATCAGTTTTTAACTGACAGGATGTGGGAAATAAAAATTAGACAATCATGTAGATTTGCCAGTATGTTATTCACTCACAGTCCAGTGAATAAATTCCACTTTGTAACAAAACATTTCTAGACAGAATATAAGATGATATCAGCCTGAAATTATCGGGTAATGGTCGTTGCTGTGCTCACGACTGTTACCATGGCTGGCAGGTATTGGGTGAGTGGTGCTTCTCAAATGTACTGCTGCTCCGCAGAAGAACTGACTTTCCTTATGCCGACGAACCAACTGCCCCCCCCCAAAAATTTCCGTCTTTTTGAGAATAATTAACTAAAACATGAAAAAATCATTTCCTGTCCACTAAATCACCACCGTTACCGAAGACATATTTTGTTTTGTATTCTAGGATCAATTTATTGTTTTTCATGTTTCCTGGAATTACTCCATAAACACCTTTGATCAGCAACTACAGTTTTCTAGTGAGTTGCTGCGAGTCGGCTGATTTCCTCAACTGCACCTATTGTGTCCACAATTTTGTATGACGCCACGACCGTTACTTGAAAAAGGAATTATGATAAAAATCGTCTGAATACATCCTTATTCTTGACCATCGTTCAGCAATTGGCTGTTCATCTGCAAGGTAAGACATTTCTGACTGCTATTTTCCAGATTTTTCCCAATAATTTGATTAATTGATTTCACATTTTGGGATGTGATTTCTTATCATGCAGTGACGGGGTTCATTCCTACCAGTGATGTGCCGTCGGACGTCAGTTAGGGAAGGCAGAATCCTCACCGTTAAACAAACGATAACTCCTGATTACTTTGCTTGATTAGCAATCAGAGGATTGATTTACTAATTTACTAAGACTAAATGGCAGAATGGCATGCCAGTTTCATCCACGGCATTATTGCTCAGTGCAGTGAACTTGAAATCCTCACGAGAAAGCAAATTTGTTCATATTTGCTTCCAGGAAGCAAACACAATGCCGTTAACAAATATTAAAACCTTTCTTATGCCATGTTCAATGCGTGGTCGATCTGTTTACGATCATGTTTTCCCCCTTAAATATGCACTTTTTGATGCCATTCAAAAAACAATAAAAATATGGAGTTTATTTTCAGTCTTCTTTCATTATCCGATAAACAAAAGGGCAAAACGATTCACGGAATTACTAAGAGAGTTGAGATTTTTACATATTAATTATTAAGATTTCCATCCTTGCAGTCTGAAATCAAAGCGTAAACGTTATTTTTTTTTTTTTTTGTCACTATCACCTCTTAATCATTATAGGCTACATACAGCCTAGGCTAGGTCTTAATTGTTCGGTAAAAAAAAAAAAGAAAAAAAGTTAAAATTGATTGATTGTCAATCAGGCATAGTACTTGGAAACAGGTTGAAAATTCAAGATAAAATGGTGAAGTCATGGTCTCCCCTGACCGCATGTCTCTGATTCGTACCCATTTCTTCTCCACCTTGATGAACGTTATGCTTCAGTAAATAATTTTTGTCAACTGACTTCGAAAATATCACATGCATTAATTGGACTGTTGGGGATCGATGCTAGTTTGGAAGTTCTGCAATCTATTTATATTTTGGACCACAAATAGAGTCTCCTTGTAAAAGCAGTTTGAATCAGTTTTAATTGTTTGTTATTTTATTACAATTAGAAAGTATATCATGACTAGGTTTAGGTTTGTAGGATACCTTCAAAAAATAATGTAGAATGCTTGTGACCAACAGCTCAAAGTTCGACTAGATAACTCGGTCGCCAGAGGGACAGAGTCATGTATCTCCCAGATCCCCAAATTTTGGACAAAACGGCTGCCGGTAGCCATATTGGACGTCTGAAATTGCCGAAAATCGGTCTTGAGCATTGTCAAATATACAGTGTGTCCCAAAAAAAAAGGAAACCGAGTTAATTCTTAATTAATTAATTCTTAGTTAATGGTTAATTCTATTACAATTACTTAACATTCTGTGATTAAAAATGGCATTTGGTCTTAAATAACTATGTCTTCTATCTTATGATGTCAAGTAAGTGGAGGTTGTGCCGCACTCACCTGAACAACAATGACACTTTTGGAGTGAGTCAGTAACCACTTTGCGCCACATTACATAAAATGTTGACAGGCCTAAACGCAGTGAACCTGGATGATCAGTTTCAACTTTTCATTGTCAGAGTTATTAGTGCTTTAGGTTATGTAATGTGTACTGCTTTAAATGTAAGCCCTACTAGCTGCATGACAGATGTGCGCAAATCATGCAGCTGACAACAGAACAATGAGTTCTGACAACGATGCCTGAAAACTGGGAATAAAATGAGAAGTATTCTGTTGAAACTTAGCATCAATAAAACTAATTAGCACTATTTATTACACAACTGTGTACTTTTTCACATCATACAAAGAAAACAAAATTAGGCATCATTGTCAGAACTCGTTCTGTTGGTCGTGTCCTTGTTGGGAAGTCTTATTTTGACGATGTAGTTCACACATTGGCACACAAGTGCCATTTTGAATTTTTCAATTTGATAAACGGGAACCAACTGAATTTTTCATGCAAACATTTTGTTTGAGTTTGTGCTCACGAAAGCATCGATCGTTTTATTGAATGCAAGTCAAATAATCATTGAAACCTGTAATATATTCATTTTTATATATTTCCCCATCAGTGTGCTGAATGTGAGCGATTGATTGATCAAGCAGTGAGTGACGTTCCAGTCTCATCACAGCACTCCTTTCTAAGCTTCGCTTATCCAGAAGTAAAAATGCAATTTTGCTGACTTAGGATGCGCGTGTTAAGGCTGCTCATGTAAAAATGAAACACTGTCTACTACCTGTGACATTACAAAAATGCAGGTTAACACTCAACCTATTTTCAAGTGAGAATTGGGAAATTGATTGTATTAATTTACTGAGCAAAGTGTTATGTATTCAATAGGACATACTGAATGTTTGATACCAGTTGTGTTTGATACCAGCAGTGTTATTTATTTGTTGAGTTACCTTACTTATCTGCCAACTTGCCAAGGTTTGAAGTTGTGTTTTGTTCATTATATGGGGATCGAGTTGGCTTAAAATGACATTCAGACCCTGTACATCCGACACCAACAAAGGTTTTTATACATGTTATTTTTTAGTCACCTACTCATAAACCCACTTGCAGAGGTTTGAATGTGGTATTTTGTTCATTAAGATATGATACAGTTTAAAATATGTTTGTTGGAGACAAGGATCCAGTTGATGTAAAATTACCCTCTGACCTTGTGCGTCCGACACCAAAAATGGTTTGATATGTTACTTTTTTAGTAACCTTACTCATTAATGTACTTGTGGAGGTTTGAAGTTGTGGTATTTTGTTCATTATATATGATAAAGTTTAATGAAACAAACAATGGACCCGCACACTGTCAAACTTGCAAAAACCCGCATTTTAATTCAAACAGCGTTTCGGTCCAGAGACCTTCTTCAGGTTCAAAGAAACAACTGAACAAAGGGTTTAAATAAGAGAACAATTAGGAATAAGCTGATATCAATTAAGGGCATTTCAAGGCAACCATTCAATAAATTGCACAATGTGAAAACATTTTGTAAAATTACATTGAGTTAAACTACACAACTCGGAGAAGGGAAGTTTTTTTGGATTTTCACTTTGCAAACCCCTTCTCCGAAAGGCCTCAATGACGAATTATCATTTAATGTGATGTTGAGATATCTTGTTGGTATCTAGCATGCACCATTTGTTTCAATTGTTTTCATTTGTTAGGATGCTAACCCTTTATGAGGGCATATTTGTTCTACACTAGTGGATGTCTAACTCAAGATATTAATTTTTTGTATTTTTTGTAATTGCTTTTGCCTGGTCCGAGTTGTGTAGTTTAACTCAATGTAATTTTACAAAATGTTTTCACACTGTGCAATTTATTGAATGGTTGCCTTGAAATGCCCTTAATTGATATCAGCTTATTCCTAATTAAGCTTCTATTTAAACCCTTTGTTCAGTTGCTTCTTTGAACCTGAAGAAGATCTCTAGACCGAAATGTTGTTTGAATTAAAATACGGGTTTTTGCAAGTTTGACAGTGTGTGGGTCCATTGTTTGTTTCATTTATCTTTTTTGACCTACGCACCTGTCTCAAACTAGGTGTGCAAGAGCCCTATTCATACTTATATGATAAAGTTTAAAATACATTTGTTAGAGATGAACATCCAGTTGGATTTTAAATTACATTCAGACGCCGTACGTCCGACACCAAAAAATGTACGTCCGGCACTGTGTTTAGTGGTACATTGCATGCTCATATTAAAAAGTATGGACTCCTTTATGTAGTCTTGTTGAAGTATACTGTCTTGGGGAATCCGTCATCAATTAATAATTGAAAAAAGTTTAAACACTTCACAGAGAACCTAAAACAAATCATGTACATGTCATCAATGACATTGGTCTGAGTACGCCCGACACCGAGGTATTTTGGAGCAGCATCTCCTACTCTATGATGAGGAGCTATACCCCTGCATACCAGATGATTGCCATAACCAGGATGTGTAATCTGCCCAAATGACAGCTATCTCCTCATTTCACTGTGCTCTTAATTGACCTATGAAGTGTCTGAAATGTACGTCCGACACCACGGAACTGCCCCAAAATAAATGTGTACAACAACGAGATAAGGCCTATAAAAAATGAACGAAATAGAAAATGGATTTTTGGTGAAATATTGACTATTATTTTAACACATCTGTTACATAAAGACACACCTCCTGCCAGCCAGCTCATCACTCCATGAGGCCCTGGAGCACACTTCTAATGATTATTAAATTATCATCTGTCATTAGTCAATCAGTCTGCACACCTGTTTGTTGTTCCCTCAGAGGATATAGGTGGATTTAGGTGCATCTCAATAAATTAGAATATTATCAAAAAGTTGATTAATTTCAGTAATTTGATTCAAAAAGTGAAAGTGTTCAAAAAGTTCAAAAAGTGCTTATTTCTTTTAATTTTGATGATTATAACTGACAGCTAGTGAAAACCCAAAATTCAGTATCTCAGAAAATTAGAATATTACTTAAGACAAATAAAAAGAAGGATTTTTAACACTGAAATATTGGACTACTGAAAAGTCTGAACATGTACAGCACTCAATACTTGGTCGCAGCTCCTTTGCATGAAATACAGCAGCAATGCAGCGTGGCATGGAGGCGATCAGCCTGTGGCACAGCTGAGGTGTTATGAAACCCCAGGTTACTCTGATAGCGTGTCATGGTTTGTGAGGTGTGCGTGTTGTTTGGACTTTTCTTTTTGCGGCTCGTCCCGGGACGATATCGAATTCCTGGGCCATCGAATTCTTTACCCAGCTGGTTGATTGAGCTGGGGCGGTGCTTCCCCAGAATCTATGTAAGCAGGAAGTCCGGCACGCCTCCTTCGCTAGAGTGTCTGTTTTTAGCTTTGCACTATAGCCGAAGATATCTGTAGTCAGGTTTTGTATGACTTTCTATCTTCTGATTGTAGGAGTTTCTTTTCCCTTTTCTATCTTGCTTTGCTTCCGTGGTTCAGACTATTATACGTCCTTTGGAAGCGCGAGTACTTTCGTTTAGTCTATATTATTCTCTGTGTTTGTACTGTGTCCGAGCTACTCTCTTTCTCCCTGGTCGTTGCGCTTGGCCTCCGTATACTACTGGCCATTACATAGCGGCCTTCAGCTCTTCTACAATGTTGGGTATGGTGTCTTGCATCTTCCTCTTCACAATACCTCATAGATTCTCTATGGGGTTTAGGTCAGGTGAGTTTGCTGGCCAATCAAGCACAGGGATACCATGGTCCTTAAACCAGGTATTGGTACCTTTGGCAGTGTGGGCTGGTGCCAAGTCCTGCTGGAAAATGAAATCTGCATCTCCATAAAGCTGGTCAGCAGAGGGAAGCATGAAGTGCTCTAAAACTTTCTGGTAGACGGCTGCGCTGACCTTGGACCTGAGAAAACGCAGTGGACCAACAACAGCAGATGACATGACTCCCCAAACCACCACTGACTGTGGAAACTTTACACTGAACCTCAAGCAACTTGGATTCTGTGCCTCTCCTCTCTTCCTTCAGACTCTGGAACCTTGATTTCCAAACAAAATACAAGATTTACTTTCATCTGAGAGGAGGACCTGGGACCACTGAGCAGTAGTCCAGTCCTTTTTGTCCTAAGCCCAGGTAAGACGCCTCTGATGTTATCGCAAGGAGGCTTGACACAAGGAATGCAACAGTTGAAGCCCATGTCCTGGATACATCTGTGCGTGATGGCTCATGAAGCACTGACTTCAGCTGCAGTCCACTCCTTGTGAATCTCCCTCAAGTTCTTGAATGGGCTTCCTTTCACAATTAGGCCATCAGCTGAAAGCCATAGGATGCCTAGAAAATGCGTTTCGTTCCCACATCAGGGGGACTACTTTTTCTCTGCGGATTATTGTTTGTAAGGACCATCTGGATCTTGTGGTAAAAGTTCTCCACAAGATATCCTGCAGTATTTTGTCACGAGGCTCGCAAACCCACCGAAGTCGGGCAAAAAGTGCCATTTTTAGCTCTGAAGCAATATTGGGAGGCCTGATGCTCCAAAACTGTGTAAAATAATGCATTAAAGCTTCTTCTCCTCCTAGATCTTGGTACTTCCTATGAGTTTTGGAAGAGCTGTGCATTTCTGATGAGTAACCCCTGCGTAATCAAAACTGTAAAATAGCGTTTTTTTTTTTGTAAAATTGCTGTGGGTAGGTCTTTTGAAGGGGATTTTCTCAGGCTTGCCATTGTCTAAGGAAGTTATAAATCAAGGTTCTTATACTTCTAGGAACTCTAGCTGGGGTTCTTGATTGAGAAGTATTTATCTCAAGCCATTTATGATTTAGAGCGCTTTAAAATGCACTTCTTGGCAATTTGTGACGAAAATTCGTGCACGCATTGTCTCGGAAGGTGTTTTTGGAGCTTCGTAGCGCCATTACCAGACAACCTAGAAACTGGACAGTAACAAGATCTTCAGACAGTGGAACTTTTAACAGGTGTAAAGATTTGCACAGGCATGACTCTTCTGGTTTGTCTGAATTAACCCTTTTAAAACAGAAATTTCTTTGTTAACCTGGTTACCCCATTACTAGCTAATGTTGATATATTACAGAAATTTCAGAAGTCCAGCAGTCTTCTAGTTCCAGGATATCAATAAATAGGGGCTTCCACACACAAGGTGATTTCCAAGCACCTGGCTTCAGTCTTCATCTAAAATTTAACCCCTTAAAATCCAAACCAGATTAGAGTTACAGGTCTCCAGTCTTGGACAACTGAAGTCTGTGTAGTGGCACCTTCTCCTTACAACCTACCTTTCCTTGATATGGCGTCGGTACTGTAGGATATTGTAACTCCCAATAAAAAGCTATTTTTTGATTTCATTTATTCTCTTTTTTAACCCTCTATAGATCCCGAGTGGTGCATCATTGGCACCAAAGGCACAAGTTAAATATCTGAAAAATTGAGAAAATCACTCAAAACATAGCTTGTAGGAATTCATTGGAAAGCTCTCAGTGACAGCTTTCCAGTGAATACCAACAAGCTAGTTTTTGGGAGATTTTCAAGGATTTACGCAATTTTTTAAAGTTTTCACCAAAAAGGCCTCTGGGCTTAAAGGATAAAAAGGGTTAAAGGGAATTTGTCCCGACGGTTGGCGGGAAAATTTGGTGATCTGAAAATCCTGATTTAGCGGGCACCTTTCCAATTCTGTATCACAAGAGGTTTTATGCAAAATATGCATATTTTGATTTACTCATATTCAGAGGTCTATATTGCAAAAAGAGCTCTGTACAGACATAGATCATCACAAAATAAAGGAAACTGCCAAATATCAAGTTACTTGGATGTACAGTTGCTGAGAAATCTTTATTTTCTTGTTGAAAATCATCTGTATTTTTATCAAGGTTTTATAGAGCTTTTTAGTGTAAAAGAGTAATTTCAGAGCAATTTTAGAGCAAATTTAAGACCAATTAGGCTGAAAGTGAATGTATGTCCTGAAAGTAGGCTATTTGTTTTTTTTTTTTTTTTTTTGTGCACAAAAAGTAATTACAAATAAGGAACAAACAAACTAACATAAACAACCAGTTACACAGGAAATGAACAGAAAACATACATAAACATACAATTACAAAGTAGGTGAACAGAATATATACCTGACTAAGTAACAAATACTGGAGTACAAAAGAGATGCAAGATTAGGGTATCAAAAAATCTGGGGAATGAAGGAAAGAAAGGAAACGAGAGGTCTATGTGTGTATGAGCGTGTATGTGTGTGTGTAGGTGTGTGAGAAAGTGTGTGCATACATATTGAGACCAATATGAAGGTAGTAGGCCTATGTGGTGAGATATTTAACAGATATCTTTAATTTGAGTAATTTGTGTACATCATAAACCCATGCAGTAACATATCAGAGGTGTGGGAGGAGGACAGAGTGAATGATGCTGATAGTGGAGTGACAATCATAACATTCTTTTCCTTCTTCCCTTTTTCCCTCCCCTCTTAAGGCAATACTTTGATGCTGAATAAATAAATAAAGTAAAAAGAAAAGAAAAAAGAAAAAAAAGATTTCTAAACAGAAGCCATAATAGTAATAATGGTGAGAGAAAGAGAAAAAAAAGAGAAAAAAAATCATTGATTTATAGAATGTGTGTGTGTGTGTGTGTGTGTGTGTGTGTGTGTGTGCGTGTGCGTGTGCGTGTACATGTGAGTAAGAATGCGTGTGTGAGTGTGTATCAGAGGGAACAGGAGTTGGGGGGGGCAGGGGGAGGGGGGATGATGCAGTGAGACTCAGTGGTTCTCTATCACCACAGAGCAGCGAAGATTGATTTTCAATTTTGCTGTTGCTGACCTTGGCTGTGCTGTTTGTTGGTGTTCATTCTGCTTGAGTTGAGACAGAGGAAGACGTGTGGGATCTAAGCTGAAGATTTACTCTTGTCTAAACGGAGTTTTCTGAAAATAATTTGTCTGTTAAGGCTCAAACAGTATTAGAGATTTGACATTTTGCTCCTGAGGTATAACCTTTGTCGCATTAGGGGCAGGGAGAATCTTCCTCCTTCTTTTTCCCCTTTTTCCCGCGTAACAACTCGGTGAGCAAACAGCCACATTAAGTTGCTAACCTGGTCAAACAAAGGCGACGGGGGTTTTTTGGGGTTTTTTGGGGGGTTTCAGTCTCCCGGGAGCAAAGTAAGGTAAAGTAAAATAAATTTAAATGCTAAATTTAAATAATAAATTAACCGCTAAATAATTGTCTAACTAAGTGAATTGTGTGCTATACAAAGTAAAACAGAGTTGTTTTCAAGGACTGAGGTACACTGTCGCCTGCTTTTTCTGTAGCTGATTTAGCTAACGAACTATAGTAAGCTCTCAACGCCAAGAAAATATCAAATTACCGTGGTCGCTTGCCTTTCATACAGTCTTCTAGCCAATAAATATTGACGTTCACGGGGGTTTTTTAGTCCCCTTCGTTCTCTATCCTGACCGCATAAACGCATTGCCAAGCTTGAATATTAACGTGAACCGGGGTTTTTGTCTTTTTCGCATTTTATCATCATCGAAGGGCTCTTCTGATTAAACACATTGCAAATTACGTTATCTTTGTATTTTCCTCTGCAGACTGCCCTGATGGAAGCTGACAGCGTTACATGCACTATTGATGATATATTTTTAAAGCAAAAAAGCGTGGTGGGGGGCTTTGAGCAGCGGGCACATGGGAAATCGAAGGGGAAGAGTGTCCGTGATAACCTGAAATGTTTTTATCTAAATGCAAGAAGCATTAAAAATACATTTCGAGAACTTGAGGCTGTTATGATTAGTGAAGGTTATGACATAGTTGGGATTACAGAGACATGGCTTAGTGAAGAGGATGGAGATGAATATAATGTAGAAGGTTATAAGCTCTTTAGGAAGGATAGATGCAATAGGCGGGGGGTGTAGCACTCTATGTGAACGAACACATAAATCTGCAGGAAATTCCTGAAATTGAACATTCCTTGCCCCTGCGAAGATATCTGGGTCAGGCTCACTGGCAAACACGAGACTGGTTTAAACATAGGTGTATGCTATCGACCACCAGCTCTGGACAGTACAGTCAATGAAATGCTCTTTAAGAGGATTACGCAAGCTTGTAGAAGAGGAGGGACTATTATTATGGGGAGACTTAAATTATCCTGGTATTGATTGGGGAAAAGGTGAAAGGACAGGGAGGGGGGAGGAAGAATTTCTAGATGTCATAAATGATAATTTTTGGTGCAGTATGTTAATAAACCTACAAGAGAGAAGGCAATTTTAGACTTAGTGCTCTGTAATGACCCAGATAGAATTAGCAATGTTGAGGTACGGGAGCCACTTGGGACAAGTGATCACTCTACTATTAATTTTGAGGTTTCATGGGAAGTTACAAAGGTGTATTCAAAAGCAAAAATTTTCAATTTTAGGCGAGCAAACTTTGACAGGATCCGCTCATATCTAAGTGAAATAAAATGGGAGACACTCCTGGACTGAGAGTCTGTAACTGAGATGTGGGAAAGATTTAAGGGGGTTTTACTTGCTTCACAATGCAAATTCATTCCAAAGGTGTCCAAAAGTAAGCTGAAAAAGCAGAATTCTCAGTGGATGACCACAGGTATTCGTAGGAGTTTGAGGGAAAAGAGGAATCTTTATAAGATGTACATAGAGGATAACAATGAGATTACTAAGGCCGAATACTGTAAAATACGGGCTGTGGTCAAAAAAGAGCTGAGGAATGCTAGAAGACTGTATGAAAGACAAATTGCAGAGGGGGCAAAAACTAAACCTAAGCGCTTGTTTCAGTACTGTAGTAGAAAAAGGAAAGTCAAAGAGCAGGTTAAGTGCATAAAGAATAAATATGGATCGCTGCTATATAATAACAAGGATATTGCGGACACCTTAAACGGTTACTTTGTTGAGAATTTTACCTTAGAGCGGGTCTTTATTCGGCCAGAGGGCATGTCCAATGCTCAAGATTATTTAGCGGAAATTGAGGTTAGGGATAACGAGTATTAGACAAGTTGCATAAACTAAAAGGCAGATAAGGCGGCGGGTCCTGATGGCTTATATCCTAGAGTGCCTCAGGAAGTTAGTGAGATCATATTTAAGCCGCTATCCGCCATCTTTAGGCGGTCTTTAGAAACTGGAGAAATACCAAATGATTGGAAACAGGGTAATATAATACCAATATATAAGAAAGGGGACCGTACTGAGCCAGGTAATTACAGGCCAGTCAGTTTAACTTGCATTGCGTGCAAAATATTGGAATCTATCATAAAAGATGAGCTGGACTTATTTCTTGAACGTAACAATATCTTGAGGGATAGCCAACATGGTTTCCGTAAAGGAAGGTCATGCCTGACAAACCTTCTGGAATTTTTTGAAGAGGCCACTAAGACTTATGACCAGAGCAGGGCTTATGACATCATATATTTGGATTTTCAGAAAGCATTTGACACAGTACCGCATAACAGACTAATTTTTAAAATGAGCTCCATTGGAGTTACAGGAGGTATTCTGAAGTGGATTCAAAACTGGTTGCAGGACAGAACACAAAGAGTGGTGGTCAGTGGTATCTCATCTGAGCTAGGTATGGTGGGGGTGGCGTCCCCAGGGATCAGTGTTGGGACCCCTGCTGTTCCTCATCTACATTAATGACCTTGATAGGAATATTGGGAGCAGATTAGTGAAATTTGCAGATGATACTAAATTGGGAGGTTTGGCAAATAGTTTAGAGTCCACTAAAGTGATTCAGGATGATTTGGATAGAATCCAGAATTGGGCAGAAATGTGGCAAATGAAATTTAATGTAGCAAAATGTAAAGTAGTACATGTAGGTAATAAAAACATTAGACGGGATTACTTCATGGGAGGTTTTAAACTGGAATCTGCTCCTGTGGAATAATACAAAACATCCTTTGCATTCTTATCATCTTATTATCATCAGTATTATTATCAAAACATCTTTTGTGTTATTATTAACTGTTACTGCTTAAAACATCTTTTATGTCAATACCCCAAAGCTTATAAACCTATTTACCCAGAATGTGTGTCTGTGTGTGAGAGGAACTGTACAGAGGACCAAGGTCAAGAGTGGCACAGGAATGCAAAGTTTCTGCCAAGAAAGAAAACGCCCTAAGCGCAGTCCAAACTGGCATCAGGTATCTCGTAACTGCCTCTCAGTGACCTGTCCAAAGTAGACTGGACAATACTATGAAGAAAGGCGGGAGCTGATTAGACTGCGGTTACAGACAGATGTACAGCCAATTGATGTACAGCTAAAGGACTGTGGACTATAAGAACGTTGCCCGGGCAGAGCGCTCTCCAAACTGTGGCCAAGAGCATCCCTCTGTTACAGTTTGTAATTTTTACTCTTTGTCTGTTATAAATTAACTATATTTCAATCACAATCTGGTCAATTCTTCATTTCAATTGTCTTCCACCCTTAACGAACACCACCGGGTAACAAGAGGTAATTTCCCCACAAATCTGGTGACCCCGACGTGGAGGGGGAAGACTCTTGGGTCTGACCAGAAAACTTGGTCAGAATTTGGACAACGCCTTTGACGACAATCGCCAGACACTTAACGGCCGCCAAAAGACAGAGGTAGGCAGAAGCTTTTTAATCTGCATAGGATAGAATACGAAGTGTCTGACGTTTGACGGAAAGGAATAAAATTATATTATTATACTTTTGTATGATTTCAGTAGCAGACACAGGGTAATATTCTATACTGGTTTCCTGTATGCGCATTCCAATACCCAACTCTAAAGACTAGTCTGAACAAAAGTCCTAGGTGATAAGTGAAAATAAGAAGTGAATACGGGCGTGACGACGGCATAAAAAAAAAAAAAAAAAATCCGTTATAAGGCCAGGTAAATACCCAAGGGATATTTTAACTTGAAACGGTGAGCGAGGGGGTGGACACGGTAGGATACAGAAGGACTTAATAGGTTAGGTGGGGGACGTCAGCCACTGAGTTCTGAACGGTCTAGAGGTCCTATATGGAGATCCATCAAAGACGCCTTAGGAAGATAATACACACGTGTATGTGACAAAAAAAAGAGAGGAGAAATATAAAGGTCACATAACAATAAAATATCCAATAAAGGACTTGGCCATTGGACTGTGCATGTAGAGATCAGGACCTGAGTGTATATTATTGTAAATCCAGGCTGTTGGTGGCAGCGAGTGAACTGGGAATGGAGCAAGGAATGTTTTCGAGTGCTGTTGGCAGGTGCTTTAAGTGCTGAGGTGTATGTGTGTGTATGCTGAGCTCAGATTGTGTGTGTGTGTGGAAGTCAATGTGAATGAACCGAACTCTGTGAGTGTCTGTAAACAACTGCATTGCTGGCATATTTGTTAGTTCTGTCTTTGTTAGATTGAATACAGTTGTCATTCTATTCCATGAAGCGTTCATATGGATGTCCACAATAAAATTAGCATTTATTCAAGATTAATTTCAGGTGCCCGTTGATTAGCCTATATTTAGAGTATTTTATGGAATTCTTAGAGTAATTGCAGGATTGGTAAAAAGTGAAGTTGGTCAGAGTAAGTGAAATTAGTTGGTCCGAGTAAGTGAAGTTGGTGTAAGTGGAGTCGGTTAAAGCAGGAGTTTAGTTTGTGGTTGGTTAAAGTAAGTGGAATTAATTTGGATGGTAAACAGAGAGCGGGAGTTTAGCCATTTTAATGGCTGTGGAGTTGTAAAAGGACAAAGTTGTAGAAGTGAGCAGAATAATTATTCCTTGTGAAATCAAATAAAAGTCCCTATTTGTTGATTCAATAAGCGTATGCCCTTCTTGAACGATCAGTAACTATAAACAGAGGGAAGTTTAGAGGAAGTAATAATTGAACGTCAAAATACATGAATGTGGATAAAGTGTTTCTAATGTGGCTAACTGAATTGCTTTGAGATGCAGGACAAAGTCCAATATTTAAATGCTCTAATATTTGGCGGAAGTAATTCATTGCTGAAAATACCACTACTAATATCCTCTATGAGCATGAAGTAATTACACCATTTGAATTTGTTCAATATTTGTAAAATTGTAAAGAGCTAGAAAATCTAAGCAGTTTTCTGTAAATAATTAGACTGTGTGAGATTGGTGTGCTAGAAGCATATCTCTGAAAAGAAAATGAAGGAAAAGTACAAACAAGAATAACGCTGTGTGTTCAAAATTTGCCAAAGTACTGTTTAAACACTGTGTACAGTAAGAGACTCTGTGCCAAATTTTATTGATACAGAGGTTTCTCAAGTATTGAAAATTTTCAATTGATATTTGAAAAAGATCAGAAAAGTACCTGGAAATACAAAATATGATATGAAATTTAATGGTACATACTAGATTTATAAAAATAAAATAAAAAATCAAGTGAACTATCGTGGGATTAGAGACTGGATGGGTTTTTAGATGGAGGAATACAAAGTGAAAACAATAGACGAATGGAGCCTTATTGACCGAAGCAGATTAGGGAGCACAGATAAGTGAAAGGTCAACATGCAGAAGTCAGAGAACAGAGAATGATGCATTGTGTTTGAGCAAATGTGACTGGAAGCTTTCCTGACCGAAGAAATGCAAATGAATTAATGAAAAATCTTTTCTCCATTTCAAACAGGGACTATCAACCAGTGATTCTACATGGGAAAAAACTAAGAGGGGCATGATAACCTTAATCTGTTTTTTAACTTCTACAGGAAAGGATCCAAGCGAGTGGGAAAAACGGCAAAATTATGTTGATGAAGTTCTTGTTCATTGTTGTATGCATCTAACTCATTCAGTTGAAACTTTTCCACAGAGGGCTCACTGCAGAAGATAAGGAATGAAAAAAATCTGAAAGTAATTTGCTGGCCAGCTAAGATTCAGCTGCGGAGTTCTAAAATAAATTTGGGGAAATCCAATTCGGAGTATTAACACGAGACTAAATTCAAAAGGTGGACCACCATATAATTGAAAAAGTCAACTAATAACGTGATCACATTCTCAATTTATTTTTGATTAGGCTGACAAAATCTTTTACTCTGACTAGTAGTGAGAAGGACAGGGACTTTCAAATAAAAGGTACTGACTGACTGACTGAGCTGACCAATTTGGGACGATTGTTTACCTTTATGTGCTGGGAGCCCAACAGAAAAATTATTACAGTTGAATGTTCAATACATACCCATTTTTTGTGAATAATAAGCATATTGTAACACAGTCTAAAAGCAACTCCACCTGGTTCTGCTGAGGATATGGGGAATTGACACTATGGCTGGGGCTAATAAGCCCGACTCAGGCAACAACACCTCCATGCTTTTTAGCGGAACCCTAGACAGAGGCGGATTGCTCAATCATGATTAATTGAAAAAAAAAAAAAACACTTTGAAAAGATATTATTGTTACTGTCCCATCTTTGACCTGGAATACAGAGGAATACCAAATCATGAATATGCTGCAAAAAATAAATAAATAAATAAAATAAATAAATATTAATGCAAAATTGACAGGAGCTCAGTAGCAAGGATGAGCAAATTTAGTAATTATGAATTTTTTAAGTAAAATTAATTTATCAAGGTGGCACATGCACTGTGATCGACAAGGCACTGTATTGCAAACAATTCCAATGAAATTGATGATTTTGTAAAACACATTCAGACCAAGCGAAAATACACAAGACAAAGTTCTTGAATTGGGATTTATTCGCAGGTAAAGAAAGGATCTAAGTGAATTCCATCGACTCTTTTTGCTTGATTTCGCTTTTTTACAGATTTATTGATTTTTTATAGATGTTTTAGTTTCCCCATTTTATTATCTGCCAATTATCATTGTACACTACTTTGATTCAACTTTGTTGTTTTAAATGTTCTCTATAAAAAGACCTAACTTGACTAATGTTGCTGAAGGAATTTTTGTTGTTACTGTTATAATTCCTCTAAATAGTGTTAAGTGCACTTAGATTTTATTACATTATAGTTTTACTGCTTAAAAACAAAATAATATTACTTGTTAGAAATTTCAATGCTTATTTTGTTCTCCGCTTCAGGCTCTGAGAAAACTGTCTGTGGGAAAGTACTGATGGGAGGGGTGTATGCACCTGGATAGGAGTTACGGATTCATGTCTGGGAAATGTCCCAACTTAGCAAGATAACAGAATTGTTTCTATCTGTACCAGGCCTTGAAACTGAGCCCCTAAGCACAAGATGTGACTCCTCCAAGCGCATCCCTAGAGCAGAAATCTTCAAAGAATAAAATGTTTGTGTAATTTTGTGATTGATTGCTTGAAGGATGCCTGGCTGGAAGGGTATGGGTCATTCCATGAAAAAGAGAGCCAAAGTGTGACATGACTGTTCAAATTTGAAACAAAGATTTTGCACGAAGTACTGGTTCACTTTTGTTGGCGTTCCCATGAGTCAAAATGTGACACAAGTTAAATGGCAAGATCTACTGTGGGATGCAAGAGGCAAGGTGTTGAACGTTCAGCATTGCCGATGTAACAAATTTGGACGCTTTTTATCCACAAGTTTTTCAAAGACATGCAGTTTTTTTTTTATATTTATCTTTTTCAGAAGACCAATTATATTGCCTGTGTTAGCTTTTTTAACTCCTTCAACCCCACAGCCCTCTACAGAGGGCTGACCAACATATTCCCTTCAACCCCAAATTCCTGTAGGGAAAATTCAAACAATCTGACTAATTGATTGGAACATATCAGGTTACATTTAATGGGATTCCAGAGATAACAGTAAGATAGAATGTCCAGATAATGACCAGCCCTCTACAGAGGGCTGTGGGGTTGAAGGGTATAGTGATGCTAGAATATCTGGGGTTGAAAGAGTTAATATATACTCTGGCCTTCATGCATGGCATTTTCTATAGGTGGCATCCAATTTTGTAAATCATATAGTCCTGTAAAAAATGCAGGGTCTCTGGCTCTCTATTTCATGGAATGACCCGTATAAGAATTGCTTGTTGAAATTATTCAGCAGAGACCAACCTCTGACTGCTGTGGACACAGAGTCCCTGTTTGCTCTCTCATTCTGCAGGATTATATTGCAATAAACTGTTGATCATGTTTCTTAAAAAAAAAAAAAATGTGTTCCCATTGTTTCAAAGAAGTCCTATCTAATAATACTGCATGTCCTGGACTCAAGGACACCCCTCTATCAAATCCTGAGATTGAATACTTTGTTGATGGTTTGGCGTCAAGAGTCGATAAAGGCAACCCATGTGTTGGATATGCTGTCTGTACTCATGAAACTGTGTTTATTGTAATCTTCTGCACACCAAACATGTTGACCTAATCAGTTTGGCTGACGCCTTTGCAGACAGAGGAGCAAGGGCAACAGCCAAACACACTCTTGTGGGGCTATTACACCAATCTGAAGACTCAATTTCATGTGACCTGCTGTGAGCAGAGCATGATGCTGCTCCCCCACAAGAAAAACGTCAATGGACATCACATGGAACACAACACACTGATGACGGGTGGATGGGACCCAATGCTAAGCCTATATTGCCAAAATCCCTCTTCCATATTGCTGCAGATTTGGTGCATGGGCAGTGCCATGTACCAAGAGGAGGGACCAAGGGGTTAATAGAGCAAAGTTACTATCACTTATTTACTAAAAAAAAAAAAAGAAAAAATTTTTTCTAAGAAATGTCCAACATGACAAAGATGGGTAGTAGTACAGAAGGGGCAATCCCTACACCCCCTGGGCCATTCCACGTTCATACATTTAACACCATGTGAGGGGAAGAGGTATCGTTAGTACTGATATGACCTTTTTCTAAATGGGGAGAAGCTATAGATGCAATCACAGTAGCAAAAATCCTGAGTAGAGAAATTATTCCTAGGTGGGGGAATTCCAAAGACATTGTATAGTGACAATGGGTCAGAATTTAGGAATGAAGTGTTGACCCACATGGGAGCAAAATTAGGAATAGGATTGAAAAAGCATTGTACATATCATTCGCAATCAGCAGGATTAGTGGGAGAACTAATGGAACCCTGAAAGCAAAACTGGCAAAAAGCTATGTACTCCACTAATTTGACCTGGGTTGAGCCCTCCCACTGGCACTATACTCTATGCGCCAGCAACCAGCAAAGGACACGTTTCTGTCACCACATGAACTACTCCCTAACGTGGTCCCCACCGCAGCCTTGCTGCAAACAGATTTGTCAGATTATATGCGGGCTTTGGGCAACATGACTAAGCTTCTCTCGCCAGGTGCAAGCAGCAAATTCCACAGGAGACGAGGACAACGGCACCCCGGCCCCAGGGGTGACCACTGGCGACTGGGTCTGGTTTAAAAAGGCACCGGCCGCCCACGTTGAGACGAACCGATCTGGACGGGACCATTCAAGATCACTGAGGTTTCCGACAAGAAAAGTCGGGTCGAAAAGGAGGAGATAAGACCTGGCATCATTTTGCACACTGTGTAAAAGCAAGACCACCAGAGTGGTCACTAGAGCAGGTAAGAACTAACCTGTTGTCATTCCAGGACATCAACAAGGAAGATGGAGATGGAGAATCGAAGGAGGGTGAGGAAATGTAATGAAATGTGGCTAGGAATAGGGAAGGAGGGATTGGCTCTCCTAGTAGGATTTTCTTTACTTCTTGTAGGCGCTTTTGCTATACGCTGAACGCACTCAGAAAGACGCCCACATGACACCTACACCACACCAAGAATTCACGAAAAGACATGTTGATGGTAGCGGCAGTAGTAGGAGGACTAATAGCAGGAGGAGAATTCACCAGCCTGGTCTTGCAGTATATACATCGTTGGGTCCTAACACATACATTACCAGAAAACACGGACAAGACTAACTTCAATGCACGTCCCAAAAGTAACGAAAATAGCAAGTACTATAGTAATCTTGGCCTTGGTACTGGTAACAGACGCAGTTAAAGTGAACTAAGACCCTATGAGCCAAGGTAATGTTAAAGGTGGACCCGGACAGTGAGAACACATTTCAATTTGATTTATGTAACGTAATCGACTGTGGTACTGACTCCTCCAAATGGAGGGGGTATGATGTACGGTCGCCAGTTCATTTGGGGTTTTCCCACAAATAACCTGTGGAGCCGATCCTGGTCTGACGATATTGGATTACCAACACCAGGCAGGGGTCGTTACGCCAAGTAATAAGTGGGGGACATGCAAGGGAAAGTAACTATGATGAGGGGACAACTAGTGCCAAACGGGGATAACGGCAAACAAAATCCCATAATCATTAATACCAAGAGGGTTGAAAAATCCGTGGCCCATGCAGGGATATGATCCCAAAAAAAGTGTCACACGGAGGAAAGGGAATCCCAAGGAGCAAACCAACCTTTTACATTATAATGGGGGTGGACGAAACGGTACAGATCCAATGGGAATAGTAAGAGTAGATTTACTGCCTCCCAAACCGAACAAAAAATCGACCCCCCAAGCGCCCTCTCCCAAGAAAGAACCTGAACCACGTCTGCCGGAGGTAGTATGGAAATTCAATTCGCAAAATAACTTTCCAAACAAAATCGGCAATAGAAACTGGATTCCGAGAAAAGAATGCATGGATAAACAGAATGGTAGAATCTTGAAACAGGTGAATGGTTCCGACTGTATAATATGCTCAGGGCCAGACCCACCTTATTAATATCCCCATCCGCATTTGACCTATATGACCGCACCATGAAAAACCCAGGAAAAGATATAAACTGCTTAATTTGGTTAATGTCCTCAAAAACCCATCAACGGATTACAAAAAATGGGAAACAGTACACCCTATGGCCCCAGAGAATGTGACGCCCCAGTGTTTCAAAAAGGGAAAGTAAGAAATGTGACCTGCATTAAGAATAACAATACCAGTCCCCAGTCGCAGATAATCTAGGCACACTGACAGGCTGTGAGGAAACCTTGGACCTGACGGAAATGAAACTGCAAGCAGCCTCATCGTAGCCAGAGCAGATGTCTGGTGGTACTGCAGAGGTAGGAGACTGCTGAATTGGCTCCCTCATAACTGGAGAGGTAAGTAAACCGCCCTTTGGCCCTGAATGCGCCCAGTAATGATTGTAACCAATCTGGAAGAACTACTGAATAATATATCCCCAGAACAATTAATAGACACACTAGAACATACAAAAGATCATTTGGGTCTTTTGATTGGACAATTAATGAGCATGGCATGTGGGTGGATCCCATAGGGCAGGCCAGAAAATACCCGATGAATTTAAGCTACTCGAGATGAAATAGCGGCTGAGTTTGAAAGCTTCTCGATATTTTCGGCCATTTTCCTGTAAACCGTAAATAAAAATGTAAATCGAATAAATCTGATACATTATAATGTTCATGCTGGGAAATGAAACTAGAGATGCAATGGAAGCAGTACACGAACAGCTGTCTCAAACCTCATTAATGACATACCAGAACCGGATAGCATTAGACATGCTCTTGGCAGAGAAAGGAGGGGTATGTTCAATGTTCAAAAACACATGCTGCACAGAGATAGCGAACAACACAGCCCCTGATGGGAAACTCACTAGGAGTCTGAAAAACTGAAAGCACTGGCAAATGAAATGAAGGCGCCAGTCAGGGTAAAAGTAACCCTGTTAGCTCCTGGCTAAATGAGACCTTCGGTAGATGGGAGCACTCATTGGGCAGCTGCTCATAGGAATCACCAGTAGCGGGGTCCCTTTTTATAATTTGCGGATGTTGTTGTATACCCTGCATACGTACCCTTGGTAATAAAACAATTGAAAAGGCCTTAACTAGAGGATCCGCCAAAATACCAAGCAGTTCAATTAGAAGAGGGCTGTTTAGACCCAGCCTATGACACTGAGGAAAATATTGAGTTAGAGGAGTACCGAGATGACCCCCATAGGCCTGGGGCGGGGGACTTGCCCCAACCCGCCATTCGAGGCGACTTCGTACTGTACCAACAGGTGACCCGGAGATGTGACAGGAAGTGACGAGTGGGTGTGTCCTCCCGAACCCCCAACTCCCCATTGGGAAAACCCTACGAAACATGGGCAAAGCAGAGGGCAGGGTTGGGCTTCCTGGAATGGGGGGGGTTTGCCCAGACCGCCCCCCTCAGAAAACAACTTCGCATCCTGAAATTTCAGGGGCCTCTGCCCCGGGGGGGGGGGGGGGGAAGGGGTTCCTGGGGTTATTTTCCTGAAAGGGGAGGGGTTTATTATTTATTTTCTTTTTTCAGCATCTTAGTCAGTAGTGTAGGGGTGTAGATTAGTTCTATGTGTTTGTTTAATTAAATCTGTTGAACTTAAAGGATTTTGTCTGTCATCCCTTGCTGTCCGTGACGCCATAACAAATTGGGGCCATAACAAATTGGGGTCATGACAAATTGGGGGCATAACATGAGCAAATTTTGTAATTATGAATTTTTACATAAAATTAATTTATCAAGGTGGCACATGCACTGTCATCGACAAAGCAGTGTGTGCAAACAATTCCAATGAGAAATTGATGATTTTTGTAAAACACATTCAGACCAAGCAAATACACAAGACAAAGTTCTTGAATTAGGATTTATTCGACGAGTAAAGGATCTAAGTGAATTCCATCGACTCTTTTGCTTGATTTAGTTTTACTGATTTATTGATTTTTTATAGATGTTTTAGTTTCCCCCATTTTATTATCTGCCAATTATCATTGTACACTACGGTTCAACTTTGTTTGTTTTAAATGTTCTCCTATAAATGGGCCTGACTTGACTAATGTTTGCTGAAGAATTTTTTGTTACTGTTATAATTCCTCCTAAATAGAGTTAAGTGCACTTAGATTTTATTACATTATGGTTTACTGCTTAAAAAACAAAATAATATATACTTGTTAGAAATGTCAATGCTTATTTTGTTCTCCGCTTCAGAGCTCTGAAAACTGTCTATGGGAGAGAAATGCTGATAGGAGGGGTACACGCACCCAGTAAGATAGAATGTTCAGAGGATGACCAGCCTCTACAGAGGGCTGGGGTTGAAGGGTATAGTGATGCTAGAATATCTGGGGTTGAAAGAGTTAATATATACTCTAGCCTTCATGCATGGCATTTTCTATAGGTGGCATCAATTTTGTAAATCATATAGTCCTGCAAAAAAATGCAGGGTCTCTGGCTCTCTATTTCATGGAACAGCCCGTATAAATTGCTTGTTGAAATTATTCAGCAGAGACCAACCTCTGACTGCTGTGGACACAGAGTCCTGTTTTGTTCTCTCATTCTGCAGGATTATATTGCAATAAACTGTTGATCATGTTTCTTAAAAAAAAAAAAAAAATGTGTTCCCATTGTTTCAAAAGTCCTATCTAATAATACTGCATGTCCTGGACTCAAGGACACCCCTCTATCAAATCCAAAAATTGAATACTTTGTTGATGGTTTGGCGTCAAAGTCGATAAAAGGCAACCCATGTATGTTGGATATGCTGTCTGTACTCATGAAACTGTGTTTATTGTAATCTTCTGCACACACCAAACATGTTGCCCTAATCAGTTTGGCTGACGCCTTTGCAGACAGAGGAGCAAAGGGCAACAGCCAAAACACTCTTGTGGGGCTATTACACCAATCTGAAGACTCAATTTCATGTGACCTGCTGTGAGGAATGATGCTACTCCCCACAAGAAAAACGTCAATGGACATCATGGAACACAACACACTGATGACGGAATTGGATGGGACCCAATGCTAAGCCTATATTGCCAAAATCCTCTTCCATATTGCTGCAGATTTGGTGCATGGGCAGTGCCATGTACCAAGAGGAGGGACCAAGGGGTTAATAGAGCAAAGTTACTATCCTTATTTACTAAAAAAAAAAAAAGAAAAATTTTTCTAAGAAATGTCCAACATGACAAAGATGGGTAGTAGTACAGAAGGGGCAATCCCTACACCCCTGGGCCATTCCACGTTTTCATACATTTAACACCATGTGAGGGGAAGAGGTATCGTTAGTACTGATATGACCTTTTTTCTAAATGGGGGAGAAGCTATAGATGCAATCACAGTAGCAAAAATCCTGAGTAGAGAAATTATTCCTAGGTGGGGGAATTCAAAGACATTGTATAGTGACAATGGGTCAGAATTTAGAATGAAGTGTTGACCCACATGGGCAAAAAATTAGGAATAGGATTGAAAAAAAGCATTGTACATATCATTCGCAATCAGCAGGATTAGTGGAGAGAACTAATGGAACCCTGAAAGCAAAAACTAGCAAAAGCTATGTACTCCACTAATTTGACCTGGGTTGAGGCCCTCCCACTGGCACTATACTCTATGCGCCCAGCAACCAGCAAAGGACACACGTTTCTGTCACCACATGAACTACTACTCCCTAACGTGGTCCCCACCGCAGCCTTACTGCAAACAGATTTGTCAGATTATATGCGGGCTTTGGGCAACATGACTAAGCTTCTCTGCGCCAGGTGCAAGCAGCAAATTCCACAGGAGGCGAGGGACAACGGCACCTTGACCCAGGGGTGACCACTGGCGATCGGGTCTGGTTAAAACACCGGCCGTCCCGTTGGAGAGCGAACCGATCTGGGCGGGACCATTCAAGATCACTGGGTTTTCCGACCGCGCAGTGCAGGTCGAAAGAGGGAGATAAGACCTGGCATCATTTGCACACTGTGCAAAAGCAAGACCACCAGAGGGTCACTAGAGCAAGGTAAGAACTAACCTGTTGTCATTCCAGGACATCAACAAAGGAAGATGGAATGGAGAATCGAAGGAAAAAGGAGAAATGTAATGAAATGCTTTTGGCTGGGAATAGGGAAGGAGGATTGGCTCTCCTGGTAGGGATTTTCTTTACTTCTTGTAGGCGCTGCTATATACGCTGAACGCACTCAGAAAAAAGCCCACATGACCCTAACACCACCAAGAATTCACGAAAGACATGTTGATGGAAGCGGCAGTAGTAGGAGGACTAATAGCAGGAGGAGAATTCACCAGCCTGGTCTTGCAGTATATACATCGTTGGGTCCTAACACATACATTACCAGAAAATGGACAAGACTAACTTCAATGCCGTCCCAAAAGTAACGTGAAAATAGCAAAAGTACTATAGTAATCTTGGCCTTGGTACTGGTAACAGACGCAGTTAAGTGAACTAAGACCCCTGGAGCTGCCAAAGGTAATGTTAAAAAGGTGGACCGGACGGTGAGAACACATTTCAATTTGATTTATGTAACGTAATCGACTGTGGTACTGACTCCTCCAAATGGAGGGGGTATGATGTGTACTGTCGCCAGTTCATTTGGGGTTTTCCCCACAAATAACCTGTGGAGCCGATCCTGGTCTGACGTATATTGGAGTACCAACACCAGGCAGGGGTCGATTCTGCCAAGAGTAATAAGTGGGGGACATGCAAGGAAAGTAACTATGATGAGGGGACAACTAGTGCCAAACGGGGATAACGGCAAACAAAATCCCATAATCATTAATACCAAGAGGGGTTGAAAAATCCGTGGCCCATGCAGGGATATGATCCCAAAAGTGTCACACGGGAGAAAGGGAATCAAGGAGCAAACCAACCTTTTACATTATATGGGGGTGGACGTAACCCGGTACAGATCCAATGGGAATAGTAAAAAGTAGATTTACTGCCTCCCCAAAACAACAAAAATACGACCCCACAAAGCGCGCCCTCTCCCAAGAAAAGAACCTGAACCCACGTCTGCCCCCCGAGGTAGTATATGGAAATTCAATCCGCAAAAATAACTTTCCAAACAAAATCGGCAATAGAAACTGGATTCGAGAAAAGAATGCATGGATAAACAGAATGGTAGAATACTGGCAAGAAACAGGTGAATGGTTCGACTGTATAATATGCTCAGGGGCCAGACCCACCTTATTAATATCCCCATCCGCATTTGACCTATATGGCCGCACCAAGAAAAACCCAGGAAAAGATATAAACTGCTTAATTTGGTTAATGTCCTCAAAAACCCATCAACGGAGTACAAAAATGGGAAACAGTACACCCTATGCGGCCCCAGAAGAGAATGTGACGCCCCCCAGTGTTTCAAAAAAGGGAAAGTAAGAAAATGTGACCTGCATTAAGAATAACAATACCAGTCCCTGAGTCGCATAATCTAGGCACACTGACGAGCTGTGAGAAACCTTGACCTGACCTGTGGAAATGAAACTGCAAGCAGCCTCATCGTAGCCAGAGCAGATGTCTGGTGGTACTGCAGAGGTAGGAGACTGCTGAATTGGCTCCCTCACGCCAACTGGAGAGAGTAAGTGTTTCAGGGCCCTGAATGCGCCAGTAATGATTGTAACCAATGCGGAAGAACTACTGAATAATATATCCCCAGAACAATTAATAGACACACTAGAACGCCACAAAAGATCATTTGGGTCTTTTGATTGGACAATTAATGAGGCATGGCATGTGGGTGGATCCCATAGGGCAGGCATGCCAGAAATATACCCGATGAATTTAAGCTACTCGCAGATGAAATAAGCGGCTGAGTTTGAAAGCTTCTCGATATTTTCGGCCATTTTTCCTGTAACCGTAACAAAAAATGTAAATCGAATAAATCTGATACATTATAATGTTCAGCGGCTGGGAAATGAAACTAGAGATGCAATGGAAGCAGTACACGAACAGCTGTCTCAAACCTCATTAATGACATAGAGTATAGAACCGGATAGCATTAGACATGCTCTTGGCAGGAGAAAGGAGGGGTATGTTCAATGTTCAAAAAACACATGCTGCACAGAGATAGCGAACAAACACACAGCCCTGATGGGAAACTCACTAGAGTCTGAAAAAACTGAAAGCACTGGCAAATGAAATGAAGGGCGCAGTCAGGAGTAAGTAACCCTGTTAGCTCCTGGCTAAATGAGACCTTCGGTAGATGGGGGAGCACTCATTGGGCAGCTGCTCATAGGAATCACACAGAAGGGTCCCTTTTTTATAATTTGCGGATGTTGTTGTATACCCTGCACGTGCCTTGGTGACCAAAACAATTGAAAAGGCCTTTAACTAGAGAGGATCCGCCAAAAATACCAAGCAGTTCAATTAGAAGAGGGCTGTTTTTAGACCCAGCCTATGACACTGAGAAAATATTGAGTTAGAGGAGTGCGAGATGACCCCATAGGCCTGGAGGCAGAGGACTTGCCCTAACCTCGCCCGTCGAGGCGACTACGTTACTGTACCAACAGGTGACGGAGATGTGACAGGAAGTGACGAGTGGGTGTGTCCTCCAGAACCCTGTTAGCACGCCCAACTGCCCCATTGGAAATCCCTACTGCAAACATGGACAAAGCAGAGAGCAGGTTGGGCTTCCTGGAAGTGGGGCGGAGAAGTATCGCCCAGACCTGCCTAACCTCAGAAAACAACTTCTGACTGATCCTGAATTTCAGCGAGCCTACTGCGGGAGATTCTGGGGTTATCTGAGGAGGTGTGAATGAGATTTGAGTGGATGAAGGGGTATTGGCTAAGTAAATTCATAACGTTACAGTGTGCTCATGTGCTCATGTGCTCATGTGCTAGATCCATATTCCTCGTGATAGTGGCTGATGTGTGCACTTGCACATATGAAGTAAAATTAAAATGCGGAATATGCAGATTTGCTGTAGGACCAAAGGGTTTTCGCTTGGAGCGGACGCTGGGCCGGCAACAAGCCAAACCGACCTCCACTGGGCGTCCTTGGCCAAGCCATGGTCATGTGGATCCTTGAGTTGTCTAGGGGGTGAAGGGGGCACCAAGGAGGGGTCCCAGTGGTCAAGTAGAGCCTGGAGGTCCGGTTTTGCTTAGGGCTAGGATGCTAATGCAATCACCCCATTGATAGCAATATGTAACGAGGTGCTCACAGCACAAAAAGGGTGAGAATGTAATTGTTTAAAGACTTAGTGTTGCCCCCATAAAATGGGGCCAAAGGAGGAGTTGTGAATAATACAAAAACATCTTTTTTGCATTCTTATCATCTTATTATCATCAGTATTATTATCAAAACATCTTTTGTGTTATTATTATCTTTTTACTGCTTAAAAACATCTTTTATGTCAATACCCCCAAAGCTTATAAACCTATTTACCCCAGAATGTGCGTCTGTGTGTGAGAGGAACTGTACAGAGGACCAAGGTCAAGAGTGGCACAGGAATGCAAAGTTTCTGCCAAGAAAGAAAACGCCCCTAAGCGCAGTCCAAAGTGGCATCAGGTATCTCGTAACTGCCTCTCAGTGACCTGTCCAAAGTAGACTGGACAATACTATGAAGAAAGGCGGAGCTGATTAGACTCGTATTATAGACAGATGTACAGCCAATTGATGTACAGCTAAAGGACTGTGGACTATAAGAACTGATGCTCGGCAACATGGCGGCAGAGCCCTCTCAAACTGTGGCCAAGAGCATCCCTCTGTTACAGTTTGTAATTTTTACTTTTGTCCGTTATAAATTAACTATATTTCAATCACAATCTGGACAAGTCTTCATTTTCAATTGTCTTCCACCCTTAACGAACACCACCGGGTAACAAGAGGTAATTTCCCCACACTCCACACAAGAAAGATCTGGGAGTGATTGTTGACCAAACCCTCACAGGCTCTAGCCATTGTGCCGTAGCTGTTAAAAAAGCCAATCGGATGCTGGGATACATTGCCAAAAGTATTGAGTTCAAATCCAAGGAGGTGATGCTTCTTTTGCACATCACATTTGTCAGACCACATCTAGAGTATTGTGTACAGTTCTGGGGACCATACTTTAAGAAAGACATAGAGGCTTTAGAGGAAGTTCAGAGAAGAGCCACAAAGCTAATTCCGGGTATTAAAGATGAAAGCTATGAGAAAAGGCTGAAGATCCTTAATCTCTTTAGTCTTAGGAAAAGGAGACTAAGGGGTGATCTGATTGAGGTCTTTAAATATGTTAAAGGGATTAACAAAGTGAATTATGTAGGATTCCTTCAACCAAGTGTCGTTAGTAGACCTCGTGAGGGGTCACAAATGGAAGCTGACCAAAAGGTAAATTTAGCTTTTGATATTCAGAAATATTTCTTCACCCAAAAGAGTAATTTCAGTGTGGAACAGCTTGCCTGACCATATTGTTGAGGCAGAGACCTTGGGAGTTTTCAAGAGCAGGCTTGACTCAAAGTTAGATACCATTGAGTCATTGAGTATCTGAAGTGATATATTCATGATAGTTACAAAGAAACTGGCGAGCCCTAGTTAATGAACGGCCTGTTCTCGCCATTCATGTTCATGTTATGTTATCTCATCTTCAGGGGGTGTCTTGATTTCCCTTTTCAGGGCCTGGTTACGGCTCAAAACCACAACCATTTCGCCAGGGCTGTAGTGGGCACTGCCTCCACCCCTCAGGTGGGGCCTTATCCTTCAAGTCAGCTAGGATGATGATACAATGTTGTGTGTGAGATGGAAGGATCAGTATCAACCATTAACACCACCTCCAGGGAATTGGCTGATACCAACCAGAGCTGCTGCATAACACTGCTTGGAGGACCAGGGGTTGGGGTTAGGTGGGGGGGGGGGTTGAAGGGAGGTTAATGCATTTTATGTGTGCGAATGTGTGTGGTGTGTGTGCATGTATGTTTTGTAGTAAAAAAAAAAAAAATAAAATAAAAATAATAATAATAAAATAAAATAAAAATAGAAATAAATAAAAAGGGAAAAGAAAAAAAGGAAGAAATTATATATATAAAAGAAAATAGTTAAAAAGGAAAAGGAAAAAAAAGGAATACATTTTTAAAAAGATATAACACACAAGAACTGTAATCATAATGGTGTTGAATAATATCAATGGTTCATGTACAGGGTAGTAATCCAGACGGAGAGGGGAGAAGAGAAAGCAGAAGAGAAATATGGAAAATATATTTGAGGAAGCGCAGACAGTGACAGTGGATGAGGAGAAAAAAGGGGGGGGGGACAAACTGAATAAGAATATATGATAAATAAATGGTAGATGTGGGATTGGGGCTGTATAGTGAGTGGCGATTATATTTATCCAGGTTGGTTCACAGGCAAGAGGCAGTGAGTGGAGTAGTGGGTGTTAAGAGTTAACTGTGTGAATGAATGGAATCCAGGTTGAATCAAAATCGGCAGAGAATTATTTTAAGAGAAGCTGATAATTTTCCATTGATATATACTCAGTCAGTAGATTTTTCCAGTGTGAGATGGTTATTTTTTTCCTTGATTTCCAGTTCATGAGGATAGTTTTCTTGGCGATTATTAGGGATACCAAGAGTATTCTGTTAGACATGTTGGTTGAGTTGATGTTGGATGTGTCACCGAGTGAACAGAGGGAAGAGGAGAGAGGGATGTGGCAGCCAAGACGTTGGGTGAGGAAGTCGGCGATGTCCTGCCAAAATTGTTTGACAGGTGTGCAGTCCTATGTGGCATGCAAATAACTATGTGTGGTGTTCTGTGTACAGTGCGAACAAATTTCTGTGTCTGCAAAACCCATTTTAAACATTCTTTTCCCAGTGTAGTGTACTCTGTGGATGATTTTGTATTGAATGAGTTGTATGTTTGAGTTGGTTGTAGTGGAGAAGATGTTTCTACAGATTTGGGTCCAGAAGTCGGCACTGGAGGTGATCTGTAGGTCATGTTCCCATTTTGTTGAGGGTAAGGATATTGTTTGGTCGTATGTAGCAATTAATTTGTATATATTTGATAGCAATTTTTTTCTGGAAGGGATGTTTAATATGTTTGATATTAGTGGGGGAGGATCTAAATCATGTGCTTTGATGTTGATTTAGGACGCAATACAAGATTTTATCTGAATAAATTCAAAGAAGTGATTCTCCCCAATGCCGTATTTCTGGACCAAATCACTGAATGAGGTAACATTGTTATTGTGAAAAATATGTTGAAGGTGTGTAATTCCTTTGAGAATCCATGAAGCAAAGTAGAGTGGTTTTTTGTTCATTCAGAAATCAGGATTATTCCATATGGGAGTATGTTTGTTAGGCAACATTGTGGAGTTGGTTATTTGATGAAGTTTCCACCAGGCTGTCAGAGTTGTAGCAATGGCTGGGTTTTTGAAACATGGATGATGTGTGATGGAACGGCTTATGAATGGCAGGTCTGAGATGCGGATATCTTTGCATAATGTCTGTTCTATATCTGCCCAGGTATTGTCGGATTGATCAGGATTTCTCCATTTGTGGATATATTGGAGTTGATGAGCAATGAAATAAAGGTGGAAATTTGGTGCTTCCAGTCCTCCTTGCGTTTTGGGCTTTTGTAATGTTGCTAGCTTGATTCTAGGGGTTTTATTTTTCCAGTAGAATTTTGAGATGATTGAGTCTAGGGATTTAAACCAGGAGGGTGGGGGTGTGCTTGGGATCATTGAGAAAAAGTAATTTATTATTGGTAATATGGACATCTTGATTGTTGCTATTCTGCCTATTGGGGATATTGGTAGGTTCATCCAACGTTGAAGGTTGTCCTCTACCGTTTTGAGAAGTGGGTTGAAGTTAAGATTGGTTAACTCTGACAGCCTGGGGGAGATATTGATTCCTAAATATGTGATGGTACCAGTGCACAGTGAGAGGGGGGAGGTGTGGGCTGCCACATCCCAGCTGTTGGGGGTAAGTGGGAGGATGGTGGATTTTGACCAGTTAATGGTGTAGTCAGAGATTTTAGAAAATGTGTTTATGAGGGAAATTGTTTCACGCAAGGAAGAGGAAGGGTTTTGTAAATACAATAGAACATCATCTGCATAAAGGCTGATTTTATGGTGTATATTTTTTGATTGAATTCCTGTGATCAGTGTATTTTGGCGTATGGCGGCTGCAAGTGGTTCTATGAATATGGCAAATAAGGGTGGGGAGAGAGGCATCCTTGCCTAGTACCCCTGTGCAAAGTGAAGCGTTTGATGTTAATCCATTGGTGTTGATGGTGGCCATTGGTGCAGTGTACAAAATCCTCACCCAGTGTAGAAATGATTCACCGAAACCAAATTTTTAAGTGTGGAAAAAAAAAATTCCCAATTCACTTTATCGAAAGTTTTTTTTCTGCATCTAATGAAACGATGGCCGTGGGTGTGTTTGTGAGTGATGAGCAATGAATTAAGTTAATGAGTCTGCGTAAATTGTTAGAAGAGTGTCTACCTTTAATAAATCCAGTTTAATCAGGGTGGATAATGTATGGGATGATGGTTTCAACTCTGGATGTTAATGCTTTACTGATGATTTTGGTGTCTGTGTTGATAAGTGATAGTGGGCGATAGCTTGACATGGATGTGGGATCTTTATTAGGTTTAAGTAACAGTATTATTGTGGCAGTGTTCATGTCTGAGGGAAGTTTGGATTTTTGTTTGATTTCAGCAGTCAATCTAAAGAAGGTGGGTGATAGGATATTCCAAAAATGTTTGTAGAACTCAGCAGGGAAGCCGTCAGGACGGGGTGATTTATTGTTAGGCATGAGCTGAAGTGCTTTGTAGAGTTCTGTTATTGTAAGTGGTTGTTCAAGTGCATATGCTTGATCTTCAGTGAGGTGCGGTAAATCAATATTGCTAAGGAATCTATCAATATCTTCTTGGGATGGTTTATGTGAAGGTGAGTATAAGTTAGAATAGAAATCTTTGAATGTGTTATTAATTTCTTTGGGAATCTGAACAATCTTCCCTGCTGAGTTCATTATTGTCGAGATCATTGTTTTTTCTTTATTTCGTTTGATTTGGTTGGCTAAATATTTTCCAGGTTTGCTACTGTGTTGAAAGTTTTCCTGTCTCAGTCTTTGTAGGAGGAATTGAGTTTTCTTGTTCATATATTCATTAAGTTGTAATTTAAGTTTCCGTAAATCATTTTGAATTTGTGCAGTGGGATTATTTGTATTGGTATTTTCCAGTTCTTTAATCTTCTGTTCTAAATACATTTCCTGTTTGTTGTCTGTTTTTTTCTTGTGAGTGGAGTATGAGATTATTTTACCTCTTAATACTGCTTTTCCTGTTTCCCAAAGTAGTGACGGAGCTATTTCTGGTGAATCATTTAGTAGGCTATTTGAAAGGACCACTTCATGTTCTTAACTCAAAACAATAATTTTGAACCAAAATTGGCATTTTGCTTAGCTATAGGTCCCCTTAAATAATCTATAGGGTGTTTTGAAAGAGGTGACAATAATCATTTGTTATAGATACAAAGAATATTTTCTCGGCAATAAAATGACACATAGCCTGCTGGAATCAGACATTGCAAACCAAAATTACAGCCAATTCAGTGACCCCTGATCAACCCCTACCTGGTACCGTAAATGCCAGGATGAACCTAATACCACCTCATCAGGAGTTTTAAACAACACAACACTAGTGGTGACCTTAGGCACCTGACTCTAGTATTCAAACCCACGACCTTCTTGCTTTGAGTGGTTTCTAAATGCACTTTGACTTGTACAGACAAGATATTTAATATTTTGTTTAGTGAACTTATCTTTTTAAAATATATATTCATTATAGCCATTCAGGCTTGCATCAATTAAAAAAAAAGTTGGGACAGAGGCAATTGCTAAAAAGACTAATGAGGGATAAAAATCTGAATCATGATGTGATTTAAAGCAGGTGATGTCAGCTGGTGATTGTCATAATTATTTGATACAAAAGCAGCTTCCAGGAGCGGCCTACAAGATTGGCCGAGGATCATTTGTAAATAGAAAAGAAAATCATTGAACGAAAGTTAGGAAGGCATTTAGAAATTTCAACCTCAATAGTTCATAAAATATTTTAAAGACTCAAGAAAAATGGAGGAATTTTTGTGCATAAAGCACAAGGATGCAAACCTGAGCTGAATACCTGTGATCTCTGACCACTCAGACAGCACTGCATCAAGAACCTTTGTGAGGAACTTCAATGCGGAGTTACATCCACTAATGCCAATCAAATCTTTACTGTACAAAAAGGAGGCGTTACGTTAATCGTGCCCAAAAGCCAGTCAACTTTTCAGAGCCAGGAGGCAACTGTGATGGAGCATCACACAGTATAAATTAAAAATTTGATCAAACAAATCAGTATTACTGGATTTTTTTGGAAGTAATGGATGCCGTGAGCTCCAGACAAAGAAAGAAAGGGACCATCTGGACAACAAGTCTAAAAGCCCTGTCATGGAATGGAGTTGTGTCTGTGGCCTTGGCAAGATTAACTTTCAGTTCTGTGAGGATTCCATTAATGCTGACAAGTTCACTGAGATTTTCAAGCAACATATGCTACCCTCAAGACAACAGAACCTAAACTTTGACTATATGTTATGAAAAGAAAAGGCAACATTAAAATCTTGTTGACATACTGTTGCTCATAAAGTTGGAATAAAATATGTTTTTTTTTACCTCTTTTCATGAAATAATTGTGACATTCTCATTCATTCTTGGTAGATGAAGTGTCTGAATACAAAATTATTCCAACTTTATGGGCAACAGTGTACTTTACTATCACACCTTTTTAGCAAAAGGTTATAAGATTCAAAATTAAAACGTGTTTACTTTGAAAATTTAATAAAATTAATGTGGCAAAACATCATATAATGTGCTGTTTTATTGTTTTCCGCATAACATGTGAAAACATTATTTACCAATCACTGCTTTTAATTCTAATTTTAATGTAACCTATTTTGCCAGCATTTACTTTGAGATTGGGATGTGGGATTGTAAGCGAATAACTTTGGCTTGATCCAGTCAAGGCTTTCTTCAAAAATAGTGAAATCATCTTTCATTTTGCTCAGAGTTGAGCCCTTCTCTCGAGAGGAGGGCATTCAGTGCATTGACAAAGGAAATTCATATGTGCATATCAGCTATTCTCTGACCTCAAAGCTAAAACGATGAAACTATCATAATAGCAACCCAAATGGAGCCTTGGGAAGGACAGCCAATATATGTTGTAAATTTATTTGCAGGAAGGTGAATTGATTCCCTAGACATCCTCGGACTTGGTCATCTGGCAGTTTGTTTTAGAAAAGCAGAGTCATGACGCACCATGCTATAAAATGATGCGTATTTCCGATTTAACATGCATCTCACTTGGACAGAGAGGAAGCACTCACCAAATCCAGCCATTCCTTTACAGAAAATTGAAGTTTGTGCCAATGCACTTTTGTGAATTCTTGTACACCTTACTCAGAGGTGAACTGGTAGTGAACTAGACACTTAAAATCAGTATTTTCCAAAGTATTTTTGCACTTTCTCTCGTCTGAACACGTCCAACACGGAGGCTGCCATATTGCAGTTTGTTTACAAAAAGAGTATCTCCTCAAGCTGGAGAGCAGGCAAGCTTACCGCTGATTGGTTAATGTTGATAGATCACCTTCTGAGGCGGTTTGCATGTCGGTAAATTAGAGTGCCCCTACGCGTTATATAGTTCGCAATTAAGAGGGTAATTAAAAATTAACTGCAGGATTTTGAGTGGAGAACTTTTTATTTTAAATAAAGTGTGTCATATTGTACAATGTGGTATTTATGGAAAGTAGTCCCCCGATGGTGGCAGCGAACACACAAGCTACACGCACGAGCTGGTGGCCTAAATCCTCTCAAGGCTGCGGTTATCCCTGTTGCTTGTGCACCTTTTTCTACCTCATTTTTTCCTTCCATTCAACTTTGCATTAATATACTTGGATATAGCACTCTGTGAACAGCCAGCTTCTTTAGCAATGACCTTTCGTGTCTTACCCTCCGTGTGCAGGGTGTCAACGATCGTCTTCTGGACAACTGTAAAGTCAGCAGTCTTCCCCATGATTGTGTTGCCTACTGAACCAGACTGAGAGACCATTTAAAGGCTCAGGAGTGACACCACGAGTCTTCAATATTGAGCTTCTTCACATTATTCTAATTTTCTGAGATGCTGAATTTTGGGTTTTCGTTAGCTGTCAGTTGTAATCATCAAAATTAAAAGAAATAAACACTTGAAATATATCAGTCTGTGTGTAATTAATCTATATAATATATGAGTTTCACTTTTTCAATCAAATTACTGCAATTGTTGTGGTTTTCATTCAAACATATTTTCATATCATGAGGTACCCCCATCCTCAAGCAATTGGAGAGAGACAGATTCTTCAGACGATTAGGCTTTATTGAGGCATATTGATAAATGTAAAGCCGAGTTCTTTTTTGCATAAGAAGAACTGATTTCTTACTTTTGACACCCAGTTTTTATACCTTCATCACAGGAAATATCTTCCAAATATGGTCTTTCCGCATTCTCATTCTCGCGCTACAATTGGCCAGCCAAACCAAAACGCCACTACCTAATCCTTCAGGAATTCAAAGCAAAGATGAGCTGCACATCACGAAAAAGGAGCGGAAAGTTCCAGTCAAGAGATGAAAAGTACAGACAAAGGAATAGGATACAAGTGGATACATAAATGATTCAATTGTTTTTTTTCAGTAACAACTAATGATTTTACTGAACAAACATCGATCAAAGCTACAGAAATCAAATGCATCACCTGATTATCTTTTCAAATCAACTAAACAGAAGCCTGCTTACTAATCAAAGCTACAGAAGCCCGCTGCTTATGTGTGTGAGCTGCTTATGCATGTGTGAATTGAATTGCTTGTATGTGTGTGTCTGTCTGTGTGTGTGTGTGTGTATGTGTGTATGTGTATGTGTTCTTGCGCTGCTTATGCCTGTGCATGTATCTGTGTGCACTGCTCGTGTGTGTGAACTGCTTGTTTGTGTGTGTGTTATGTGTATGTGTCTGTGTGCACTGCTCATGTGTGTGTGAACTGCTTGTATCTGTGTGTGTGTTACTGCTGCTTACATAATATGGTTATTGATTATGATTATTGATTATGGTTATTCAACATGGCATTTGTTCTACTGATGACTAATGAATATGAGCTATATTGAAATATAATCCTCAACACAATAAATCAACTTTTGATGATATTCTAATTTATAGAGATGCACCCGTACATGAGTCCTGTGCGAAGGCTCTTTGTGATGTCTCTTAAATGCCACGCAGTAACGTTGCTGTAGGTCTTTCGCAAGACAGTTCCCGTGTTTCGCATGTACTAAGCCAAATTATAAACTAAGAGCTGCTTACTTTAAAGCAGCCCTTTTATTTTCTTGTTTAAAGGAACCTTGTTCCGTTTTCTTTGATTGTGTAATAGTTAGTCTAGTGCTGTATTACCATTTATCTTTTTGGAAGCTCATTTCCTTTTTGTTTCATTCTGATTGCAACGCTGATGCCCACTGCACTGCTGTGCGGGCATAATAAAAGCTCAAATCAATCCTTGCATCTGAGTCCAGTCCACTGCTTCCTGTCCTCCGTACCAGTCACTCTGCACAGGACACGAGACGTTACACAATGATTGATACAAGTGTGGAAGCTAAGGATTATGTTGAGGGTGTGTATGCATGTGTTTGCTTATGTGTGCGTGCACATGGGTGTTTTAATCAGGGTAAGAATCTGTAAGGGTGGAAAAAGAACACCCTCTTTGAGGCTGCAAGCGCCCTCTGGGTGCTTAAAAAAAGTATAAGTGAGAACCTTTAGAAGTGCAGACAAGCACCCATTAGAACGGGTACTTATGTGCACCCTGTGAAATGGTGATAACAAGAACCTTAAAAGGTGCTTGCAGTCACCTTCTGCAGAAGAGCGCGTGGTCGCCCCTAATAAGGGAGTTCATCGGCACCTTTTAGGGTTCTTTCGTTAACCCTTAATAGAGGTGCTCATTAGCACTTTTTTAAAAAGTGCTTGCAGTTACCCTCTATGGAGGTGCGCGAGGTCACCCCTAATAAGGGTCCTCATCTGCACCTTTTAGGGTTCTTGCGTTAACCCCATATAGAGGTGCTCATTAGCACCTTTTAGGGTTGTTGCGTTCACCCCATGCAAGGGTGCTCATTAACACCTTTTTGGGGTGCTTATGTTCACCCCTTTTTAGGGTGTTCATGAGCACCGTTTAGGGTACGTGTGTCCACCCCATTTTAGGGTGCTCGTGAGCTCCTTTAAAAAAAGGTGCTGCTATTGTAGCAGATGTGTGCACCTGTAAAAGGTGCTGAAACGAACCTTTTTTTCTTAGAGTGTACTGTATTTATAATTGCTTTGTATACCTGGGCCGCGCTTTCTCAGACGACCTACCGCGTTTCTACCCCCATGCTGCTCTGAAGTCACCGTTACCTTCTCCCGACTCTACCGCGATAGAATTCCGTTTTGATGTGAGCTGTATTGTAAATAAGTGTTTGTATTTGTAAAATGCATTAATTAAAATGATACCACCGCAAATGAATGCTAATTCCAGTTACAGTCATGCAAGATGATTTAACCCAGGTACCTATATGTGTATTAAACTCACACATAACGTATGTAATTGCTTGAGATGAAATGTTTATTTGATGTGCTACAGTGATAGAAGAGCAGTAAATTCAAATCAACGAAAGAAACAGCTCAAGTAGAACTTCAGCTGGCTCTGTGTACATGAAAACCTGCAATTATACTATGATCTCAAAATCTCAAAATAATATGAACGGCTTCATTACCAGAACTCTCACAAATTGCACTGGGCTTAAACAAAAGGCCAGTTTTGAAAGTAAATATCTTTTCATAAATATGATTCCTGGGGAGGAACCAAAGCATTCACTTCCACTTCACAGAGCTGAAGGTACTCTACTTTTGGAAGGTGAATCACCGCATAGCGTCCATACATTGGCTGAGCACAGTGAAAGGTTCTTGTCTCTCCTGCTGACATAGGAGTAATCATGCTGCACCTGCAAGAGAGAAAAGAATAAAGTTAATAAGTGACTCGCTGACTTTTATTTCCTTTTTGATCTCCTTTTTGACCTGTTTGCAAGTCTGTGCACCAGTCAGTGCAAAGGAGTTAAACAGAGGCAGCTGCTGACAGCCCACCCACCTGAATAGATTGAGGACGATGCAGATATTACAGGACACTTTTGCTACAACCCGGTATTTCAAATTGAGAGAAGGGTTTTTTTAGCTCATATACTGAATTTACGGTTCGCCACAGTAACGATTGGTACTGACTGTGGATTATTGATTCCGTAATTTCCCAGGGAGCTTCCGATGCGAATCTGAGCTCCAGTGATCCTATCTGCACAGAAGTCTCCTCGGTTAGTGATGGTGACAGAGGTGATTTTGTACGTCTTTAGCAGGTCTACCCTCCACCAAGGGTTGTCATTTGTAGTGTGAGAACAGGATCCATGGTTGGCATTAGAATCTCGATTTCCATCAATGGCATGGTCTGCATCGCTGAAAGCTGCACCCAACCCGGGCGGTAAGGCCGACTGAGTTGCCTTCCCGCGTAAAGCCACATTTGCTGCATGGTAGGGAAATGAACACAACTGATACAAAATGGGGACCAAATATTATCACTTTAATTGCTTACTGGTTCAATTATCAGGAGTGTGTTCAATGTGACCTCCCTTACATACGGGCTTTCACAGCTCTCTCATGGGTTACCAGAACACTTCATCACACTAGCTTGTAACCATTTCCACATCTTCCCAGCCCCCTGCATTCCTTCCACTTGCCCTTTATATCATTATATCACCATCAAAAGTTCTCTGATCAGAAAACATTATTGATCAGTTCAAATGAAAAGATTGCAAAAAGACTTCGCTTAAGGCATTTCTCTTTTTCTCAAACTCCTCTTTCCTCTTTCTTTCTCCTTCTCACGCAGTCAAAACATTTATGTCAGATACAGTGGCCGTCCGTCAGCAGTAACAAAGGCCTTCAGAAACCTAGCCCTTCAACGCTCATTAACCCAAGCCTCTCGCAGTTTACTTTTCCCGATCAGCAACAGTTGCCCTGACTAATTGGTGGGACTGGCGACAGCATAATTTATTTTTGATAGCATTGTTATATATTGCACCACAAAATTATGAGGCTTTTTCTACTATACAAAAATGATGATGTAAAATATGATTATGTCTTTATAGTTTCTCTGCTCTTGTAGCTCGTGAAACAGCGCAGATTTGCTTCGTTTGCTAGGCTCATTAAGCAATTAGCCACAAGAATCCGTTCTATAAGCTGAATGTGGTCGCGCTTAAGGGCGTTGTTAGGCACGCTGCACAGCTGAGTGATGGCGAAAATAAATGCTGTAAAGTCAGCGGAAGTTTTGGATTTTTTGCATTTATGTTGCCGTTGCCTTCCTTACAATGCCATATCAACTATATAAATGTAGGCAATAGGCATTCAGTTTTTTCATTATTATTTCTTATTATAGGCCATGGATTGTTCTTGGTTGTTCAGTCGATAAATTGTTTGATTGTTAATAAGGCGAACTTGAACGAGAACAGCTGGAGCACAAGCGAGCGGTAAAGAGTGAGGTTACTGAAGGCCTTCTGAACATCTGACGGCACGCCGCTGGTCAGACAACAGATGCAAATAGATCTATCATGATATCAGAGCTAACTTTCCAGGCACAGGTAGTTGCCATGGCAGTGATGTTTATAGGATGAGGAGTACCTAGTACATATTTGTGCGAAAGAACCACAACAGAACCGTGCTTGAGGGATGAAATCAAGAAGACTGAAAAAAGTAAGATCACCATCTTCACCATCATCCTAGAAAACAGGTGAAAATAAGCATGATATATCTTCTTTGACAAACAATGTTTTAAGAAATGTTTTTGGTGAAAATGTAAAATTCACAAGTCTACAGTGCCTGACAAAAGTCTTGTCACTTATCCAAGTTGTAGGAACAACAAATAATAACCTGACTTGTAGTTGATCAATTGGAATCAAAAATGGCTTATATGAAAGGCAAAGCCCTCTAGATTATGCGAAATATACGAAAATAGAGTTTTGTGTCATTGATTGAGTTTTATAATTTAATTTGTACAGAAAGGTCAGATTTTGCTTGGGTAAAAGTCTTGTCGCATTGAAAAAAAAATGTGGAAATAATACATACACTTTATTGTGAATACACAAATATGCCACTATAATATCAGAACATAAAGCAATGGTGCCTTGGAAAAAAGAATTAATATTGCGTATGACTCCCATGAGCTTGGAGGACTGCATCCATATTGGCAATGACTGAGATAACTTGATGATGAAATCATCTGGAATGGCATAGAAAGCAGTCTTGCAGGACTCCCAGAGTTCATCAAGATTCTATGGTTTCATCTTCCAAGCCTCCTCCTTCATCTTACCCCTGAAATGCTCAATAATGTTCATGTCAGGTGACTGGGTTGGCCAATCCTGGAGTTCCTTCACCTTCTTCGCTTTCAGGAACTGTGACATAGAGGCAGAAGAATGAGAAGGAGCAGCAGTATTAGTAGAGCAGCAAGAACTTCTTGATATTTCAGGCTGTTGATGTTGCCATCCACTCTGCAGATCTTTCTCACACCCCCATGCTGGATGTAACAACAAACCATGATTTTTCCTCCACCAAACATGATTGTTTTCTGGGAGAATCTTGGGTCCATGAGGGTTCCAACAGGTCTTGTACGGGCGACTGGCATGCAGTTCAATGGATGATTCACCAGAAAATAAACTTTCAGCCACTTTTCCAGTATCAATCCTTTTCTGCGAGCTGTGGGCCTTGGCAAATGCAATGCAGGTTTTTGTTTTCTGTTTAATGCAGACTTCTGCGTACTAATTTGGCTATGAAAACCACTTTGAGAGAGAATCTGACAAACTCTTCTTGTAGATACCGGGATTTTTGGTGACATTTCCTCATGAAGCTTTCGCTGTAGTTGAAGAAAGGGCTAGCCTTGTACAGTTGAAGCAACAAACGGTCCTTTCAAACAGTTGTCATACCATGGTCTGTCTGACCTGCACTTGCCATGAACGTCACCAGTTTCTTCAAATCTTTTTCTCATCCCCTCCACTTGACATTTGGATACATTAAAGATGTCTGCCACCTCAGCCGCAGACTCAGTCTTCAGGCTCTTGATGATCAGCACTTTGGTCTGTGGTTGAATCTTTGGTATGTTGTCAGAGGTCTAGTCGCACCTCATATGAAAGTCTGGTGTGCTGGGGTTATTTCTATACACATCTGGGAATGTGTTAATTACAGTATTTTTCATAGGTTAAACTCTAATCTGCGATTTGTTGCATCATCTGAAGAGACGACAAGACTTGTTCTAGCAAAAACAGATGTTATGGGTTTAGCCAAGCTGTGAACATCAGAACACTTTTTGACGGTTAGATTTTGCACCAAATTATAAATGTGAAAGCCCTTGACATTAAAATGAACCATTATTGTAACTATTGATTGGTTGAAAATAAAGTTATATGCTATTTTTAGTTAATATGTCCTTATGCGACAAGACTTTTGTCAGGCACTGTATGTCTAAGAAAGCATATGTGACATTGGTTTGTTCCTCAAGTAAGTCCGAAATGTCATCTTTGCCTTTTAATGCTGAACACTGTGAGGACTGTATGCCAGCCAATGTAGCTTTGGTAACCAAACAGCTTACATGAACAACCACTGATGAAATACCAGTAGAAACTGCTATTTAAAAGACAGATTCTCAGTGAAGATCATAATTCATTGTATAGACTATTTAGGGTTAAGCTACTTGTACTTTCTAAACAGAATGCATGTGTCTGTATGTTAAACATTTTCTCAGAGAAATGACTGCTTGCTCAAGTGTTTGATTAAAGTGTGACAGCTTTTTAAAGCTTCAAACTCATTGACTGCTCCAATTTTTTTGACAGGTTGTGAAAAGGAGCTTTGCGCATGGATCTGCTGATAGAACTAGTTTGTAAACTCACCTGTCAGTAAGTCGGCTGGCATTCGTAGGTTGATTGTTGGTAATTATTTGTTGATCAGCAAGCGGCCAAGCTATCATGCAGAAATTTGAGGATGATGACTCTTATATACCCTAAAATGGGCGTGCACATCAGTAAAAATGCAATAAATTTGATGTGTGAGGTGTGCAATTGATGTGCTGAAAAAACAACTTGACTGGAACATCTTAATCACTGAATAAATAATCTGATGTTATATAGGATTTGGCCATTGATAAAAAAAAGAGGAATAAGGAAGCATTTTTATTTCATTCAACTTTCCAAGGAAACTCATGTTAAACTCTCCCCACCCAAGGCTTATGAGGTTCTGCCTATGGAGGAGGTTGCTGATTTATGGGACCTTTTCCATCACCTGGGATTCGGGGACCTCATGCCAAAATCTGAGGGACTGCCAAAGTTTCCAGGATAGGAAGGATTTCTGGATGGGGTAGGGATGGTTTGTGTAAAGTTTGCAAAGCGTAGCTCGCTTCCTTTAGGTGCCTACACGAGTGGATCAGAGCCTTTATACAGGGTGGGCAGTCAGCACAGAGAACATTTAGAGTATTCGTGGCCAGCAGTAGACATATGCCTTGGAGCTCAATTTTGCCTCAGCAATACAGTATAAAAATGGACTGCTGATGATAATATTTGCAGGGTTTCACAGAATAAGCATAGTTCTATCATGATTCAGACAAAGAACCAGATGCAGACTCGCAGGACAATCCAAAGGCAATTATTGGTAGGAATATGGTAATGGAAAGAAGGGATGGAGCCCAGAGTAGCAATAACACAGTTCAGTACAGATGGTATATTGGGTTGGGTAGGGGGCATGTTTGTGCCTGGCCTATGGTGTGTCAGAGCAGAGGCCTGGAGGAGTTCACCCTTGCCAGAGTAGAGCTTCCAGATGGCAAGTCTGAAGGCACAGTGTGCTTTAACAAAATGCAGGGTTAAAAAAATTGAGCAGACATTTCCCTGGTACCAAATTTTGAAAAGGCCTCCACCATCATAATAAGCTGAAAATTAAAATATTCTGTTGGGAAAATATTGTCGTATGTACAGTTTTTTGTTATCAGTGAGGCTTCTGCATACATGTTTTTATCTCATGCGTGAAAAATGGATAGGGGTCAGTCCAACTGAAGGCATCCAGAAAATCAGAAAATTCCTGGGTCACCCCCTCAGAAATTTCTCAAAAAATTCATATAGGTACCTCTGGTGGACTTATGAAATAATACCAAGTATTAGACCAATATCCTAATAGTTTTAAAGTGATGGCCTGTCACAATTTTAAGTATTTTTTTTTATTTTGACGAAATTGTGTTTCGTCCAACTTTGGGCTTCCACTGCTCCTCTATTATTTGACCTACAGATCAGATTTTTGGTCTCCCTGGCCAACTTTTCCCCTAGAATCAGAATTTCTGGTCAGATTAGGTGTATCTACCTTGTTTTTTGCTCCACAGTAGGGCTCCAAATTTGGCCAAAAAAGCCAAAAATCACAAAAATTGCTGTACTTTTTAAATGCTACAGATCAGAAAGTTTAGAATTCAAGCTTGAAATTTTTTTGTGACTAGTCCTGATACCTCTCATGGGTAATCCACTTTAATCTTGTTTGTATCTTGGCAGGAATGAGAAGAAAAATTTTTTTTTATTTTGCTCGTTTTTTCATTTTACTAAAAAAAAAATAGCAATTTTGAAGTCCATGGTTCAACATGTGCAATTGACCACATCCTTCAAATCTTAACCATAGATTGCTATAGTTGTCGACTTCATCTGACAAAAAATTGGGATGGTGTTCAACCTAGTTTTTTACTGCAATTTTTGAATGATGTTACCTATTTCGAGCAGATATTGATGAAAATTCAGCATCGTGTAGCATCAATTGCCAAATTCAGCACATTTGCCACATTTAGGCTCTTTGAAACAGCTAAATACATGCAAAAAATAACTTCAATACAATTTTTTCAAGCAAAATCATTGTTTTATTTGAAGCTTAACAATGGATTACATGTACGACTACTACATTGGAATGGTTCACTACTACATTGGAATGGTTCACGTGGTTTTTGTTAGAGACCATAAGAATGCTGCTTTTAATCTCATTATGTAATTTTTTTTGCTAACATTGCTAACTATCAAATTTACATTCACTGCCAGGAACTTAGAGGACTAAAAATCACACATTATGCAAATCTGTAATGGAATCAGGATAAACTTATACAATTGCTACACCAAAACATGGAAATTACACTTACGTGAAATCTGTTTGGTATGAATATTTCCTGGATCTGCACATGTACGCTGTTCACTCATGAACCGAGATAAAAACATCTTCTCATGATGAAGACAAATTTGCTCAATTTCCTCAAGCATGACTCCAGATCTCCAGGTGAGCAATTCCTGATCCTCATTGCTTAAGGTATCCACTCTGAAGAAGCCAGTTTTTCTTGCCATACATGTTTTGTGACATTCATCACCCAATTTGGTGCCTAAGTCACACTGTGGTAAATCCCTCTTACCCTCCATGGTTTGAGTGATTATGATAATCTGATCATTGGAGCTCTTTTATACTGGTCATTATTACGCAACACCAAAACAAGTTCAGACGAATTATGGATTAAGTCATCACACTTCGCTTACCTCAGATTGCAGATTTAATGATGATGTAAGATGAAACAAGTTTGTGCTTGTCTCAAGATTTCATTATTTGTTCAAGTTTTAACATGATGAACTGAACATTACTTAATATTCATACTTTCAACAAATCTATAGCATTTATGATGTATGATGGCGCGTTTAAATGGCCAATATGGTGTGTCTATTGAAAAATTAACATAAAATAACCTAGGCTGAACACCATCCCAATTTTTTTGTCAGATGAAGTTGACAACTATCGCAATGTATGGTAAAGATTTGAAGGATGTGGTCAATTGCGCACATGGTGAACCACGGACTTCAAAATTGCTATTTTTTCAGTAAAATGAAAAACAAGCAAAATTTTAAAAAAATTTTTCTTCTCATTCCTGCCAAGATACAAACAAGATTAAAGTGGATTACCCATGAGAGGTATCAGGAATGGTCACAAAAAAAATTTCAAGCTTGAATTTCCTATACTTTCTGATCTGTAGCAATTAAAAAGTACAGCAATTTTTGTGATTTTTGGCTTCTCTGCCAACTTTGGAGCCCTATTGTGGAGCAACCAAGGTAGATACACCTAATCAGACCAGAAATTCTGATATTAGGGGAAAAGTTGGCCAGGGAAACCAAAAATCTGATCTGTAGGTTAAATAATAGAGGAGCAGTGGAAGCCCAAAGTTGGACGAAACACAATTTCGTCAAAATTTAAAAAAAAAAACTTTAAATTGTGACAGGCCATCACTTCAAAACTATTAGGGATATTGGTCTAATACTTGGTATTATTTCATAAGTCCACCAGAGGTACCCATATGAATTTTTTTGAGAAATTTCTGAGGGGGTCATCTGGGAGGGTCTGGATGCTTAGACATGGACTGACCCATAGTCTCATGGATATCCTTTAAAATGTAGTCTGGGGAATAGATTATCAAAACAAACAAAACAATGTAGTTAATGTAGTTACTAGTTAATTTAGTTGTGCATATTTAATAAAGTATTGCAAGCGTAGAAGACTATGTGTGGCAGCGCAGTACACTGCTACATTCTGATATTCATATGAATGTTGTGTACTGTGTATGAATGCCAGACAATGAGCTACAGGGCCATTTGTCCTGTTTTTAAGTGTTTAATCAGAGTATGATTAATACCCAAGCAAATATGTAGGGCCTTCAGGAAAATGTCCTTCCTCTTGCTTTGCTTTCATGGAGATTCATAAGAAATATGATGGCCAATCAAATTTCCAGGTGGGCAGTTCTAACTGGCCACTTGCCTTTCTCACAAACTCCACTGAAACCAATGGCATCAAAGAACAAACATAAGAATAGGATGAAAAAAAACAGAGAAGAAGAGGAGGCAAGAGTAAAACTGCATAAGTTGGAGTCTTGTTTTTGTGTTGCCATGTGCAGTGGAAGAACAGCAAAGGAACAACAGACGGTGAACACCTGTTGGAAAGCTTGCATTAATGTAACTAACCATTATCTTAGCTAGCCGCAGTACTATCTAGCCAGCTAGATAATTAACTGGCTACCGAGACCACCTCCTACTCTGCTCTCACCCTGACTTCAGACGTTGTTTTCTTAGATGTCGCTGGTTCATTGTTCCCAGCTAACCATTTAGGCTACTCAGGACAGTCTGCAACTGGATCTAAGAACCTAGCCTGCATGCAGTTTTTGGACGAAGTTCAAGTGGACGCTGAATGATGTAAGGCTACTCAGAAACCAAGCTAACTACTGTTGCTACAAGCATTTCTAGGTCTGTGATTTGGACTGCCATTATTGTGTAGCTAGCTAATAAATTACTGTGCAATGATTGTTATTAATAAAACATAATATCACATCAATAAGTGATAAACTGTGAAAACAATTTAACAATTGTCAACAATTGTTTGATATTGTTAAGGTTCATAATACAATCCCAATTCCAACAAAGTTGGGATGCCGTATAAATTGTGAATAAAAACAGAATGCAATGATGTGCAAATCTCATAAACCCACATTTTATTGACAATAGAACATTGACATCTCATCAGATGTTGAAAGTGAGACTTTTTACCATTTCATGAAAAAAAAGTTGCTCACTTTGAATTTGATGGCAGCAACACATCTCAAAAAAGTTGGGACAGGGGCAACAAAAGGCTGAAAAAGTAAGTGGTTCTAATAAAAAACAGCTGGAGGAGCATTTTTCAACTAATTAGGTTAATTGGCAACAGGTCAGTAACATGACAGGGTATAAAAAGGGCGTTTTAGAGAAGCAGAGTCTCTCAGCAGTAAAGATGGACAGAGATTCACCAATCTGCAAAAAATATTTAAAAATTTTGGAACAATTTCAGAAAAATGTTCCTAAATGTAAAACTGCAAAGACTTTGAATCTACAGTACATAATATCATCAAAAGATTCAGAGAATCTGGAGAAATCTCTGTGCGCAAGGGACAAGTCCAAAGGTCAATATTGGATGCTCATGATTTTCAGGCCCTCAGGCGGCATTGCATTAAAAACAGGCATGATTCTGCACTTGAATGCACTGCATGGGCTCAGGAACACTTCCAGAAATCATTGTCTTTGAACACATTGTGTGTGCAATCTACAAGTGCAAGCTAAAGCTGTATCATGCAAAGAAGAAGCCATATGTGAACATGATCCAGAAACGCCGCCGTCTTCTCTGGGCCAAAGTTCATTTAAAATGGACTGAGGCACAATGGAAAACTGTTCTGTGGTCAGATGAATTAAAATTTGAAATTCTTTTTGGAAACCACAGATGCCGCGTTGTGTGGTCTTAAGAGGAGAAGGACCATCCAGCTTGTTATCAGCTCACAGTTCAAAAGCCTACATCTCTAATGGCATCCGGTTGCATTAGTGCCAATGCCGTGGCGAGCATACACATCTGGAAAGGCATTATCAATGCTGAAAAGTATATAGAGGTTTTACGACAACATATGCTCCCATCTAGACAGTGTCTCTTTCAGGGAAGGGCTTGGATATTTCAGTAAAACAATGCCAAACCACATACTGCATCCATCACAACAGCATGGCTTTGTAGTAGAAGAGTCTGAGTGCTGAACTAACCATTCGCTAATAGGAAACATTCGATGCATCATAAAACAAAATATCCAGCAAAGAAAACCCAGGACTGTTGAGCAGCTAGAATCCTTCATCTGACAAGAGTAGGACGAAATTCCTCTCCCAAAACTTTGGCAATTGGTCTCTTCACTTCCCAGACATTTACAAACTGTTGTTAAAAGAAGAGGAGTTAATAAACAATGGTAAACATGGCCCTATCCCAACTTTTTGAGATGTGTTGCTGCCATCAAATTCAAAGTGAGCGAATATTTTTCATGAAATGGTAAAATGTCTCACTTTCAACATCCGATATGTTGTTTATGTTCTATTGTGAATAAAAGTTTATGAGATTTGCAAATCATTGCATTCTGTTTTTATTTACATTTTACACGGCATTACACAGTATATGTAAATAACTTAAAGTTGTTAGCTTGTATTACTTTTTATTGGATGGCTGGACTGCTAATGTGCCGTGTTAGATTTTGGGGAGCTATTTTACATTGGGCTATTTATTTACAAAAGGTGGTGACATTCAAATACTCCGACATTTTGTGCTTATTTTTTCTTAAAAGTTTGCTCCTTTAAAACAGACATTTGGTTTAAATCCATACTTTATTTGTGTCCTATTTCAGATCTTACAATGATTTTTTTCATAAATATACTTTGTTTCAAAGAAAATTTACAAAAACCCGGTAGGTTGGGAACACCCAGAAAAATTTGGCTTTGATTAGTCAAAGCTTTGTGACGTATTGACCAGAACCCCCCTCCAGAGCCAAATATCTTAATTTTTAATTAATTTGCAAAAATCTCCAAAAAACTTTTTTCACGTTGTCATTATGGTATATTGCGTGTAGAATTTTATGGAAAAAAATTTATTTAATCAATTTTGTAATAAGGCTGTAACATAACAAAATGTGGAAAAAGTGAAGCGCTGTGAATACAGGGATGGTTCCAATTTTCGCAGTCCGGATCCATGTCACCGGTCTCGCAATTTAAGGACACTCGGACTTTATTTAGCCAACTATATGTGGCAACTTTTGTGAAAATATCTTAGGTGTGTTTTCAAAGGAACCTGGTTGTTTTTCAAGAAGAACTTTAGGTTTTGCATCAATTTTGGTCAAGACAGATGCATTTTTCAATGGAAAATTGTCTGAAACTTCTTCAGTTTTTATATACTTATGTTTGGTATCAAAATTTCCGACATGCTGTTGTGTAGCCATTAAAAATCATCTGGTTTTTCAGAACAATCGTTTATGGGTTTAAATATGGACTTTTCGAGGCCTTGTCCCACAAAAATCTTGAAATCACTAAATAGGTCACAGTTCACTTCCTGTATGCAAATTTCACATTTCAAATCTATTTTCTGGACAGTCCCACAAGTAGGTACATATAACCAGAATATTGGTTCAAATTGGGCTGTGGGCAAATTTACCTATACCCTGCAAAACCTCCATTACCCCGTTTTGAACACGCAAGTAATAATTTGGAAATGTTCTCATATCCTAAAATTTGAGTAATATGTTATTTACACATTAAAAGGGGACCTATTATGCGACATTTCCAAGTTTATATTTTGATCTTGGACTCCCCTAGAGTACTCCTGATCGTTCAAAGTCCAAAAAAGGGTCCTTGTTTAGCTCATACTGCCATCCTCAAAAAAACCCCATTTGTAGTCCATTGCAGTCTCTGCCTGAAACGCCTCGTTTGGGCTGCTCTTCCGCTATGGCCCCCCCTCCCCGGTGCCCACTTTCTTCTGATTGGCCAGCTCTGTGGAGGGCGGAGCTGAGCAGGACTTGGCAGAACGCAGTTTTCCGGGTCCGCCTCCCTAACGTGAAACGTGAGACGTGTCTTTCATCTGAGCAAAGGAATAGGCGGGGAAATTCAGCAAACAAACGCTGTATGTGTATAGATCTAATGAAATGACATTGTTCTAATAAACGCAGCGGCGAAAATGGAGGACGCAGTGCGAAAGTCTGGCAGCTCAAGCTCGAATTTGCTATTTACCTACGGCTTCTATGGTGAGTAGAATCCACCCCATACAGACACATTTGTAGAACGGGTCGACATTGTTATGTATGAGTATTTTGTGTACAACACTGTATATCATTTGTAAATGGAGATTTGTCAGACACTATTTAAATGCCCATTATGACTGGCCAGCGATTTGTTTATTTTGGTTATCATTTAGCACCCTCTGGTGGTATGCCTGTCGAAAAACATGATCTGATGCAATACCACTTCTTTGTGATGAAATAGACTAGTGCTTTCTTGAAGCTTCTGGCATCTTCCTGCTTGGAGGGGGCGGGATTACCCAGGAATCCTGTAGATCTTTCCAGAATGTTGCTAGTCTATATGAATGCTGTGATTTTGGTCAGTAGAAGGCAGAGTTTTTGTTTTGGCAACAGAGTTACATAGTGGCATTAGAGTGTTATTATAAGATTAAACAGTGGATTATTTGTAGAAGTTTTTTTTAAATAAGTGAAGAATAAATTTGTCTAAGTTGTCCTTGCTGGTTTTCCTTGTTGTGATTTTCAAGTCATAACAACATACCCAAGTGTGGACCGGTGACCGTAGAAATCCGGTGGGTCTGAGTTTAGAGGGAAACATGGACAGTGAGGAGCAGCAAAAAGTGGACCAACAACTTATGGACTGCTTAGGTGTGTATTATAAGGACCTACTGGTTCGTGTGCATATCTGTGGTGTGTCGTTAGCGTGGAGTAACGAACAGCTTCTGCGCTGGTATATGATGGAGGGGCGAAAGCTCCAGGCTAAAAGGCCTTTTTGTAAATTGCCTTTGGTAATGGTTTACTTATTGCGTCGGAATGACCAGCGTTTGCTCACGGAAAATGGGTGTGTTAAGCCGCTTTCACACCGGACGCGAAACGAATTTTTCGCGCGAGAGATTACATTCAAAGTCAATGCATTGACTTTGAATGTAATCTGTCACGCGAGAAATTTGTTTTGCGTCCAGTGTGAAAGCAGCTTGATGGATAGTACGCAACAACTAGAGAGAGCTCCGATTATGTTATGAACATAATACAGGTTTTACAGACCGTAAGTTCCGTTAACGTGGACAGTTGCTTACGTGAAGCTAGCGAATCGATAACTTCTACAGGAAACAATTTCCGATTCAGTCTCCGCCTTTTTCGGCTTTTTATTAGCCAGAGCAATTTCTAAAAGGGGATGAAATTATGTCACGGCAGCGCAGAGAAATCATTTGTTATACCAGACACGTTATGGCTTGTGCGTTTCGCATTGCTTTTACCGTGGTAGCATCAGAGAGCTCGCCCACATATTGGTGAAGTATCTGGCTGATCTCCGTCATGGATAAGTGAAGTGATCACAAGCAGCCGTAAACAAACCAAAACACGTATCCCAAGCTCTGCAAAACCTACGTCTAGTCTAACTGCAGCCTTTTCAGCCCAACTTTGCAGACACACAACACCTCTCCGGTTAGCTTCAACTGTAGTGGCTATAATCAATCAGGCAACGCATGAAACTGCCACATTGATGCTTACCGAAGTAACACAAGCATACCGATCAGAATTACTCCATATAAGTTAACCAGGAGTATTTTTAAGTAGCGCAGCATGTGAACTAACATGCAGTAGCTGGTAACCGAACGGATATAACAACAGACACAAACGTAACCCTGCAATAAAGGTTTTACAGACAGCAAGTTCCGTTACCGTGGACAGTTGTACCAAGCATCCAAATTACAAACAAGTATAAAAAGTTAGCTTCAAATGAGGTTTATTTTCACACACTTTCTGTTGAATTTCCCCTGATATTACTCTTGCATATTTAGGACACAAACATTAGCAACAGTAACTTGGCTACGTTAGCCGCAGTGCTACAGCCACAACCAACAGGCCATCACATTAGGTAAGCTTATGACGTAAAAGCTACTTACAGCTTCCGTGTGTGTGAGTCACAGACAGTTGCGACCAATACAAGCTTTATCTTCAGATATTTTACAAAGCCTGCGTTTGAGGGAAGTTGTTAGTGCTAACTATCGTTAGTGGTCCTGCTAACCACCCATAACACGTTAGCTTCACTTACATTATTTGCTGTTATATCGTTACTTACAGCTTGTGGCTCCGTGCGCTTGATCGATGCAACTGCTTCAGGTTTGAGAAGTAGCTGAAACGCTTATCCTGTGTCAAATTATCCTTTATTGACAAAGCTGTCTTAAGTGAAATGCTGAGCACAAACAGCTAACGTTTCCTTTGGCCGTGGCTGTTTGCTGCCAGCAAACAAAAAAGCTACCCACTGATTTCTGGTGGCATCGTGTTTTGGAGGAGAAAAAGGTGCTTTTCTTCACGTCCAAAAATAAACGGACAAGCAGCTTTGAGAGAGATACTGATAAAACTGCACCTCAAATGATCTGCGGTTCTTCTTTAGTATTTCCAAAAGTGTAGACACTACTAAGGCATAATATGATCCGCGGTTGTTTGTGCCTGCTAGAATAGTTTCCGGTGTGGGCAGGTCCAGCGCCGTGATTGGCTCTGGCTAGGTCTGTATTAATTGGAGGCACAACCTGACGTCAGGTTTTGCCCAGATCTCGTGAAGATCTCGGCACGAGCTGTTCAGAGAGGAAATCGCGTTCACGAAATCACGTTGTTAGATTGTGGCAAAACCCCTGTATCTTATGTTTAGAAAATTTTCAGAAGTTGAGTATGGACATCCAACATTATAACATTACTTATATGTATTAAAAGAAGGATCAGCATAATCGGTCCCTTTTAAAAGTAAAACTTTCAAGTTTAACTTTCAAATGACACAACCAAGAGTATAAGATTCTATTTATCACATCACTGAATCGTGTAATTTAATGGAAAACAAACTTCATTTCTGGCAGCGCCGCCATGGTACATATGGTAATTCCCATTATGTTAGCACTGAGTTACCCTGTCTTTTCTGGTGTTGATGCAACCAGCAACAACGCATCTCAAAGGTATAGCTGTCAATTTTCACAACAAATTAGGAATAAAACCGATCTTTTTATGATGTAAACAATCCAAGCAATACTATACAAAACGAATAGAGAATGTACGATTGGTTGTGGCGATCAGGCGTAGCCTTACTGGGGTTCGTTTCCCGAAAGCGCAGATGCTAACTTCGAGTTAGAGCCACTGGCTGTGAATGGACGAACTATGCAAGTTGCAAACAAAGTTAGCAACTATGCTTTTGGGAAACACACCCCTGGTTAATCACAGAGTCGTATGACCACGCATACGCCAAACTTGTTTCTTTTAGGGGCGGAACTGAGTATTGCAGAAATCAAAAAAAAAAAAAAAAACCCAATTTTGAAAAATTATTAAAATTAACAGTTTTGTAACTTGCAAAGTTTGTGTATTTTCAATCAATCTAATATTTTCATATTAACAGAATTTTTTAGCTTTAAAGAGCCACCATTTGAAACACAAACTGAAATGATACTTTTACATTCTGCCAGTATATTGCTCTTTGTGGATGTAGTAGTATGTGCACACTAATAGGATTTGATCAGGTACGTATTTTGTGAATGACGAGGCTGGGGGGTGTAAATAATTCTCGCACCTGGGCCCATTATCACATGCTTCCACCACTGTTGATAACTGTAACTTAAGGGGTGTTCACATACGTGAATTTTGTGAAATTTGGATTGCGATCCAAAAATCAATCTTTTTGCGACCATTCACTCACAGGGAAAATTCTCACCTGACGTTAAGTGAAGCATTATCATATATATATATATATATATATATATGTTTATTAATTTATTTAAGTATTATTGCTATACTGTCATGGCATTGACAAAAATTTGAGAGTGATTCCCCAATAAGTTCATATAGCCACATTGGAATGTAGTTTTTCTTTTTTGTGTGTGTGCTGTGATTAACCATTCTCCCCTCCTGGTGCCACTGTACCCCTTTACATCAGGTAAGCCAATCTGGCATAGAAGTGAGGTAGCATAAAAGTCTGTCCGTAGGCATAGTGCTCAAACCTGAAAATGAGTTGTGGATCTGTGTCATGTACAGCCTTTTTCCAAGCACATGCCTTCCATAGTTCACAAGCGGCAAAAAAGGAGCCAAATTTCCGTGTAATCATATCTCTCACCAATAACTCTTTCAGTAGTGCCCATGGAGGGTACAAATCACCGCCTCCCCCCCTCCACACACACACACACACACAAACACATATCCACCCAATCCTGAAACATTCGGGAGTCTCCCGGATTTCTGTACGAGCTCCCTGATAGGCACAGTGCCTCAGACATTTTTAGCAAATAAAAACATTTTGTTGTTTCGTTATCAGGGGGGTATTCCACAAAGCTGGCTAAGTGAGTAAGCCTGGGTTTTGCACAAAGTAAAACCCGGAAAGCTGTATTTATTTCAGTCCATGTTCCAGATTTGAATAGTTTTCAGGTTTTACTTTGTGATGAAGCCAGGCTTACTCAGTTAGCCAGCTTTGTGGAATACCCCCCAGGACTGCAGTCATGAACAACTTCAGATTGTGTACCCAGTGATTACCATGGAACAGCCAAGTTAGTTTTTACAGCGCACAAATTTCACTCGTGCAATACTAGGAATTTGATCCAAAGTGCTTCACATAGAAGGAACTGGCACCCTTCTTGATGCAACTACCTCTAGGCATGCCAAGCCAAATACAAACCCCAATTCCAATGAAGTTGGGACGTTGTGTTAAACATGAATAAAAACAGAATGCAATGATTTGCACATCTCATAAACTCATTGAAAATTTAAAATTTCCTGAAAAATATTAGCTCATTTTGAATTTGATGGCAGCAACACATCTCAAAAAGGTTGGGACAGGGGCAACAAAAGGCTGGACAAGTAAAAGGTACGAATAAAAAACAGCTGGAGGAGCATTTTACAACTAATTAGGCTAATTGGCAATAGGTCAGTAACATGACTGGGTATAAAAAGAGCATTTTACAGAGGCAGAGTCTCTCAGAAGTAAAGATAGGCAGAGGGTCACCAATCTGAGAGAAACTGAGTCTGAAAATTGTGGAACAATTTCAGAAAAATGTTCCTCAATGTAAAATTGCAAAGATTTTGAATATCCCACCATGTACAGTACATAATATCATCAAAAGATTTAGAGAATCTCAAGAAATCTCTGTGCACTCGGGACAAGGCCGAAAGTCAATGTTGGATGCTTGTGATCTTTGGGCCCTCAGGTGGCACTGCATTAAAAACAGGCATAATTCTGCACTGGAATTTACTGCAAGGGCTCAGGAACACTTCCAGAAATCACTGTCTGTGAACACAGTTTGCCATGTAATCCACAAATGCAAGTTAAAGCTGTATCATGCAAAGAAGAAGCCATATGTGAACATGACCCAGAAATGCCACTGTCTTCTGAGGGCCAAAGTTCATTTAAAATGGACTGAGGCAAAATCGAATACTGTTCTGTGGTCAGATGAATCAAATTTGACATTCTTTTGGAAACCACGGACGCCCTGTTGTGCGGACTAAAGAGGAGAGGACCATCCAGCTTGTTATCAGCTCAGTTCGGGAAAGCTTGGACCTCTGATGGTATTCGGTGTTCCAACATTACCCATAATTACTTGCTGCAGAAGCAGGTTCCTGTTTGCTGGGCGCTTCACTTAGCAGTGCTAAATACGGCTTTGATGGGGTTTTCAAGGCAATATTGATGTGAAAAAACAACAAAACATTTGGCAGGACCACTCATTGCTCACCACACACTGTTAACAAACAGAGCTCAGGTTAACTGTGCTGATTAACTGGCTGAGACGACACTGAGTGTGCACTTTACAATGATAGTGATCAGTGGCAGCTTGTGAATTGGCAATAGTAGGCCATGGGGCGTCCGTCTCTAACCTGTTGTTTCGTGCAATAACATTGGGGGCAACTTCATTTTTATTCAGTAATTACAACAAAAATGTAATAATCCCGAAAATGAATATCCCCAATCCCAGAACCTGCTCAAAAAAAACATAATTTTAATAAGTTCAGTAATTTTTGGCATTTTAAGTCGTTCACGTGATCAAATAAACCTATCAGATATACTGTCTGTAAGGTCGACAGCGTAACACCAAGATTTGACCAATCACGGTCGCCATATGATACACTACAGATCATTTCATTTGGGCATTTAAAGCGTTCCATTCATATGTTCCTGCAAACTTTCACTTGGAGAGGGAATCACTGAGCTGTTCCGTATGCACATGTGTAAACGAGCTATACTAGAGGCGCTATGTTACGATTTCAATATGCAGGTCTGGTCGTCATCTTGTGATGGGCACAGTTGGTAAAAATGACTTAATTGAGATGTGGAAAAAAATGTCTTTATTATTTATCTTCACTATCTTCCATTCAAAATATTCATAAAAATCTAATCTTTAATTTATGTAGCATTATTGAAAGAAACATTAAATTGTTTTCATGAAACAAATATTTTTCTCAAAAATATGCTTGCCACAATTAGTTGCACCCCTTCACATATTTTCTGCGGCCTCACTTTGCTAAGATAACAGCTCTGAGTCTTCTCCTGTAATGAGTGAACACATGGCAGGTGATCAGAGACCATTCCTCCATACAAAATCTCTATAGAACCATCAGATTTCAAGGTCAATTTTTGTTGAATTTCCTCTTCAGGTCAGCCCACTTATTTTCTGTGGGGTTTCGGGCGGGGGGCTGTGATGGCCAAGGAAAGAAACTTTATTCTGCACTCAGGGAAGCATATTTCTGTGAATTCTGAGTTGTGCTTTGGATCCTTGTGCTGCTGGACCATCCAACCATGGCCCATTTTAAGCTTCCCGGCCTAGGATGTTAGGATTTCATTTAACCTGTTCCACCCATGATTTGCCATTGAAGGGATTATAGCGCTGCTTTCTCCTTGCCTTAAAGCGCATTACTTCCCCAAACCTGTTCCTGTTTATGTTTCCTGAATAGCAACAAAGTGTTCATTTGTTCAGTTGCGAGGATCAGTCAGTAGAATGACTGTCCATTTCCCCTTAGCTTGCATTACTGTTTGTTGCAATAGTTATCAAGCATTTTCCTATCCACATTAATAGTGATATAAAATGTCAATGTCTTTCAAAGCTCCTGAATTCCTGTAGCTCACAAAACAGTATTTATATTCTGCATCAGTATCCTATCAGCTTGACACGCCTAAGAAAACGTTTTTAAAAAATGCAGTTTTGCCAACTCACGTCCACATTTCAAGTTTGCATATGTAAAAATAAAGCTGTGAAAAATTTTAACATAATGCAGGTTAACTCTCAACCTGTTTGCAATTAAAGATCGGACAATTAATTCAATAAATTTTCTGAGCAAATAGGCTGCATTGCCATTAATGATTAATTGATTATATAGCTTTGCGTCAAAAAGGAAGGCAACAGTATGAGATTGGATAGACAACAATGAACTGAACCTTCTCGAAATTTCATCTTGAAGTAAAACGTTATATAGTAAATGTTGCTGAAGATGGTATTTAGATAAGGTTTAGATTTCATTCCTAATTAAATTAGATAATTGCCATTCATACAATCTCATATTGTGGCCTTCCTACAACTTTTCCAGAAGCAGGACTATTAAGACCACATCAGTGATTTTGCTGCCATGAAAGTTTGACGCATGGCATGCATTTTAAATGACTTTTTCGACAAAAGAAGCATTAATAATTAAATTAATTAAATGTTATTGCACTGTGGCCATGAGTGTGCAACTGCACCTCCCTGCAAATATAACCTATTCATTTTTGATGAAGTGCAATCTTAAAATAAATTAGGTTGTACTGCTAAAAATTGCTAAAACTGGAGCTGGAATTCAGGAAAAGTATTGGATTTATAATTTGTTTTTTTTTTTTTTTTCCATCCCACGATATCAGTATGAAGTATTCTGTCAATGTAGCCCAGCAGTGATCTCTGTCATTTTTTAACAATTTCTTAATGAGTCCAGGCTTATATATTGGTCTTGATTATTCTTGAAATAAATTCTGTGATTATTAACCAAGCAATCTTATGCAGGAACAGCTTGAAAGCAATTATGCGTTTAAGGGTTATGATCTGTGGTTCTGCCTGTTCTGGTTTTTTGTTCATTTCCGCTTGGTTTGTTTAGTTCATGCATTCTGTATTATCTGCCATATTATGCACATTGTTTTCCCCTGTGTTGTCTTGCGTTTCTATGCTCTTTTCCAGTGCACGCCCCTGTCTGCCAGCTGTCACATTTCGTGTTATTTTGGAAGTTTCCGGTGTTTCACAAGTTCCTTCATGCCTCGTTTACTTCCTTCAACACTAATTACTAATGAAGTACTAATCACACTAACACTGTATGTTTTGTCTAGTTAATCTACTAACCCATACTAATATACTAATCCTGTAAATAACTAACATACTAACTTGCACATTGGGTAATATTAATTCTGCACAGACTACTAAGTCTACTAATTGATTCTCTCCACTTTGCACATTAATGCGTAACTCCGCCCTTTTTGCACTTTCTGTGCTTTTTTTTTTTCTGCAGAGACTTTGCAACTATCTCTTATTCCAAGGGTCTTCAACGTTGTTCGTGGCGACCCACTGTGTATGCTGGTTTTTGTTCCAACCACATTTGCAATTGCAGGATTTTAACAAGTTGTTAATTTGTCTTACATGCATTTAATGTTTAGAGCAGTTATTTGCCCTCTAACTCACAAGTTAACAGAAATATCTATGTTTGCCATCAAGAATAAAAAAATACCATACCCACACTGCAATGTATTGGAAATAAAAGCGTAAAACAAGAGAAAACAATGTAACTAATCAAATTAAAGATGTAGTTGACTCCTAACTGGTGAAAACTAATTGGCACATCATGACAAATTTATTCGACAAGCAAATGGTAAAGAGTCAAACCAGTTTTGTGTTATGTTGATCTAATTAAGTTCACCCGAAGTTTTTTGAAAGAACTTAGTTGTGTCCAGCAGCCTAATGTGGGTTTTACTGATTTCCTCAGTGTCTAATTTGATCTGTTTGAAATGTTATATTACTTGAAATTTCTTGCAGTATAGAAATAAACGAACTTCTTCTTCATAGCACACATGGATGTTTCTAGGTAAAATTTGGCTAAAGAGAGTAATTAACAACTCTAAACATGAAAAACACCTAATTAAGACATTAACAGCTTGTTAAAATCCTGCTATTATAATTGTGGTTGGAACAAAAAACAGCATACACAGTGGGTCCATAGGAACTACGTTGAAGACCACTGTCTTATACTTTTCTGTTTCTTCCATCTCTCCCCCCTTAGACAGTCCTTGAATGGGGCCATTGTTGTTTAAGGATGTCCTGTGAAAACTAGTCTTTGTCATTGTTTCCCATTTTGTATTGTTTAATCACCTCTTGTGATTTCCCCTCTCAGTTAATGTTTAGATTATTCCTCACACCTATTTCCCCACCTAGCTCGTTGCCTCCCTTATGTATATATACATATACTTATGGCTGTGTCAAAAATCACTCACTCCTCACTATATAGTGCACTATATAGTGGGTTCGCCATTTTGTAGTGCTGTCCGAATTGTTTGTAAGAATTTTTATCCCCTATATAGTAAACACATTACATCCTACAATCCACCGCAAAATGTAGTGAACATCCGATGGTCACTAATCCAGCTATATGTCCCATCATGCACTGCACACAAAAAAAAGCTCGAAAGAGCTAAACAGGCCTGAGACATTCATTCAACTTCAGGTTAAAAATGTTTTTTTTTTTTTTTAAATCGGAAACCGACCAGCGCAGGAGCCCTGTTTGTTTACACAGGGTATTTCATCAAGGCCAGTGCACGTAACGTAAAGAACAGAGAGAGATTTCAAACAGACATTTAGGTACAATTAAGGACAAAAAATAGAAGATGTTTTTAAAAATTTAAGGCAAATTTTATTATTTAAACGATAATGGTAAACACAAACACGGTGGGAAATATATTCGTTTATTACAAAAATACGTACAAATCCTTCAGCTGAAGTTGAACAGGAACAATTTGATTTTGCGACAGCAATGACGCTATTGACCGCTGTGACAAAACAAGCCGGGTAGTGTCCGAAAGTGTTTCTTCCCTCTGCCAATGAGCTCACTATATAGTCACCTACACAGTGAGTCCCCTTATAGTGAGTAGGGAATAATGAATGAGTGAGTGATTTCGGATACAGCCCCTCACTTCTGCTTATGTAACCTTTGGATTTTTGTTACTCTGCGTTGTGTTGTGTTTTGAAGACATTGACGACACCCAGGGATGCTTTATGAAACTTTACTGCCGTTAGCCAGTTGAATATATATGGAGACCGATTGGTCAGGTCACACATCACTCGGCAGTCGGCACAGCTCAGTCAGCATGGGCGCATTCCAAACGCGACTGGCCGATTACTGCATTAATGATCAATATTAATCAAAAATATATTCACAAAAATAGATACCTGTTGAATATATATGGAGACCGATTGGTCAGGTCACACATCACTCGGCAGTCGGCACAGCTCAGTCAGCTAAAGCAAGGAGTAGCAAGGCTATTAGCTTAAACGAACCTAGGCTAATTACCGTGGCAAATGATAAATACTGACAAGATATTAAGAGTGATTCACAATTCAGCTAGTGCAATAAGATCGCAACCACCCATCATTTCATCCTGCATGATACATTACAGCTGTGTCATAGAATTACGTGGTTATTTCAATTTTCGTTTGCAGCTGTGCTCAGAACAACCTACCATGGGCGCATTCCAAACGCGACTGGCACAGAGCGGAAATCAGAGCGGAGTCTATTGTGCCACGGGAAGGCCCACTAACTAATCAGAATCCTCCATATATTTACACTGCATATATGACTGGTAATAAACTGCAAGTGGAATTAACCATATAACTCCGTTACACTTAGCTCTTGTCAGACTCTTGATCACCTTTTCCTGTGCCAAGCTCCTTGAACGCCAGTGATTTGTTTGTGATTCTGTGACACCCTTCTGCCTGATTCTGATTTTTGTCTGTGCCTGCCTGGATTTGTTTTCCTTCTGATCACAACCCTTTTTCTGCCTGACCACGTTTTCTGCATATTGCTGCCCTGGCTTACGAACTTGGATTTCGGACTCTTGACTCACCCACTGTTTTGCGATTTGGTGCTATACTCTGTGCTTTTTGAACCCCTGCCTGTGTTTGGACTCTGTTTTTGGATTGCCCATCTGTACTTTCATTTTGATCACCTGGCACTGGACTCAAATTGTTAATAAAAACCACGATTTTTGTATTCCGGACTACTTGCATTTGGTTCCTTGCTCCAGACATAACACTCACTCCACACCACTGAAAATCCTGTAACGTTGGCATTACTGCTGGGGGGATGTTGGGGTTAAGGATGTTAATATTTGCTCGTATATTACAACGTATGATGCCATGAGTGCATGACACCATGTACCTAAAAAAGATGTCCAGGGCCTTTGGAAGAAAAGCAGCCCAACAACATCAATGATTTAGCACCATACTTCACTGTGAGATGAGGAGCTTTACTGTATAGCTATCTTTCTGTCTATGCCAAGCCCATTTATGATGTTTGTGGCCAAAAAGTTATATTTTTGTCTCCTCTCATCCTAAAAACCATTCCCATTAAAAGTTCCAGGACCATTCGACGAACTATAGGCACTTTAGTCCAGTGTTGATTGACAGCAGAGGCTTTTTTTCTGACAACAACTTGCGGGGATGTAGGTGGCGTGTGATGGTAGTTTTAAGACTTTCTGAAACCAAGACTCATGTTACCTCTGCAATTCTCTAGCTATGATCCTTGAAGATTCTTTTGCCAGTCAAACCATCCTCCTCAAGGTGCATGGGGTCCATGTACAAACAAGTCTTCTTCCAGGTTAATTCTTGACATCTCCTGTCCCTTTAAACTTCTAAACTGTTGTCCTGACAGTTGGAAATTGGTATTTTCAATTGTTAAGAGACTTTTTTATATACCTTTCCTGATTTGCAAAGCTGAACAACTTTTCTTTGGACATTGTCACTGTGTTCTCAGGTCTGATAGTGATGAATGACTAAGGAAATTTTGGCCTGTGTCACCTCAAATTTATATTCAAGTGAAATAGATCATGGGTCACAGGTGACCATTTAGTGTTCTTTATCAAACTGGTGAGTTTAAAAATATAAAATATAACTGGAACTATACTTCAGTAAGATTTAAATCATAGGATTTTCTGGGGGTGTCAATAATTGTGGCACACATTTTTCTTCTTTCATTAATGTTACTATAAAAGTATAAGTAATATATTTTTCATATTTTGATTGAAAGACCAAGAGAATAATCATCAAAGATATTTTTTTCGCGGTCCGTTTTTCTCATATTCACTTAGGGTGCTGGTTATTTTCTATTCTACAATCCATCGCAAATGTAAATTCATAGACACATGAAAAATGACTTGGGTGAGAGCTTGAGCCGGGCAGGCAGGTGCATTGTTAATGTTTTCACATTCATGGAGGCAACCTTATTTACAGAGGTGTTTTGGACCTAAAAATTTTTGGGAACCAGTGCACTAAACTTGATGCAGTGACATTATAAGCAATGAGCCACACTAACTTCACCAGCATGAAAGCATGAAAAAGGCTACGGGCCATAAACCTCACTAACTACTATCCCTCAAAAGCACAATAACATCAATTGCACTACCGTAGAGGCCAGCAGATACTGCCTAATACCCACGAGATGTCTCATGTATCTCTTGTGGCTTTCTCGTGATAATCTCCTCTGTATGTCGCGTGCTATTATCAACCTCATACTCTGCGAGACAAGCTTCAAGAGTAGGCGGCCGCCGAGCCTACACATGTATGCCTAGAGTCTGCCAAATGCGCGACGTAATGTAGTCCGAATTAGGCCTATGCACAGTTGTTACTGAGAATTACTTTTTACATGCGGATTTAATAGATATAATACATTTTTGCGTTGCTGCGTTGTTGTTGGTAATCGCTAATCACTAATCCGTGAAAATCAAGGGTGGTCTGAAGAAGAGTATACGATATCTAGCAGCAGTTGAAGAATCACTTGTAAAATCTCAGTATACATGTTCCGCTGGTCTGAATGAAACATAATGTGCTACATACATGTAGATTGTAATTTTGCATTTATTTCAGCCTGTTAACTGTTTCATCATTTCATCAGGTCATGTGGTACAGGGAGATAACTCATATTATGTTTGCTGTTTAATAGCCTTCTGTTTGACGATGTTGGTTTATTCTTGAACATTTATACTGTAAATGCACCGTAGAATGTTTTCTGTGCACATCTCATTGTGTCATAAATAAAACAACAAATCTATCGATTCACGTGTCAAATTATATTTAAAGCGACGCCTTGTTGCCAGAGACGCCAAGTCTCACGCATTCAGCGTATGTCTCGCGCATCTTTTAGGCTCATTCACCGTAGTCCGCAATTATTCAATGAACGCTTATTAATTAGATTCTTACGCGGAAATAAAACCTTGTGCATTGAAGTTTCAGTGTCACTTGCATAAAGGTGGACCTCACCGCAAGTAACATGGAAAGCGATTATGACTCCGGACTTCTCGTGCTTCTCTTTACTCAGAGATTGGAAACAATGCATGTGTTTCATGATCGTTTAAATTGTTTAAATGAAATAAGACCATTTGAAACGTTTTTTTTTTGCAATTCCATTGCTTTCAATCCCTCAGTAAAGATAAGAGTGAGAATTCCCGAGTCATAATCGATTCCGTGACAAGGGGGAAATTAATCGTAATGCACGTGAAACTGATCAACTTCATGCACAATCATTTAAATTCCGCGAGTGAATTTCTTCAGTGCGCATTAATAGAATAATTGCTGACTACGGCACAGGAACGTGAATGCTAGAGACTCACGCCTAACGCGTGAGACTTGGCATCTCTGCAACTGTTGCAGTATCCTGAAAACGACAGAGCTCACATTCCATGTCTTTTTTCCTTCAATTGGAATTAGTTAAGTGAACAGTAATTATTAGTTTGATATTTGTTTGGCGTATAGATTTTGCCGATGTAATGTACTGAAATGCAAATTATCACCGGCACTAGACCGATTACTTTTCCTACGCACGATATATGTGACTTGTACATTTAAGCTGCGTCGCGATATTCTCGTGTCTGTCTCGTGTATTTCTCCCGATAATCTCACGTAGAAATGGCAGTGTCTGCTGGCCTATATGGTATTTTTGTAAGGGTTAGGGCCCTCGTCCCCAAATCATGATCCCAGAGGTCCTAGAATGCAGGCTTCATTCACTTATTTGCCTGTAAGCAGAGAAAAACAGGGCTGGATTTGGACTAGAGGGCCAGTTTGTTAATCCCTTGGTTAAGGTTTGGGGAAGGTGAGGAAAATATTTTCTCCTATGTTGTTTGATATGGTTACCAGCGGCGGGGTGGAGGAGCTTCAGGCCATTCAATACACTGGAGGCTTTTACATAGAAAGAATTCTGTCCCCAAATGTGATGAAGATTCAGATACAGTATGAGCATTTTTCTAGTGCTATTGGGAACAAAATGTTTTTCTACCCACTGCCTGTCCTTAAGTGTCAATTTGGTGTTTGTTTGAATGACTAATATTTCCATAATTTCATAGAGAAGGAAAAATGTGAGACCAATGATGTGCAGAGCCCTTAATACATAGAGGCTGTCTCAAGCCGCACACTTGCATGCTGTGCCCTACTCTGCTCCTGATAGTACACTTCAGTCATAGCTTCCGAGTGTAAGGAGTGTGGAAGTGCAGTAGCAGTGTAAGTTGCGGACATTATAGGATGCACTGGCACTTCGTGGTGATATCTGACCCATTACCTTCACCAATCAATGTTTTATTCGATGACGCTCTAGTAAAGCTGAGGGAATGCGGCTGACGTTGTGAAATTACTTAGTAAATGCACATACAATTAGTCGATATAGCTCATCACTTAAGTTGAATTCTCATTTTTAATTTTGTTCATAAGTCTGGAGAGAATTCATGGATATTTAGTGCTTCGATGGATATTCAGTGTGCAAGCAACCTAATGAAGTGACGTTCTTGCTTTGTAAATAACAGTGTTCCTGCACATTGTTTTATAGTTGTTAACCAGCTGTTAGACATCAAATGTGGAACTGTTAATTGTTGCTGTCGCTATAGTAGTTTTCGTGGGGTTTTGTTCAAAATGGAAAAAGGTTTGGCTGCAGGACAAAGGTGGCGATCAATAATCACTCCAAATGGACGCGACAAAGGCCAGCCAACTGGATAGGTGCAGTGAGGACAGTGCTCCATGGGTCATTCATCTTGTCAACACTGATGTCAGTTCTGTGGGCAATACTTCAGCTAGCTAGTTTAAAGTAATTAACATTAGCCTACGTCTGCATATTTGCTTGAACTAATAGAACTCACATGAACATTTTATAGTAAACCAACTCATTTTATGCAACATACTCTTCATTCATTGAAATGATATTACTATTCAGTCATTCTCCACACCATGTAAATATTTTAAATTGACATAATTAGTTTCCAATTTGAACCGCTAGGCTGGGCATGCCTCAGAGAGAATGTCCCAGAGAATTGGAGAAAAGTCTGGAAGGTGGGGAGGGGCTGGAAAAGAGTATATAAGGAGAAAAAAATTGAGAGAGTGAAAGGTAGTAGGAGAAATTGCAAGGAGAAATTGTGGAAGGATACATTTGACCAGACCTGTCACTCTTTTCAAGACTTGTGAAGCTTTTTGTGGATTTTTGCCTGTGTTGGAGCATTTTCCTGTCCCAGGACATTGCAACATAGCAGCCCCATCTCAATTACCAAGGGACTGTAAATATCTCTTTTTTTTTTTATTTCAATCTTGGTCAGTAGAGTAGATTGTAGATTAGTTCAAAGTGTTTGTTTAATTAAATCTGTTAAAGTTTTTTTTTTGTCTGTCATCCCTTGCTGTCCGCCACGCCATAACAAATTGATGCCATAACAAATTGGGGCCACAACATATTGGGGGCTCGTCTGGGATAGACCATTGTGTGAGTCATTTATTGAAAATCTAAAATTTCAAATTGTGAAATTGTTTTTGAATTTTCCTAGATATATATTGACTGATCAACAGCAATGGATGATTTCTTGGCATCACCAACCGTAGAGGTTTTGAAGTCTTTTAAAAAGACAGAACTGCTAGAAATATGCAGACAGTTAGAGCTGACAGATGTAAAACCAGCCATGCAAAAAGCAAGACTGGCTAGAGAGATTGTTGAATATTACATTGATGAAAATGTGTTTGCACCAGGAGATCTGGAACAGTTTCAGTGGAAAATCAAATGTAGAAATGGAACTTAAATTAAAAATGCTAGAGATTGAAAGAGAGGAAAGAGCATTGAGAGAAGAAAGAGAGAAAGAAAAGGCAGTTTGAGTTAGAAAAATTAGCAAGAAGAGAAAAAAAAGAAAGGGAGGAAAAAGAAAAACAAAGAGAGTTTGAGAGAGAGAAAAGAGCAGAAAAAAGACAGAGACAGAGATTTCGATTTACAGAAGTTAGACAGAGAAGAAAAGGCTCCAAATGGAGCAACTAAAAATCAAAATGGAAGCTGAAAACAAATTTCATGCTAGCCAGGAGGTAAAGCTGGTGCCTCCATTTCGGGAAAAGGAGGTTGATAAGTATTTCCAGTGCTTCGAGAAGGTAGCTAAGAGTTGTCAGTGGCCAAAGGAACACTGGCCTCTGATGTTGCAAACTGTCCTCAAGGGTAAAAGCTCAACAAGCCTATTCGGCTTTGTCTGCAGATGATTCCTCTGATTATGAGGTTGTCAAAAGGTTATTTTGACAGCTTATGAGTTGGTTCAAAGGCTTACCGACAGAAATTCAGAGGTCTGAAGAAATCTGACAATCAGACTTATGTGGAATTTGCTAACGAGAAGAAGGTTTGCTTTGGCTGGTGTACTTCTATGGAGGTCAAGGATGATTTCAACTCACTAAAAGAGATGGTGTTAGTTGAAGAATTCAAGAACTGTGTCAAGGATGATATTAAGACCTACCTTAATGAGAAGCAAGCACTGAATTTGCAATCAGCTGCCAAGTTTGCAGACGAATATGTTCTCACACATAAGTCCAAATTTCAGTCCAGCAGTAACAATAGATGGTCCCAATTTCAGAAGAAAGGTAATGGTGATACCCAAGATTCCTCACCCAAAGACAAAGACAAATCTGGTGACGGTGCTCAGAAATCCAGTCAAAGGTCTGATCAAAGTGTGAAAGCTGACAGTGACAAAAGTGGTCTAGTTTGCAATTATTGCAAGAAATCTGGTCATGTTACAACTAACTGTTGGTTCCTTAAAGCTAAGAAAAGAAAAAAAAAGGATACCAAACCCAAATGCCTTTGTGAAGACAAGGTTAGAAACCCCTGTAGTAGATGACCGATCTGCTAAATTGCCTGCTCCTTGTGAGGCTAAGAAGCCTGATACTGCTGACTTTGTGAGGGAGGAATTTCTTCCATTTGTGTCAGAGGATTTGTGGCTCTGAATGAGCATTCTCCTCCTGTACCCATATATATCCTAAGGGATGCGGGCTTCTCAGTCACTTTTGTTGATGGACTCCTTGGAGTTTACGTGATGAGACCGCTTCTGGGGATTTCATACTTGTACAAGGTATTGAAGGGAGGACTGTATCTGTACCCCTGCGCTCTGTATTCTTGAAGTCAGATTTAGTTACAGGACAGGTAAAGGTGGGACTTATGTCAAGTCTACCTATCAAGGGTGTTTCTCTGTTGCTAGGCAATGACCTGGCTGGGGGCAATGTAGTTCCCCTGTTCATCTTACTTCACAGCCGAGCACTGAAGATGGCGATGAAGACCCATCTCTGTATCCTTCCTGTGCAGTGACCCGTGCTATGGCCAAGAAGGCTCAAGAAGAAGATGATGTGGTGCCGTCCAGCACATTGAATAGTCATGACTCAGGTGGTTCGCCTCATGACTCTGTTCAGCCTACTATGGTTCCTCCGTTTGAGGACTTATCAGACACTTTTATCAGTTCTCTGTTCAGCCAGCCAGATGGGTCTGGTGATTCTGATGTGTCTGGAGACTTGTCTCTGTCCAGAAAAGCGGTTGATTCAGGAGCAAACCAATGATCCTGAAATTTGTGTACTAAAGAAAGAGAGCCCTTCCTGATGAAGAAATAGCGCAGTTCAGTTGGGTATTATCTCAAGGATGGAGTGTTGATGCGGAAGTGGCGCCCTCCTGATATCCCTGCCAATGCAGATTGGGCAGTGGTCAAGCAAATTGTTGTTCGAAGGTCTACAGGAATGAGATCTTAACAATGGCTCACAGTTTGCCTTTAGGAGGTCATCTTGGTGTTAACAAGACTGTTGACAAGATCATGAAACACTTCTTCTGGCCTGGACTTCGGAAAGATGTTTCCAACTTTTGCAAAACCTGTCACACTTGTCAGGTAGTTGGAAAACACCAGTTAGACCCACCTGTAGCTCCATTGCAGCCTATCCCAGCATTTGGGGAGCCCTTCTCCAAGGTCATCGTTGATTGTGTTGGTCCATTACCCAAGACTAGATCTGGAAATCAGTACTTGTTGACAATCATGTGTGCATCTACCAGATTCCCTGAAGCCATACCTCTACGCAACATCAAGGCAACTGCAATCTCAAAGGCTTTGATAAAGTTCTTCACGTTGTTTGGCCTTCCCAGGGAAATTCAGTCAGATCAAGGTAGCAATTTCACTTCGGATTGTTTCAGCAGGTTGTGTATGAACTAGGTGCGAAGCAGATTCTTTCCAGTGCCTATCATCCAGAGAGTCAGGGTGCCTTAGGCGGTTTCATTCCACTCTCAAGACAATGATGAGGACTTATTGTTATGACCATGAGAAAGACTGGGATGAAGGTGTTCATTTGCTGTTGTTTGCAGCTAGAAGCAGTGCAGGAGTCTACTGGATTCAGTCCGTTTGAGCTAGTGTTTGGCCATGAAGTGAGAGGACCTTTGCTATTGTTGAGTGAACAATGGCAGAGAAAGAGCCGCATATCAGTCTGTTAGACTATGTTAGCAAGTTCAAGGAAAGACTGCGTGCAGCTTGTGACCTAGCCAAAAGAACTTGAAATCAAGTCAGGGAAAAATGAAAACTTGGTATGATCATAAGGCTAGAAGCCGTGAGTTTAAACCAGGAGACAAGGTCCTTGTGTTGTTTCCCTTGCAGTCCAATCCATTGCAGGCTAGATTTCATGGTCCTTATGAAATTCTGACAAAACTCAATGATCTCAATTACATTGTGAAGACTCCAGATAGGAGAAAGCCAAAACAGTTGTGTCACATTAACATGCTGAAGCCTTATCATGATAGGAATGCTAGGGTTGCAGCTGTCACTTCAGATCCTCCTATGGCGAGACTTGTGAAGATGAGGGGAGTTTCAAGATGATGAACCTAGAATTAAAGCTGAAGTTCTTTCATGTAAATTGTCAAATTCTGAAGTGTTGCAAAATCTTGATGTAAAACTCCAGCACTTAGAACCCTCACAGAAAGATCAGTTTGAGAGGTTGATCAAGAAATATAAAGATCTATTTCCTGATGTTCCAAAGAGAGTTTCTATAGCCTCTCATGATGTAGATGTTGGTGATGCCAAACCAATAAAACAGCATCCGTGCGGATGAATCCTGAAAAGAAAGATTGCTGAGAAAGAGGTTGAGTACATGTTAGAACATGATATTATCAGACCCTCTAACTCAGATTGGAGTTCACCCTGTGTTCTAGTTCCAAAACCTGATGGAAGTACTAGATTCTGTACAGATTATCGCAAAGTCAATGCTGTAACTAGAACTGATGTGTTTCCAATACCTAGGATTGATGATTGTATCGATAGAGTAGGGCAAGCAAAGTTTCTGACCAAGATTGATTTATTGAAGGGTTATTGGTGTGTGCCTTTAACTGAGAGGGCCAAAGCATCTCTGCTTTTGCCACACCATCTGGGTTATACCAGTATGAAGTCCTACCCTTTGGCATGAAAAATGCCCCAGCCACGTTCAAGGATGATACAGTCTACAATCGCCGGATTGCCACACGGGTGCGTACGCCGACGACCTGATCACATGGGTGACTCCTGGGAAGAACATCTGAAAGATGTAGAGAGCGTTGTTCAGTGCTTGACCCAGGCTAACCTGACTGTTAACCTGAACAAGAGTGACTTTGGTTGTGCTACTGTCACGTATCTTGGCTACATCATAGGCCAGGGTAAGGTGGCACCCATAAATGCTAAAGTCCAAGCCATCATGGACTTTCCAGTTCCTGACAACAAAAAAGCTTTGCGCCGCTTCCTTGGAATGATCGGGTACTACACAAGTTCTGCAAGAACTTTGCTGAGATTGCTCTCAGTCTCACCAACCAACTGAAGAAAGGCGTAAAGTTCACTTGGGATGAAGCATGCCAAAAAGAGCCTTCGATCGCCTGAAGTCTCTGCTGTGTCACTTCCCGTGCTCAAATCTCCTGACTTCAACAAACCGTTCTCCATGGCGGTCGATGCTAGCGACCAAGCTTGTGGATCTGTGCTCCTACAGAGAAGTGACTCTGATGACATTGAGCATCCGTGGCATACTTCTCCAGGAAGTTCAATCGCCACCAAAAGAACTATTCCACAATTGAGAAGGAGCTGTTGGCTCTGGTTCTATCCTTACAACACTTTGAGGTTTATGTTTGTACAGGGCAAAAGCCAATGATTGTATATACTGACCACAATCCGTTAATGTTTTTGAGTAAGATGAAAAACAAGAATCGGAGATTGTTGAATTGGAGTTTGATTTTACAGGAGTTTGACTTGGAAATTAAGCATGTAAAAGGGTACTGACAATGTAATTGCTGATTGCTTATCCGTGTTTGAGTATGTGTATATATATCACATGTGTTTATTAGCATATTGTATTATATGTATATATATACAAGTGTCTACTTAACCATTTTTGTATTGAAAAGAAAAATTTTGCCTTTATGAGTCAAAATTTTTTCCTTTTAGAATGGAGGTGTAATGTGGAAAAAAAAAGCCACTAGATGGCAGTATTGACATTTTTTTGTTAAGCCCAGTCTGGAGCTAGGTTTTTGGGGCATGTCCTGGGCATGCCTCAGAAAAAAGTCCCAGAGAATTGGAGAAAAGTCTGGAAGGTGGGGGGGCTGGAAAAGAGTATATAAGGGAAAAATTGAGAGAGTGAAAGGTAGTAGGAGTTTTCAAGACCTATGAAGCTTTTGTGGATTTTTGCCTGTGTTGGAGCATTTTCCTGTCCCAGGACATCGCAACATAGCAGCCCCATCTCAATTACCAATGGACTGTAAATATCTCTTTTTTTTTATTTCAATCTTGGTCAGTAGAGTACATTGTAGATTAGTTCAAAGTGTTTGTTTAATTAAGAGCCAGAGTCTGTAACTTTGGACCAGCTCATAGAAGGGGGTGATATATCATGTTCCAGTAAACCACTGAAGTTTTTTGTGGGGGTAGATATATTGTCCAAAGTGACAAAAATTACCTTTCTATCAGAAGATCCCTTCGGGGTGGAAATTACAGTCCTTTTTAGGGCGGGGGTGAAACGGGCCAAAATATTGACATCATCAAAATCTGGACTTTGACCTTCGAATATTTTGGTGCGCCCTCAGTGACCCTCCTTGATCTTATGGTATATGAATAGATGGGTAGAGTTCTTCCATTTAGCATTATAATTTTCAAGGTTTACTGAGGCGCCGCCTATAGGTGGGGGCTTCAAATCATGACTTTCTGCATTTTGGACTACATTTGAGACCCTCCCAGGGCCTGCGCCCTCATTAAACCTTGCTTATTTATGTGTATTTGGATACATTGGGGCTAGTTCTTTCCAAATTAGCATAAATGGCAGTGGCTTAGTAAGGGTGCTTTTGCATAGGTGGCGCTTGTTATGGCAAGAACGCGATTTTAGGCGATTTTCATTTGGCCATATCTCAGTGCGCCCCCTATGGGTTTCAGTGAAACTTGTTTTATTGTGTTTCTCTATATCTCTGCTATTCATGATGAAAATATCAAGAAGGCTTTTTGCCTCGTTAACCCTCTTTGTGCTAAAATGTTCACACCAGATCACACTCCACTTCAATCAAGAAAGACAAAAGGTTAGTTCTCCAATGCTTCAATGGGCGGCTCATATGGCAGGTGGCAGCACTGCTGTGACCACATGTTTTGATAGTATGTTCAGAGTCTGAATAGAGCCGTGGAAATCCTGCTTTATCATGAACATCTTCTGATTTTAAGACCTGCGAGCGGTACATCCTTCCATCTTTACCTTGTGGGATATTGTGCTAACGATTAGTTTTGCTCCCAAGATATTAGATCATATATTTTCTAATCACATTTTTGAATGGGTGTGGCCTGTGTGGATGTATAATGCATGCAGCAATGCAGAATGTAAAGACAACGTCCTCAACCCCCTCTGAAAAGTACGATTGGTTACCTTCTGGACAAGGATGCCCCTCAGTTAGTTTTGAACTATGTCGTGAGATTTTCTGGACAAGTTTGTCCCATATTTTTAGTTGATGTGGGTTAAAACTTCTGGACAAGGATGTCCTTCAGTTCGTTTTGAACTATGTTGTGAGATTTTCTGGACAAATCTGTCCAAACATTTTAGTCAGTTGTGAACTATATGCTATTCAGTTGCTGTCCTGAGAACCTCTTGAGGAGTGTGTCCTTAGTCAGAATGACAGGCAGTCATTTATTTCAGACTATTTCAGGAATAATACCAACGCAGAAGCCTCTGTTACTGGTACAATTTTTATATCGTTCTTATTCCATGCTAAACAATTCTAGAATTATTGAGTCTTTATTCTGTGGTGGTGGCACCAACAGAAAGATGCCGTCCATTAAGGCCTAAGTATCTTCAGCACCTATGGGTGCCTTGATTGTTGTTTTTCTGACTTTTCAGTTTTAATATTTTAATAAATTCTTGCTTTTTTTTGAATAAGTTCTCTTGCCTCAATGCTTTGAAAACACTCAAATAATTCTCCCCACTGGTTGGTGGGGACTAAAACAAAATGGGCATTTTTTCAGAGGTGGTGCTTGATTGCGACATGTGTCAAACTCTGGCATGTAAAAAAAAGGGTTAATGAGGCAAAAGCCTTCTTGAAATTTTTATCATGAATAGCAGAGATATAGACAAACATAATAAAACAAGTTTCACTGAAATCCATAGGGGAGCACTGAGATATGGCCAAATGAAAATCGCCTAAAATCGCATTCTTGCCAAAAAAAGCGTCACCTATGCAAAAAGCGCCCTAACTAAGCCACAGCCGTTTATGCAAATTTGGAAAGAACTAGTCCCAGTGTATCCAAATACACATAAATAAGCAAGGTTTAATGAGGGCCCAGGCCCTGGGAGGGTCTCAAATGTAGCCCAAAATGCAGAAAGTCATGATTTGAAGGGCCACCTATAGGCGGCGCCCTCAGTAAACCTTGAAAAATTATTATGCTAAATGGAAGAACTCTACTGACACATTCATATACCACAAGATCAAGGAGGCTTACAGAGGCATACGAAGATATTAGAAGGACAACGTCCAGATTTTGACCATGTCAATATTTTGGCCCTTTTGACCCCTACCCTAAAAAGGGCTGTAATTTCCACCCTGAAGGGATCTTCTGATAAAAAAGGTAATTTTTGTCAGTTTGGACGATATATCTATGCCCACAAAAACCTTCAGTGGCCTACTGGAACATGATATATTGCCCCCTGGTTCATAGTTACAGACTCTGGCTCTTAAATCTGTTAAAGTTTTAAAATTTTGTCTGTCATCCCTTGCTGTCCGCTACGCCATAACAAATTGATGCCACAACACCTCCTTGTGGCAATATACAGCACCATCTCCAAAAAAGTTGGGACGCTGTGTAAAATGTAAATAAATAAGAATGCAATGATTTGCAAATCAGTTAAGCCATAAATTTTATTGAAAATAGTTCAAAGACAACCTGAGAAATTATATTGTTTTTTGAAAAACATCTGTACATTTTGAATTTGATGCTAGCAATATGTTTCAAAAAAGTTGAGACAGTAGCAACAACAGACTAGAAAAGTTGTACTATGTGAATGAAGCACACCTGGGGGAACATCTCACAGCTAATTAGGTTAAGAGGCAATAGGTCAGTAACATAATTGGGTATAAAAAAGTCTTTCAGAAGTGAAAATAGTGAGGGCTTCAGCTCTATGTGAAAGCTGTGGGCAAATACAACCCCAATTCCAAAAAAAGTTGTGGTGCTGTGTAAATTGTGAATAAAAACAGAATGCAATGATTTCAAATGATTGCAGAATGCAAATTTCATAAACCCACATCTTATTCACAATAGAACATAGACAACATAACAGATTTTGAAAGTGAGACATTTTACCACTTCATGAAAAAAAATTGCTCATTTTGAATTGCTTGAGAATGCTTTGGTTTTGACCCAGATTAAAAGCTTGAATAAAATCATTGAACTGAAATGTAAGCAGGTGACTCTAGTACCACTGCAAACCTTTCCCAAAAATTTAGTGTGAATTTATCAAACCATTTTTGCTCAAAATTGCTGACAGAAAACAGACAAACAAATGCCACCAAATACTTTGTCCGAGTCCGCTACCACTTCAGGTGGGAAAAAAAAAGGAAAAAAGTCTACTGACATTGGTATAGGAATGATTTCCTTGTTGGATTTTCAAAGAAATTTGTGATGGAAGTTTGAATGGGATTATCTCTCAGTGTTTTACTCTCGATATTCAGACAAACAAAAAGCACAAACAAAAACTTTTGGCTTCAATACTGTTATTATATTTTATAATGACAAAAATTCATTCTTAAGGTAAAATGTGTCTTACCTGATTTAATATTATGCCTCTTCATTCCCCAGTTCCAGGCGTTGACATAAATTCTCCCTCTGGAGGGCAGTATTACTCTAGCCCTGACTGAACCTAAAAACTCGGTCCGCATCTTTTTCAAAATTTTCCTGTAAATTTCCAAATGCAATAGTGTGTCATTATGTTGAAAACACCTACCAAGACAGGGATTTAGATTCCGTCGAGGATAGTGGTACTGAGTAATCTGGACAATCCCCATTAACTTTGCTCACAGGTTAATGGCTTTTGTCTGAGAATAGGCAGTTCATTCATACAGCTAAGCTGCTGGGCAAGCTTTCCACCTTGAAACTGTTTCATACCGCTTTTCTGGATATTTATTCCATATTTTTCTCCTCTGTCCAGGGGGTTGGTACACTACATCTTTGTTTTCAAGGAACTCTACTGTTTTATGTAGTTCTTGCTGCTATTTAGCGACTCAGAATTTAAAGCTGCTGAAATATTTGAAGCACAGATGTTCTAGCAGTTCAGGGCAGATACAGTTGTGTTCAAAAAATAGCAGTATAACATCAATGACCTGATGAACCACTGGTATCAGCAGATATTTCTGCATGGCAAATAATTTACTTGTGGATGTAGTAGTGTAATAGAAAAACAACAGACCCAACTGTCATGACATTGGCTGCTTGTTCTGAGTAATTGGCTCATGCTTTATAAGGGGCATGTTCAAAATAATAGCAGTGTGGAGTTTAATTAGAGAATTCATTCATTCTGTGAAGAAACAGGTGTCATTAAAGCTGCAGTTGGTAAGTGATATAAAAGTAACTTTTTGTCACTTTTGCTAAAACTGTCACTGTGTACAGACAGTATTACATAAAACTAGTACTCTGTAATGAAAAAAAAAGCCTCCTTTAAACCCACCTGCTGCTCCTACTGCAATTTAAAAGAATCGTTCGGACCGACCAAAAAGAACCAATTAGAGCCAGGATGGTGTCTGACAGCCGTCAAACAGTGCACATGCACGTGCTGCGGACAGCCTCCTCCCTCTTCCTCCTCAGTTCATGCCAGTGCTCAGTCAAGCTGAAATCTCCTAGAGAGGGTTCAGGAGCTAAGAGAAACTAATGGCGCAACAACAGCCATCAGCGAGGAAAAAAATTCCGATACCTCCATTACCGACAACAGCACACACGGCTAAGACAAGTAAGAAGAGGAAGCCAGAAGAAAAAAAAAAGCACAAAAGAAAGAATTAGACAAAGCCGGGATAAAACCAGAGTGAACATCGGAGTGGCTTTTCAGAGGTGGAGGAACTCCGTGATCTGGAAGGATTAAAAAATTGACGAGAGTTGGCGACTTTTCTGCTTGACAGGTAAACCCCTGCTTTATTCGTTGGTTCATTTTGCTCCATAATGCTCCTCAAATAAGCGAGTTGGCATCGCTCACATGCACAGCTGGTACTAACCCCAGCCCTAACGGCATCAATTCATTTTCGCTCTGCAAATCAGCGAGTGAACGTAAACATAAGCACAGTCGCTGTTCGAATAGCCAGCGTATTGTAATTGTTACAGTACTCCATAGTGCATGTGATGTTGCAGTCGAGCTAACGTTAGCTTGTTTCTGATGCTAGGGCTAACGTTACTGGCGTCGTTTTATTAGAAAGTAGCCGAAAATATCTTTATGAAGTGACCTGGCAGTCTTATCGGTTGTGTTATTGTCCTCATAAATATGTGTAACGTTTCTGTGCTCTCACAGCTAAATGCTGTCATACATGGTTTACTGGCCATTCAGCAGGATTCACGACAGTTTCTGTACTCAAAAAAACGGGTAACTTACTGAAATAAGCATGTGCTGGGTTTTTATTGAATACAAACTGCTGTAGGTTACTTTTCATGTCGACATGATTTATTTCTGCTCGTTTGTGGCCAGCAGTGTTGACTGGTCACAACAGTAATGTCTAGCCTCGGAAACTTGGCTGTTTTCATAATGTGAACTTGCAAAATCTCTCCTCAGTCGCATGCATAACAACTTGCGTGCCTTCGTGTGCACGGCAGCCTTCTGGGGGAGGGTCTTAGGGCAGGAGGGCAGTGGAGAGGGAGGGGGAGGGATCTGAAAGTTGCATTTTTTCACATTTTTATGCTAATTCCTCTCTCTCCTCAAAGTTACCAACTGCAGCTTTAATTGTCCTTTATTAAGGACGAAGGAAAGCAAAAGTTTCACACATTGTTATAAAATATATTTCCTTCTGAATTGCAAAGCAAAAGAGGCCATTCCAAACATTGTTCGGAGAAACAACATAATTTGATTAAAAAGTTGGTTGAAGAGAGGAAAACGTATAAAGAAGTGAAACAAATTATAATGTGCTCAGTTAAAGCAGCACTATGTAGTTTTTTCACTCTCAAATATATATTTCCAAGATCATTCTGGCGATACACCAACTCATAATAGGTTGAATGACACCATTTTCATGGCTTGATCGCGCCTGCATCGCCTTCAGTGGCACTATGTAGCTTCGGGTTTCGGGTAGGAACCCAGGCCACCCAGGCCCAAAAGGAACTACAAGACTTATTACTGCTTTACGGCAAACGTCACACAATACCCCTCCCCCACGTCTCTCAAGACCAGCGAGTGAATGTAGAATGAGGCAGAGTGAGAAGTGGTTGTAATGGCTGAAGCAGCGAGGAAACCGAAGAAGGCAAAGGTGTTGTCCGAGGAGACATTTAAAGTAAGACAACAGAATAGACAGAAAACACCTTGGAGGAATCCTATGACGGTAAAGGCCTTGAAAAGAGAATGCAGGAAAGCAGAGCGTAGGTGGAGAAAAATTAAATTGCAAATTCACTATGACCTCTACAAACAAAGTCTTTGTAATTTTAACAAGGGATGCACCGATACCGATACTGGTATCGGGTTTCGGGCCGATACTGTTCCACTTAACTAGTACTCGTACTCGTTAAAGTTCGTCGATACCAAGAACCGATACCAATGCATGCAATTGCTCTGCATGAAGACCGTGATCAGAAGGTGGCTTGCCATTTTTGTTATAGTTTTTTTTTGGATCGGCGGCTAGGGGGAGATGTCGAGCTAATCAGAAACAGCGTGGTTAGGAGAGTGAGACTAGCGGCTGAAAAAAAAAAAAAACAAACTGGCGGCTGCGGTTAACACTGTCAGCAGTTTGGACTCATTTTCAAAATATGCGATGATGACAGAAGCAAGGCAGAGTGCAGACTGTGTACTGGTAAGGTCTCCAGGGGAAGAAAGGAGAGTACGTCGTTCAATACGAGCAATTTGATAAAACACTTGAGGACACATCATAACCCAGAGTATACCGACTTTGCTAAGGCTAACGCTAAACCACAACAGCCAACTTTAACTCAGGTTTTGGAAAAGCGAGAAAAAATGTCAAGAGAAAACCCATGGGCAGTCAAAATAACAGAGGCTCTGACTCATTTTATTGCTCTGGATGACCAGCCACTGTCGGTTGTGGAAAATGTAGGATTTCGCCGTCTTCTCAGCACACTCGAGCCGCGATATGAGATTCCCAGCCGCCCCTACATCATGGATGTTATGGTGCCAAAACTTTTTGACGAGGTGAAAAAAACACGGTGCAACCTGATGAATGAGGCTTCAGCCTTAAGTTTTTTACTACAGACATTTGGACAAGCAGTGTGTGCCCAATGTCACTGCTCAGTTACTTGGCGCAGTGGATTGATGAGGAGTTAGATTCGTCATCATATCAGACTACATCTTGAAGTCGTTCGGGGCTTGCACACCAGTCAGACCATCGCAGGTGCTTTCGATAGCATGCTTCAGACCTGGAACATTCGAAGGCGTCCGTCCACGCACTGCTCGAGACAACGCAAGGAATATGATAAAGGCCATGAGTGATGCTGAGCTGCCCAGCCTACCTTGCAGCTCACACTCTCCAGCTGATGGTTCACAAGGGCCTTCTGTTACAGAAGAGTGTTGCTGATGCGGTGGCAGTCGGCCGCAAAATAGTTGGGCATTTTAAACATTCTGCTCTGGCCAACTCCCAGCTCGAGGACATTCAATTGGACATCAACCAGCCTGCTAAGCGGCTCCAGCAAGATGTACAGACCCGCTGGAATAGCACCTTTTATATGATACAGTCCTTGATTGAGCAGAAACGGGCTCTGGGAATATTCGTGTCTGAATACGGACTCCCTGATTCTCTGACGGCTCATTATTGGATTCTGCTGGAGACGGTGCTATCTGTTCTGGGTCCGTTCGAGGAGTTAACTCGAAAAGTTAGCTCTTCTGATGCCATGGCCGCAGACGTCATTCCAGCAGTCACTGTGCTGCACAGATTTCTCACAAAAGAGACTGATGAAGACCATGGGATCAAAACCAGGAAGGGAACCTTGGCTGCAGCTCTCAGGAAGCAATTGCCTGATGTGGAGGAAAACCCACTCTACAGCATTGCAACGCTGCTCGATCCCAGGTGAGTGTGACTGTGACTGTGTGTGTTAAGCCTGATTCATGCTTCTTGAGGTTTCAGCAGTGCGGACGGTGCGCATGGTCCCCACGAACGTCGAGTCGTTTCATGCTTGATGCGGTCAAAGCGGCTCCAATAACAGGCCTGTTCTAATCTTGCGCTACTGGATCTAATTTCTGTGATCAATACGTTCATTTTTACCATCATATTGTAACTATTATTATTGTTGTTGTTGTTATTATTATTATTATTATTACTACCAAACACACGGCTCGATTATTTTGAATTAGATTAGACCGCGCGTCGCTGTCAAAACAAATATTACTGTCTGCTCTTTCTCCACTATTACAATAATTGGGTCACTAGAAACTCCAGAAAACAAAGTTGACATGGTTTGCATTTCGGCAGTTTCTGCATCGATGTCTTGCAATTATCATCTTGGGGTTTTTCTTTTTATGATTTCAGATGCATAGAGATTACTTGTTATGTATAGCAAACTAAGTTTAATTTGTCTGCCAGTTAGTTTTGCCGACTGTGAATTAATGTCATTAATACCGCGATAATTGGGTCCTACACCACAAATGAAATATAAAGGCTAAGGGGGACGTTGAGGTATTCCAAAATGACTATATGGGTATTCCCGAATGACGTACGCTACACCAACGAGATTCCCTTCAATGATCTGCGGACACAGCTACCCTACGTCCGAAAAACCTTGGGTTAAACAGAGCGCTGCATGTACATTTAAGTGTGACTGTGTGTGTAACTTTGACTGTGTGACTGTGTGTATGACTGTGACTGTGTGTGTAACTGTGTGTGACTGTGCTAAAATGGCAAGCATGCCTATTGTCAGCTAATTTTTTTCTTTCTCTGTTTTAGGTATAAAAATCGCTGTTTTCTCCAGTGCCACCACTGCTGCAAATGCCAGAGGTGCTGAAACTTGAGCTGCTAAGGTTGCCTGGAGAAGCGGACGAGCAGGAGGATCATGACCTGAATGAACCACCTTCAAGAAAACCATGTAGTGACCAGGCCACCAGCAGTCTAGACAGCATATTTAATGAAATTGCAGATGAGCAGGCATCAGCATCAGTGGGCAGAGCTGCAGTAGGCTCTAGCGTACAATGAGAGACATATCTTGGAGAGGCCGTGATTTCACGGGAGGACAAACCACTACAATATTAGGTGTTTAATAAAGTGCGGTTCCCAACTCTGGCTAAACTGGCGGGCAGATACCTCTCAGCACCTTGCACTAGTGTTGACAGTGAAAGGCTGTTCAGCTCAGTGTCACACATTGTGAGTGAAAGCAGAAACAGGCTCACAGCTGATCATACAGAGATGATGCTTTTCATCAAAAAGAACCTGCCTCTCACTTTCCCAAAGAAAGCTTAGTTCAGAAACCACACCATTGCATGCTGACTGAAGTTTGATATTTTGTTTGATTCAAATGTGGACACACTGTAATAGGTTCATTAATGTTTGTCAATCTGAAAGCTGGAGACAGTGCCAAATAGTTGGACTGATATTTTGTTTGATTCAAATGTGGACACACTGCAATAGGTTCATTAATGTTTGTCAATCTGAAAGCAGGAGACAGTGCCAAATAGTTGGATTGATATTTTGTTTGATTCAAATGTGGACACACTGCAATAGGTTCATTAATGTTTGTCAATCTGAAAGCAGGAGACAGTGCCAAATAGTTGGATTGATATTTTGTTTGATTGAAATGTGGACACTCTGCAATAGGTTCATTATTGTTTTATAAATGTGAAAGCTGGAGACAGTGCCAAATAGTGAGACTGATATTTTGTTTGATTCAAATGTGGACACTCTGCAATAGGTTCATTATTGTTTTGTCAAACTGAAAGCTTGAGACAGTGCCAAATAGTGGGATTGATTTTGTTTGATTAAAATGTGGAAACTCTGCAATAATTTTGCAGAAAATGTTTATTTTTCACTTGAAATTTTAGTTTTATAGTCATTTTTATTAATATTTATTTTTATCTAATTTATCATCATTTGTTGTAACAAGCAGAGAAGAAAATAAAACCTGTCTTCCAATTCATTGCATTTTGCCTAATAGTTTTTTTGTTTTTTTTTGTTGTGGTAGAAGTATCGGCAAGTACTCAGATCCAAGTATCGGTATCGTATCGGTTTGAAAAAAGTGGTATCAGTGCATCCCTAATTTTAACCATGAGATACTGAGGGCTAGACAGCAACACTTCCCTGAGATTATTAATAAGAACATCACCAATACTCACACTCTGTTTACTATGGTTGATAAGCTTACTAACCCTCCTAAACAGATTGCTTCAGAATGTCTTTCCTCAGAAAAAAGCAATGAATTTGTTTGCTTTTTTAGTGAAAAAATACAATCCATACAGTTAAATATTAACACAAATCAGCAAAACAATAGAATAATACCATCCCTAAAACCACCCAGAAATAACTCCACTGCTATGTCAGAATTTAATACAGTTGACCAAAAAACTATAGAAGAAACAGTTCAGCAGTTTAGAGCATCAACATGCTGTCTTGACATACTGCCATCTGACTTTTTTAAAACTAAAGTGAAGTCTGTCTTAACTGATTTGCAGCAAATAATAAATTGCTCACTTCAATCAGGCACGTTTCCTAAACCCCTAAAAAAAAAAAACCCTATAGCTGCCGTCAAACCACTCTTAAAAAAGAGAACGCTGGATGCTTCCATGTTAACAAACTACAGACCTATCTCAAATCTTCCTTTTATAGCCGAGATTGTTGAAAAAGTGGTTTTTACTCAACTCAGCAATTTCTTGACAACCAATGGACTTTTTTGACAAATTCCAATCAGGTTTTAGACCTCACAGTACTGAAACGGCTCTTATTAGATAGGCACGGGCAACGCTCTGCATAAACTCTAATGCAATGCGCAACAGCTGAACTGGGGCGGTAAACAAGCCTCAGAAAACTTATAAAAAATGATGTAAATACCATTTTCATACAAAAAGAACACCATGGTTTGATTAAAAGCAACCTTTTCAATAGGACACCCGCATTTCATTCATGAACTCTGCATATTACAGCCAAAAACGCGATTTGAACAGAGCTATTGTTCGCCCGATGGATGAATGCGTGACCTCAATTTGCGCCGTGTTTACAAATTTTCAAGTGCACGGCGTGGCAAAAATAACCATTTAGGAGGTAGATTTCAAATAGCCCGCGCCGATGTGATATCCCAGCTACGGCCCTGATTTGCTTACAGCCATCTAATTTGAGAAATTACGAGTCTTTTCATGAAGGCTAGACCTCCAGGGGATGTGAAATAAATTCGACAGAAGTTGGTGAGGTTCGTCGCGAATTCGCCATGATTTATTCTCAACAATAGCAAGAAAGGTGGGCGTATTTTTACTCTACCCTACATAGTTTGTTGACAGAATATCCTGTGACCCTATTTGTGAAGTTTCAGTAAAATATGCCAAGGAATAAACCGGCGCCAGGCATTTGAAGCCCACTGGTCACAATTTGTGCCATCTCCACTTCAACTGGCTGGACGCCAGCGCTGTGATGCTTGACCAGATTTCATCAGTGTGTGAAATGAATCGTCTTACCAGTGCCGTGCGGTCGGAGGTTAGTTTAGTGAGGCAGAATCCTTCCCTTTGCTTGATTAGCAATCAGACGATTAACTAATTTAGTAAGACTATTCGGCAGAATGAAGGGCCAGTTTAAATTTTCGCGGCGTAACTACTCAGTACATCGAACCTGAAATGCTCACAAGACAGCAGAATTGCGCATACTTGCTTCCAGGAAGCCGAAAGCAATGTCATCAACAAATATGAAAACAGTTCGACTTATGCAGAGTTCAATGCTTAATCAATATACAATGTATTCTCCTTTAAATACGCGCTTTTATAAAAAAAAAAAAACAAAGCGGGCGCTTATTTTCAGTCTTCTTTCATAATCCGATTAACAATGTTTAAACAATATACAGAATTACGAGAGCGAGAATTTTTCCTAATTGATTATTCAGATTTCCATCCTTGCAGTCTCGAATTGAAAGCGTGAATGAATATTTTTTGTCATTATCTCCTCTATCAGTATACGGGCTTCCTATAGGCTTGGCCTTAATTGTTTTGATTGTCAATCAGAAATAGTACAAGGGAACAGGTTCACAAAATCCTGTGATAAAAGTTTGGGTGACTGCCTTACCTCACTGCACGTCTCTGGCTTCCTGTAAGAAAGTACTCGCAAATCTGCAGTTTCGTGAGCATTTCACGTTCGATGTAGCCTATTGAGTAATAAACGCCACGGAAACTTAAACTGGCCAGTCATTCTGCCGAATAGTCTGACTAAACTAGTTAATCGTCTGATTGCTAATCAAGCAAAGGGGAGGTTTCTGCCTCACCAAACTAACCTCCGACTGCACGTCACTGTGTTTTACTATGAATTATTCACAGTAGCTCATTGAAACTATCATGGGAGAAGGATATATGGACACAGTAAAAAAACAGTGCAAAGTTTTTTTTGTTTAAAATTACCACGGGTTATTGAAGGGGACGTTTGATTTATTTAAGTAGCAGTGGGAGGGCAAACAACTGCGGCATCAGCGACTTCACTGCATTTTATATAGTAATGGGCGAGTAGCGTTAACGTTTGCCCTCCACCGATAATTTTGACATTTTTTGCAGGCCATTGATCCAAAAAAAAATTTCACAGGCAACCCATTCATACCATTTTTTAATATCAATGCAAAACCTAATGTTTGTTGAACATAACTGGGTGAAATTCAATGCATTTTCCATTAAAAAGGGCCTAGGGGGCGCTGCTGTACTTCAGAAAAGGGGTAGATGACTTTACCATCAATTATTTCTGTTAGGGTACCCTAATGGATAATTTGTCCTGGTTTATTTCTGAATAGACTGTATTTTCAAAAAATGCCCTCAGGCTTCACCCCCAATTTTCACAATGGGCTTTGTTGAAATATGCCGAAATCAGCCATTTTGGGACCCTGTGGCTCTGAAACCCTTTCCTGTAAAGGCGTTGGACTTGTGGCAAACTCTTCGTCTGTGTCTTCTGCACTTACCTGCAAAAAATCATTTGAAAATAATAAAAACTTTGTTCTCAGCAACTCAAGAAATGTTGTCATTTTATTCATTTGTATTGCCCACGCCTATATTAGAGTGTTAAATGATATAAGGCTGAACAATGACTCAGGCAAGGTGTCAGTTCTAGTCTTATTGGATCTCAGTGCAGCGTTTGATGCTGTGGATCACAGTATACTATTGAAAAGGTTAGAAACTTGGGTAGGACTAAATGGAACAGTCTAAAATGGTTCAGGTCCTACTTGGAGGAGCGGAGTTATTTTGTGGCCATTGAAAGTTATGAATCCGATCGAGTAGCTATGACATGCGGAGTTCCTAAGGGGTCAGTTCTTGGACCCTTTTATTTAGCCTTTATATGCTGCCTTTTGGTCAGATTTGGCAGAACTCCAATGTTAATCATCAGTTATGCAGATGACACACAGATATAGCTAGCACTGTCCCCAGATGACTACAGTCCAATAGAGTCACTGTGTCACTGTCCAGAGCAAGTTAATAATTGGATGAACCAAAATTTCCTTCAATTAACCATGGCAAACCTGACGTAATTGTTTTTGGAAATAAAAAGAAGAGGATTGCTGTTAGTAAATACCTTGAGTCACTGTCTCTAAAAACCAAAGACCAAGTCTGAAACCTTGGTGTATTGATAGATTCAGATCTGACCTTCAACAGTCATATCAAATCAATCACCAAAACAGCCTTCTATCAGCTTAAAAATATATTCAGAATCAAGGGTTTTATGTCCCAAACAGACCAGGAGAAGCTCATCCATGCTTTCGTCTCCAGTAGACTTGACTATTATAATGGTCTTCTGACTGGACTCCCCCAAAAAAGCATTAAACAGCTGCAGCTCATTCAGAATGCTGCAGCTCGAGTTTTGACCAGAACAAAGCGGTCAGAGTACATTAGTCCAGTTCTACAGTCTTTGCACTGGCTCCCAGTCAGCTATAGAATAGATTTCAAAGTTCTGCTATTGGTATACAAGTCACTGAATGGTTTAAGTCCAGAATACACAAATGAAATGTTAATTGAATATAAACCCAGTAGGGCTCTGAGATCTGTCGACTCAGGTCAGATAGTAGAGCCCACAGTCCACAATAAACATTTTGAAGCAGCATTTAGCTGTTATGCTGCACACAAATGGAACAAGTTACCAACATAACTGAAATCGGCCCCAAATGTGAATGTTTTTAAATCCAGGTTATAAACATTTCTCTTCTCGCATGCTTATGGGTGAGCTCTTTTAAGTTCTTTTAAATTATTCTAAATTTTTAATCTTTCATTTGCACTTTGTATTCTTTTGATACATTTTAATGCAAATCATTATGTTATACTGCACTGATATTTTATGCTCCTTTTTAAGTGTCGCATTTTGATTCTTTTCTCTCTCTCTCTCTCTCTTTTCATATATACGTATATATGTATATATTTTTCTTTTCTTCTTTTTATTATTGGGTTTTCTCTGATCACTGTATGTCTTAATTGCTTCTTATTTTCCTGATAATTTGGTTTTTATATAAAGCGCATTGAGTTGCCCCCGTGTATGAAATGTGCTACAAAAATAAATTTGCCTTGCCTTTGAATGTCAACAGAAAAGATGTCAAACAAACTTGCATAGTGCACCTTTAAGGGTACAGATTGGGGCTTTGGTAACACCTGGAGGGCAGGAGAAAGGTATATAAACATCAAAAAAAAGTGATCGTATTGTCAAAATGGCAGCACAAAGAAAAATCAAGTTGACCGATGGCATCAATTCTGTTGAAATGCTTGTGACAGAGGACATATTTCAAAGACTCCAATCAGGTAAGCACAATCTACAAAACACTTGAGTTTTTATACCATCTACAGCATAGTGGTACCCACAAATTGTTGTCATATTTCCAATACTGAGGAATTATTGTTATTTGTGCGCTATTATTAACTGCAATGAGAAACTGTATTTTGCAGACCCATCATTCGCAAGGGACCTTTTCACAAATGCCTGGCAAATTTCAAGGAGGCCCCAAAAGAGTGTAAGTACTTAACGATGCCAACATAAAGTAGGAACAGCATGTACATATGGTGGCACATGAGTTTCAAAATGGATGTTTTTAATCGAGCAACTTGTGTGCATTGTTGCCAATAGGTGCTAAGACTGTACCAGCAGGTTCAGCTCCAAACATCACACTGCCCCGACCAACGCATTATATTCACATTATCGATTACTCTTGCCGTCATGTAACTTTTGCTTGGAAGTCTGAAACCAAGAACTTAAGCTAACTTGGGGCCAAGCTAACTTGGAAATATCCCAGGGTAAAGAAAGCATTTATGACGAACTTGGACTGTACGTCTTAATAATAATAATAATAATAATAATGTAATTTATGTGTAACTAACTATTACACGACACAACCATACGTTCAGGATGCAACCTGTAGGTGGCGCCAATGCATAAGGATCAAACAGACACAGTGCATGGAATTTACCTAATATATATAAAAATACTGAGACTCCCAAGCCACCCGCAGCTTCCGATCTAACCATTTATTGCCTTCATTTGACAAATGTGATACAAGTACATTTCATTTTTTTGTGAACATGTAACTTCTCTGAAATTCAGAAAATAAGGAGGAAACAGAAATAGTCGGTATTTGCGAGAAATATGCACACAGTGTCAAGTCATATTTTACATACCTTCGTCTCTGGACAAAATTTTCATCTATAAGTCCATAAATAAGGAGAGGAATGTCCAGAGCATCCATCTCCTCGATTACTTCCAGCGTTGCCAAATAAGTCGCCATTCTTTTCTGGTGTGAAGTCCCATGTGATGTTTTATGTGATGAGCTGTGCAGCAATTTCAGTAAGTTGTTCGAGCAGATGCGAACTGCCCCAGGAAACGTGTCATGTTACAGTGCGATGCAGCCGCAGACCTTGCAGACGCGCTCGAACGCAGCCATTAAATACGAATGACGTCAACGCCCGGCCAGCCAGCCAGCCAGCCAATCGTCCACCAACCAATCGTTGAAGTTCTTCCCCGCCGACCGACCAATCGCTGAACAGCCAGCCAGCCAATCGTTGGCCAACCAATCATTTAAGCTCTTCCCCCTGTCCGACCAATCGCTGAACTTCTTCCCCGCCGGCCAGCCCATTGTTGAACTTGATCACTAAGGCAGTCAGTCAGGCAGGTACTCACTCAGCGACATTCGCGTTTATAGGGGCCGGGCCGCTGTTCGCGGCCCAGCCCAAAAATTAAAATAAGCCTGAATTTGTCAAAATATTATTTCCCGTTGTACACAGATTTCTTGTCATTGCACGTATAACCAACATGATCACCAGGTGGAACTTTCACATTTTTAAAATTTGGGTATCCCAGTATCAGATACAATTACAACTTCTTTGGCATATTGAAGCAGTTATCCACAATATTCCTTCAAAAATGGGTATTTTTCCTCAAAAATGCTCAATTTGGTACCTGACTTGTCCACTTCCAGGTGGCGCTGTAGCCATATCGATAAAAATTGTGAGCTCAAGCTCCGGGATTTTCTGTTACACATATATGGACACCATTCTGCCAAATTTCGTGCAATTCTGATTTGTCAACTCTACTAAGTATCTGAAAAGCGCCATTCTCTCAGAATATGGCTCTTTTTATTAACATAACATAACATAACATAACATAACATGAATGGCGAGAACAGGCCGTTCAGCCCAACTAGGCTCGCCAGTTTCTTTGTACCATCGTGAATATATCACTTCAGATACTCAATGACTCAATGGTATCTAGCTTTAAGTCAAGTCTGCTCTTGAAAACTCCCAAGGTCTCTGCCTCAACAATATGGTCAGGCAAGCTGTTCCACACTGAAATTACTCTTTGGGTGAAGAAATATTTCCGAATATCAGTGCTAAATTTACCTTTAGTCAGCTTCCATTTGTGACCCCGAGTTCTGCTAACAACACTTGGTTGAAGGAATCCTACATAATTCACTTTGTTAATCCCTTTAACATATTTAAAGACCTCAATCAAATCACCCCTTAGTCTCCTTTTCCTAAGACTAAAGAGATTAAGGATCTTCAGCCTTTTCTCATAGCTTTCATTTTTAATACCGGAATTAGCTTTGTGGCTCTTCTCTGAACTTTCTCTAAAGCCTCTATGTCTTTCTTAAAGTATGGTCCCCAGAACTGTACACAATACTCTAGATGTGGTCTGACGAATGTGTTGTACAAAAGAAGCATCACCTCCTTGGATTTGAACTCAATACTTTTGGCAATGTATCCCAGCATCCGATTGGCTTTTTTTTTTAACAGCTACGGCACAATGGCTAGAGCCTGTGAGGGTTTGGTCAACAATCACTCCCAGATCTTTCTCTTGTGGAGCACATTCCAGTTTAAAACCTCCCATGAAGTAATCCCGTCTAATGTTTTTATTACCTACATGTACTACTTTACATTTCGCTACATTAAATTTCATTTGCCACATTTCTGCCCAATTCTGAATTCTATCCAAATCATCCTGAATCACTTTAGTGGACTCTAAACTATTTGCCAAGCCCCTAATTTAGTATCATCTGCAAATTTCACTAATCTGCTCTCAATATTCCTATCAAGGTCATTAATGTAGATGAGGAACAGCAGGGGTCCCAACACCGATCCTGGGGACGCCCTCCCCACCCTACCTAGCTCAGATGATATACCACTGACCACCACTCTTTGTGTTCTGTCCTGCAACCAGTTATGAATCCACTTCAGAATACCACCTGTAACTCCAATGGAGCTCATTTTAAAAATTAGTCTCTTATGCGGTACTGTGTCAAATGCTTTCTGAAAATCCAAATATATGATGTCATAAGCCCTGCTCTGGTCATAAGTCTTGGTGGCCTCTTCAAAAAAAAAATTCCAGAAGGTTTGTCAGGCATGACCTTCCTTCTGAAAACCATGTTGGCTATCCTCAAGATATTGTTTCGTTCAAGAAATAAGTCCAGCTCATCTTTTATGATAGATTCCAATATTTTACACGCAATGCAAGTTAAACTGACTGGCCTGTAATTACCTGGCTCAGTACAGTCCCCTTTTTATATATTGGTATTATATTGCCCTGTTTCCAATCATTTGGTATTTCTCCAGTTTCTAAAGACCGTCTAAAGATGGCAGATAGCGGCTTAAAGATGATCTCACTAACTTCCTGAGCACTCTAGGATATAAGCCATCAGGACCCGCCGCCTTATCTGCCTTTAGTTGATGCAACTTGTCTATCTGACGTTATCCCTAACCTCAATTTCCGCTAAATAATCTTGAGCATTGGACAAGCCCTCTGGCGAATAAAGACCCGCTCTAAGGTAAAATTCTCAACAAAGTAACCGTTTAAGGTGTCCCAATATCCTTATTATCATATAGCAGCGATCCATTTTTTACTCTTTATGCACTTAACCTGCTCTTTGACTTTCCTTTTTCTGCTACAGTACTGAAAAAAGCGCTTAGGGTTAGTTTTTGCCCCCTCTGCAATTTGTCTTTCATACAGTCTTCTAGCATTCCTCAGCTCTTTTTGACCACAGCCCGCATTTTACAGAATTCGGCCTTAGTAATCTCATTGTTATCCTCTATGTACATCTTATAAAGATTCCTCTTTTCCCTCAAACTCCTACGAATAGCTGCTGTCATCCACTGAGGATTCTGCTTTTTCAGCTTACTTTTGGACACCTTTGGAATGAATTTACATTGTGAATCAAGTAAAACCCCTTAAATCTTTCCCACATCTCATTTACAGACTCACAGTCCAGGAGTGTCTCCCATTTTGTTTCACTTAGATATGACCGCATCCTGTCAAAGTTTGCTCGCCTAAAATTAAAAATTTTTTTGTTTTTGGAGACACCTTTTTAACTTCCCATGAAACCTCAAAATTAATAGTAGAGTGATCACTTGTCCCAAGTGGCTCCAGTACCTCAACATTGCTAATTCTATCTGGGTCATTACAGAGCAGCAAATCTAAAATTGCCTTCTCTCTTGTAGGTTTATTAACATACTGCACCAAAAATTATCATTTATGACATCTAGAAATTCTTCCTCCCCTACCCTGTCCTTTCACAATTTCCCAATCAATACCAGGATAATTTAAGTCTCCCATAATAATAGTCCCTCCTCCTCTACAAGCTTGCGTAATCCTCTTAAGGAGCATTTCATTGACTGTACTGTCCAAAGCTGGTGGTCGATAGCATACACCTATGTTTAAACCAGTCTCGTGTTTGCCAGTGAGCCTGACCCAGATATCTTCACAAGGCACGGAATATTCAATTTCAGGAATTTCCTGCACATTTATGTTTTCGTTCACATAGAGTGCTACACCCCCCTCCTTGCCTATTACATCTATCCTTCCTAAAGAGCTTATAACCTTCTACATTATATTCATCTCCATCCTCTTCACTAAGCCATGTCTCTGTAATCCCAACTATGTCATAGCCTTCACTAATCATAACGGCCTCAAGTTCTTGAAATTTATTTTTAATGCTTCTTGCATTTAGATAAAAACATTTCAGGTTATCATGAACGCTCTTCCTTCGATTTCCCATGCGCCTGCTGCTCAAAGCCCCTCACCATGCTTTTTTTGCTTTAAAAATATATCATCAATAGTGCATGTAACGCTGTCAGCTTCCATCAGGGCAGTCTGCATTTCCCTCTGTGTAACACTCTCTAACCTCCCTGCCCCCCAAGTCCCTAGTTTAAATAACTCTCTGCTACCCTCAACATACGCTGACCCAGTGCAAAAGGTACCCCTCCGGTTCAGGTGTAGCCCATCCGGCTTGAACAGGTCACCCCTGTCCCAGAAGTAGTTCAGTGCCCCATAAACCTATACCCCTCTTTCCTACACCAGGTTCGTAGCCACGTGTTAAACCTCCAGATAAAATTCTGCTTCCTCTGCTTGCACGTGGTACGGTAGAATCCCGGAGAACACTACCGAAGATTCCCATTCTTGTAGTCTCGAATCAAAGTGTAAACGTAAATGATTTTCACGTAATAGTCCAAAAAGGTTCATACTGTCTGTAGTAACTAATTTGCTTTGACGTTCTTATTTTCAGACAGAAAAGGTTTTGTCCTACCTTGACATGTTTCGACGGAATACTCCTGTCTTCTTCAGAAGAGTCACTGATGTTACGAGTGACGTGTCTTATCAGCTGATGTTAGCGAGGCGTGGCCGCCCTGTCAGAAACGAGGGCCATAGCATCGGCACCGGAAAGTAATTGTCCCACGCTCTGGAAAAGATACGTGGACGACATCTTAGAAAAAATAAAATCAGGACATATGCAACAACTTACAGATCATTTAAACAGTATGGACCGCACTGGGAAAATACAATTCACACACGAAGAAGAGACAGATAAAACCATAGCATTTCTGGACATAAATATACATCACACTAATGAAGGAGACATTAAAATTAAAATATACAGAAAGCCCACCCACACTGATCAATACCTGCTTTGGTCATCTGAACACCCCATAAATCACAAACTTTCCGTGGTAAGAACCCTGTTTGATCGTGCACCCATCATCACAGAAGACACAGACAAGAAAAAGGAAGAAGAACATATAACTAACGCACTAAAGAAATGCCAGTACCCACTATGGGCCATAAACACAGGCAAACTACAGGTACAGCAGAAGCAAAATACCGGCACATTCAGAAAGAAATGAAAAAATGAAACCGAAACCAAAGGAGTCGTTACGTTACCATACATAAGAGGCGTCACAGAGCGGATTCAATGGGCCATGAGAAAATTCCACATCAACACACCGGTAAAACCATACATAAAATTACAACAACTACTGGTACACCCGAAAGACCAAATTGACAACTGTAACAAATGTGACGTCATATATGAAATCCCATGCCGGTCTTGCCATAAAACATACATTGGGGAAACAGGAAGACCTTTTCACACACGCAAAAAAGAACACCAAAAAGAATGCGAGAAAGAGACAACAGTAAGACAGACACGCTCAGTTAAAGAACAAGCACTACAGGTAAACCTTAAATCAGCAATTACAGACCATTGCAAGAGGGAAAATCATATTATGGGCTGGGACAAGGCCAAAATCATCTGCACTCAGAACAACCGACATGAACGCTGGATCATGGAGGCAACTGAAATCAGGAAGCGGGCCCACAGGACTATGAACCGGGACGAGGGGGCATTCATGCTTTCCCACACCTAGAGTGCCATCTTGGAGGAGCGGCCGGATAGCAGGAGGCGTGGCCGCCCTGCCAAATCTGACAGGGCGGCCACGCCTCGCTAACATCAGCTGATAAGACACGTCACTCGTAACATCAGTGAATCTTCTGAAGAAGACGGGAGTATTCCGTCGAAACATGTCAAGGTAGGATAAAACCTTTTCTGTCTGAAAATAAGAATGTCAAAGCTAATTAGGTAAATGATTTTTTTTTTTTTTTGTCACTATAATCATGACAGGCTACATACAGCCTAGGCTATGTCTTAATTGTTCGGTCAAAAAAAAAAAGTTGATTGATTGTCAATCAGGCATAGTACGTGGAAACAGGTTGAAAATTCTTGATAAAATGGTGAAGTCATGGCCTCCCCTGACCGCACGTCTCTGATTCGTATACCCATTTCTTCTCCACTTTGATGAACGTTATGCTTCAGTAAATTATTTTTGTAAACTGTCTTCAAAAATATCACATGCATTAATTGGACTGTTGGGGATTGCATGCGAAGCGCAGAAGTTCTGCAATCTATTTATATTTTGGACCACAAATAGCGGCTCCTTGTAAAGCAGTTTGAGTCAGTTTTAATTGTTTGTTGTTTTATTACAATTAGAAAGTATATCATGATTATTTATGGGTTTGTAGGATATCTTCAAAAAATAATGTAGAATGCTTGTGACCAACAGCTCAAAGTTCATTAAATCGTTCAGCAAACAAACTACGCTTCTTTATAAGATTTCCATGATGGTATGATGCGTTTCCTTAGCTTGAAAAAACGATCGTAACCAATCATTATGTGGATTTTTTAATAACATTAATAACATTTACGATAACTTATAATTAATGATGGTGAGGGCCTATAATTTGCCACCTCTAAATCTTCCGACAAGACTTTTTAAATAAATGAGAAGCTATGCACAAAATCCATTAGGGTTAAAATAATTATTACAGGCTGACACATAGGCTTTTAATAGCTGCAATAATGATCCGGTCGTAGAATTTGTTTATTTGAATTCAAACAGCAACAACGTTTGGACAGGCAGTGTAGAACACAAATGATCGGGTATACAAACTGAATTACCGCACCAGAGAATGAAACAAATCTCGCAGCTTAAGTTACCGCAGAAGTTCAAACCATTAAATGTCATTAAAAAAAAACTGATAAATTGCATTTTTAAAAATGCACGCTTTTAAATGAAAAGAAAATAGAGCAACTCTGCTAACTTCACAAAACACACCAATTTCGTTCAGAGATTTACAAACAGACACACAGACGCAGTAGATAGAATGAGCCTGCGCAGGTTCCATACCGAATGTGTTATGCATAAAACGGTAATATAATTATAATCTATCTTATAAAACGTATAAAACGACAGAATAAAAAGTCAAATTTTGGTTTTGAAACGAACATTTTTTTTTAACCCGTTTTGTAAACATCGAAGCGTTTTCCCTTGGAATAGCTAAATAGAATGCCGACAGGATCTTGTATTCTGTATACTGTATTCTGACGCCATTTTCTCATCTTCTTGCTGTTGTCGTAGAACCGAGAGATTACGACAAATAGTCTTCTATCAAGTTTATTGTACAGGTAAAATTGTGAATAAGTTGTGAATCATACCAATGAAAACCAACTACTGAAGTCTGTGGCTCTGTCTGGTACCGGCATAGCAAGAGGCCCTAAATATGGAGGCCCAGAGATTTAAACTGAAACAAGGTGGGCTGTACTTTACAGTACAGATTGAACTGATTGGATTCAAAAGGACAAATGGCAGAGAAAACCAATGAATGATCAACAGAGGGGGGTTGGCGGGACATTCAAAACAAGACAATGGGAGTGGATTGGTTGAATAGCCAGGTACAGACAGAATGATGGGTAAAGCGGGAGGAGAAGAGTGCCTTCTTCTACCACACTGTTATATGCCAGTCTTATATCAGTGAAGAATCAAGTACAGTTGGTTTTCTGTTCCTTGAATGATTTTGACATTTTCATGTTTGTGTCACACTTTTGTTACCCAGTATTGAGAAGAGACACACGCATGACTTAGTCATGCCAGGCAGATAATTTATGATGAATAAACTGAAAATTCTTGGTCCGGGAAACATTGACTAAAATAGTATTGTTCGTTTGCATATGCTATTTTACAAAGCCAGTTGAAAATTGGCAAAGTGTCCCTTCAGTCATTTTTCCAGATCTGGTAATAAAATTTTCATTATTTTTGGAACGTCTGGAGACAGTGGAAATGTACTGATACGGTAAAAGAACATTAGAAAAGTAAAGTAACATCTAAATAAGTGTTTGCATAAGTAAAATGCATAAAAATGACACCACCGCAAATGAATGCTAATTCCAGTCACAGTCACGCAAGATGATTTAACCCAGGTACCTATATGTGTATTAAACGCACACATAATGTATGTAATTGCTTGAGATGAAATGTTTATTTGATGTGCTACAGTAATACAAAAGCACTAGAAACAAATCAACAAAAGAAACAGCTCAAGTTGAACTTCAGCTGGCTCTGTGTACATGAAAACCTGGAGATATACTATGATCTCAAAATCTCAAAATAATATGAATGGTTTCATTACCAGAATTCTCACATATTGTACTGGGCTTATCCAAAAGGCCAGTTATAAAAGTAAATATCTTTTCAGCCTACATATGATTCCTGGGGAGGAACCAAAGCATTCACTTCCACTTCACAGAGATGAAGGTACTCTGCTTTCGGAAGGTGAATCACCACGTAGCGTCCATACATTGGCTGAGCACAATGAAAGGTTCTTGTCTCTCCTGCTGACATAGAAGTAATTGTGCTGCACCTGCAAGAGAAAAAAGAATAAAGTTAATAAGTGACTCGCTGACTTTTATCTCCTTTTTGACCTTTTAGCAAGTCTGTGCACCAGTCAGTACAAAGGAGTTAAACAGAGGCAGCTGCTGACAGCCCACCCACCTGAATAGACTGAGGATGATGCAGATATTACAAGGACACTTTTGCTACAACATGGTATTTTAAATTGAGAGAAGGGGGTTTTTTTAGCTCATATACTGAATTTACGGTTCGCCACAGTAACGGTCGGTACTGACCGTGGATTATTGATTCCGCCATTTTCCAGGGAGCTTCCGATGTGAATCTGAGCTCCAGAGATCCTATCTGCACAGCAGTCTTCTCGGTTAGTGATGGTGACAGAGGTGATTTTGTACGTCTTTAGCACGTCTACCCTCCACCAAGGGTGGCCATTTGTAGTGTGAGAACAGGATCCATGGTGGAAATTAGAATCTCGATTTCCATCAATGGCATTGCCTGCATAGCTGAAAGCTGCATGAACCCCAGGCAGTAAGGCCGACTGAGTTGCCTTCCCGCGTAAAGCCACATTCTCTGCATGGTAGGGAAATAAACATAACTGATACAAGATGGGGTCCAAATATTCAATCACTTTAATTGCTTACTGGTTCAATTATCAGGAGTGTGTTCAACGTGACCTCCCTTCCGAATGGGCTTTCACAGCTCTCTCAGGGGTCACCAGAACACTTCATCACACTAGCTTGTAACCATTTCCACATCTTCCCAGCCCCCTGCATTCCTTCTACTTGCCCCTTGTATCATTATATCACCCTCAAAAGTTCTCTGATCAGAAAATACTATTGATCAGTTCAAATGAAAAGATAGCAAAAAGACTTCGCTTAAGGCATTTCTCTTTTTCTCAAACTCTTTCCTCTTTCTTTCTCCTTCTCACGCTGTCAAAACATTTATGTCAGATACAGTGGCCAACCGTCATCAGTAACAAAGGCCTTCAGAAACCTCGCCCTTCAACGCTCATTAACCCAAGCCTCTCGCAGTTTGCTTTTCCCGATCAGCAACAGTTGCCCTGACTAATTGGTAGGACCGGCGACAGTATAATTTATTTTCGATAGCATTGTTATATATTGCACCACAAAATTATGAGGCTTTTTCTACCGTACAAAAATGATGACGTAAAATATGATTATGTCTTTATAACTTCTCTGCTCTTGTAGCTCATGAAACAGCGCAGATTTGCTTCGTTTGCAAGACTCATTAAGCAATTAGCCACAAGAATCCGTTCTATATACTGAATGTGGTCGCGCTTCACGGTGTTGTTAGGCGGGCTGCACAGCTGACTGATGGCGAAAATAAATGCTGCAAAGTCAGCGGAAGTTTTGGATTTTTTTTGCATTTATGTTGCCGTTGCCTTCCTTACAATGCTATATCAACTATATAAATGTAGGCAATGGGAATTCAGTTTTTTCATTATTATTTCTTATTATAGGCCATGGATTGTTCTTGGTTGTTCAGTCAATAAATTGTTTGATTGTTAACAAGGCGAACTTGAATGAGAACAGCTGGAGCACAAGTGAGCGGTAAAGGGTGAGGTTACTGAAGGCCTTCTGAACATCTGACGGCACGCCGCTGGTCAGATAACAGATGCAAATAGATCTTTCATGATATCAGAGCTAACTTTCCAGGCACAGGTAGTTCCCATGGCAGTGATGTTTATAGGGTGAAGAGTACCTTGTGCATATTTGTAGTGAGGAACCACAGCAGAACCTTGCTTGAGGGATGAAATCATCAAGACTGAAAAAAGTAAGATCACCTTCATCCTAGAAAACGGGAAAATAAGCATGATATATCTTCTTTGACAAACAATGTTTTAAGAAATGTTTTTGATAAAAATGTAAAATTCACAAGTCTATGTCTAAGAAAGAATATATGACATTGGTTTGTTCCTCAATTAAGTCCGACATGTCATCTTTGTCTTTTAATGCTGAACACTGTGAGGAATGTCTGCTAGCCAATGTAGCTTTGGTAACCAAACAGCTTACATGAACATCCACTGATGAAATATCTGAAGAAACTGCTATTTAAAAGACAGATTCTGTTAAGAAGTGATGTTTGTATGCTTGGTTTTAGTTGGTTTTAGTCCATTCTAGCATATTTCTAGTGTATTTATTGTATTTATATATTCTGAGTTACATGTTTCATGTTTAGAGAATGAATGCTTGCAGTCTCGTGTCTTACTTTCCTCTTGTTTCTTTGTGTGGTGTCTTTAAAAGATTCTCACTCTTTCTTTTCCATTTCGGTTTGGTAATTCCTCTTCCTTCTCTCTTGCTGTTCTGATTGGACTATCCACACTTAGAGCAGTTCAGTTAGGCACGGGTGATTAGTTAGTTCAAAGTTAGGATCCCACCTACTTCCTCTCTCTCTCTCCTATCACTGTCCTTGCTTTTCTAGATCCGCCTCTCCTCTCACCTGTTCTGAGTTTAGCTGGGCCTCCACTTAATTTGTTTGTGTATAAAAGACCCACTTTCCTGCTGCTTCTTGTCGACTTGTTTCTTCCGCCTAAGCTCGCTTTGGTCAGGTCTCTCGTTTCTGCATCTTTTCTCTCGATTTCTGCAAGTTTGTATTTCGTGATTTCTCCGTGAGTCTTGTTTACGTTGTTGTTTTGCGTTGTGTGATTGAGATAGTGATTGTGAGTACCACGTTTACCCTTTATTCCCATTGTACCAACTTTGTTAGAGATTTCCTTTGTGCTACCCTTATCCTCTCCAACTCCCCTTTTCCTTCCCCATCCAATCCCTTTAGTATTTCCCTGTGTTACTGTCTTTGTGCGGACTGACATCCTGGTTTATAGATCTTTCTGCTTGTCCCTTGATTTACGATTCTGCCTTGCCTAAACCATTCCTGTTGCCTGGCTTTGATTTCTGTTCTGTATGACCATGAGCTCACCTAATAAACGCCCTGCCATTGCTGAACTGCATTTGGAGTCTCAAGCCATTCCTTTCAGATTCTCAGTGAAGATCATAATTCATTGTATAGACTATTTAGGGTTAAGCTACATGCACTTTCTAAACAGAATGCATGTGTCTGTATGTTAAACATTTTCTCAGAGACTTGACTGCTTGATCAAGTGTTTGATTAAAGTGTGACTGCTTTTTAAAGCTTCAAACTCACTGACTGCTCTAATTTTTTTTGACAGGTTGTGAAAATGGAGCTTTGCGCATGGAACTGCTAATAGAACTAGTTTGTAAACTCACCTGTCAGTAAGTTGGCTGGCATTCATAGGTTGATTGTTGGTAATTATTTGATCAAGCGGCCAAGCTATCATGCTGAAATGTTGAGGATGATGACTCTTATATACCCTAAAATGGGCGTGCACATCAGTAAAAATGCCATAAATTTGTTTGCACATTTTATGATGAGGTGTGCAATTGATGTGCTGAAAAAACAACTTGACTGGAACATCTTAATCACTGAATAAATAATCTGATGTTTTATAGGATTTGGCCATTGATAAAAGAGGAATAAGGAAGCATTTTTATTTTCAACTTTCCAAGGAAACTCATATTAAACTCTCCCCACCCAAGGCTTATGAGGCTCTGCCTATGGAGGAGGTTGCTGATTTATGGGACCTTTTCCACCACCTGGGATTCGGGGACCTCATGCCAAAAACTGAGGGACTGCCAAAGTTTCAAGGATAGGAAGGATTTCTGGATGGGGTAGGGATGGTTTGTGTAAAGTTTGCAAAGCGTAGCTCGCTTCCATTTGGTGCCTACACGAGTGGATCGGAGCCTTTATACAGTCAGCACATAGAACATGCAGAGTATTCGTGGCCAGCAGTAAACATATGCCTTGGAGCTCAATTTTGCCTCAGCAATACAGTATAGAAATGGACTGCTGATAATATTTGCAGGGTTTCACAGAATAAGCATAGTTCTGTTATGATTCAGACAAAGAACCAGATGCAGACTCACAGGATAATCCAAAGGCAATTATTGGTAGGAATATGGTAATGGCAAGAAGGGATGGAAATTATTTTTAATTCAAAGTCAATGCAAAGACGCGAATACATGCGTTCGCCTGTATTCAGGTCTTTGCATTGACTTTGAATGTAATCTTTTGTGTGAAAAATTTGGTTCGCGTCCGATGTGAAAGCAGCTTAACTCAGACACAATCAACCAAAGAAAGGGTTTTACAGGCGGAATGTGTGTTCGATTTGCTTTGCGACAAACTATGGACATTAGGTAGGACTAGCTTGCGGACTTGATGATAATAAAGAAGTGGACTGCTCGCCTGCATTCAAGGAACTGGTCTAACAGTAGATTATTGTGGAAAAATTTGTTTTGCGTCCGATATGAAAGCAGCTTCACTCAGACACAATCAACCAAAGAAAGGGTTTTACAGGCGGAATGTGAGTTCGATTTGCTTTGCAACAAACTATGGACGTAAGGTATGTGGAATAATACAAAACATCTTTTGTATTCTTATCATCTTATTATAATCTGTATTATTATCAAAACATCTTTTGTATTATCATTATCTTATACTGCTTAAAAAATCTTTTATGTCAATACCCCAAAGCTTATAAATGTATTTACCCAGAACGTGTGAGAGTGGATGAGAGAAGCTGTACAGGAGGGGCAAGGTACAGAGTGGCACAGGAATGCTGGAGCCCTGCCAAAAGAAAATGCCCACGGAGCAGTCTGAAGTGGTATCAGGTATCCTGTAACCACCTTCCCGTGACCTGTCTAAAGTAGACTGGACAATACTATGTAGAAAGGTGGGAGCTGATTAGACAGCGGTTATAGACAGATGTACAGCCAATCGATGTACAGCAAAAAGGACTGTGGACTATAAGAACTGATGCCCCGGCGACGCCCAGGCAGAGCGCTGTCCGAACTGTGGCTAAGAACGTCCCTCTGTTACAGTTTGTAATTTTTTACTCTTTGTCTGCTATAAACAACTATTTTCGACATTTGGTCTACAATTCTCTTATTTATAGTCACTCTCTCCCTTGAACACGTCAAATCAGACTCGACAAAAGGTGAAAAAACCAACAGATTTGGTGACCCTGACGTGGAGGGGGAGACGGGGAACGCACCTAGAAGGCTTCTGAAACTACATTCCAACCTTGATGACAATCACCAGACACTTCACGACTGGTCATAAGAGAGAGGTAAGCAGAACCTTTTTAATAAAATCTGCATAGGATAGAATACGAAGTGTCTGACGTTTGACGGAAAGGTACAAAATTATATTATTACACTTTTGTCTGATTTGAGTGGCAGACACAGAGTATTGTGAAAGTGTACATTCCAGAACTCAACGTCCTAAAACGACTAGTCAACAAAGAAAGTCCTGGGTGAGAGAAGATCAAAAAGAGCGGGCGCTGTTGAACTAGCTTCATACCGCCGTGGATAAATACACACAGGGTATTTTAATTTACACGTGTGGGCGCTGTTCAATTTGCGGTAGGAATAAACGGGCTGAATTGAGTCTATTGGACGGATGTCAGCCAGTGGATTTAACCAGTTTAGTACTCCTATTTAACGGACTCAAACCGTCGGGGATAAATACACACGAGGGTATGACAAAAGGAGATAAAACATAAAAAGAGAGAGAGAGAAATATAAGATCATACACCTTAAAATATCCAAACTAAAGGGCCTTGTCTTCTGGAATGTGTTCTTAGAAAATGTACATTTTGTTGTAAATCCATGCTGGTGATGGCAGTGAGTGAATTGGGAACGGAGCAAGGAATGTTTTCGAGTGCTGTTGGCAGGTGCTTTAAGTGCACTGAGGTGTATGTGTGTGTATGCTGAGCTCAGATTGTGTGTGTGTGTGTGTGTGTGTGTGTGTGGAAGTCAATGTGAATGAACCGAACTCTGTGAGTGTCTGTAAACAACTGCACTGCTGGCATATTTGTTAGTTCTGTCTTTGTTAGATTGAATACAGTTGTCATTCCATTTCATGAAGTGCTCATATAGAGCTCAACAATAAAATTAGCATTTATTCAAGATTAATTTCAGGTGCCCGTTGATTAGCCTATATTTACAGTATTTTATAGAATTCTTAGAGTAATTTCAGGATTGGTAAAAAGTGAAGTTGGTCAGAGTAAGTTAAATTAGTTGGTCCGAGTAAGTGAAGTTGGTGTAAGTGGAGTCGGTTAAAGCAGAAGTTTAGCCATTCTAATGGCTGTGGTTGGTTAAAGGAAGTGGAATTAATTTGGATGGTAAACAGAGAGCGGGAGTTTAGCCATTTTAATGGCTGTGGAGTTGTAAAAGGACGAAGTTGTAGAAGTGAGCAGAATAATTATTCCTTGTGAAATCAAATAAAAGTCCCTATTTCTTGATTAAATAAGCGTATGCCCTTCTTGAACGATCAGTAACTATAAACAGAGGGAAGTTTACAGGAAGTAATAATTTAACGTCAATTACATGAACGTGGACAAGTGTTTCTAATGTGGCTAACTGAATTGCTTTGAGATGCAGGACAAAGTCCAATATTTAAATGCTCTAATATTTGGCGGTAGTAATTCATTGCTGAGAAAACCACTACTAATATCCTCTATGACCGTGAAGTAATTACACCATTTGAATTTGTTCAATATTTGTAAAATTGTAAAGAGCTAGAAAATCTAAGCAGTTTTCTGTAAATAATTAGACTGTGTGAGATTGGTGTGCTAGAAGCATATCTCTGAAAAGAAAATGAAGGAAAAGTTCAAACAAGAATAACACTGTGTGTTCAAAATTTGCTAAAGAACTGTTTAACACTGTATACAGTAAGAAACTGTGTTCCAAATTTAACTGAGAGTTTTATTTATAAAAATAAAAAATCAAGTGAACTATTGTGGGATTAGAGACTGGATGGGTTTGTAGATGGAGGAATGCAGAGTCAAAACAATGGAGCGAATGGAGCCTTATTAACCGAAGCAGATTAGGGAGCACAGATAAGTGAAAGGTCAACACGCAGAAGTCAGAGAACAGAGAATGATGCATTGTGATTGAGCAAATGTGACTGGAAGCGTTCCTGACCGAAGAAATGCAAATGAATTAATGAAAGATCTTTTCTCCATTTCAAACAGGGACTATCAACCAGTGATTCTACATGGGAAAAGAAAAACTAAGAGGGGCATGATAACCTTAATCTGCTTATTTAACTTTTACAGGAAAGGATCCAAGCGAGTGAAAAAAACAGCAAAATTATGTTGATGAAGTTTTTGTTCATTGTTGTATGCATCTAAACTCATTCTATTGAAAATTTTTCACAGAATGCGCACTGCTGAAAAGAAGAGATGAAAATTAACCTTGTGTGAAAGTGATGAGCTGGCCAGCTGGGGATTCAACTCTGGGTTTGCAACTTAAAAGATTACCTTCTAAAATAAATTTGGGGAAATCCAATTTGGAGTATTAACACAAGACTAAATTCAAAAGGTGGACCACCATATAATTGAAAAGTCGACTAATAACGTGATCACATATTATTTTCCTTCCAGTTCTCAATTTATTTTTGATTAGGCTGACAAAGTCTTTTCCTCCTATAAATAGCGAGAGAGAAGCGGACTATGAAAGTGGACAGTGATGGAAACTTGAGTCTTGAGAGCTCAAATAACAGAAACTGACTGAGCTGACCAGATTTGGGACGATTGTTTACCTTGATGTGCTGGGAGCCCAACAGAGAACCTAAATTACAGTTGAATATTTAATATGTGCCCATTTTTCTGAATAAAAAAAAATAAAATAAAATAAAAATTGCATATTGTAACACGGTCTAAAGCAACTCCACCCAATTCTGCTGATGACGTGGGGAATTCCATGGCTGGGGCTAACAAGCCCTGACTGTGCATCTCCTCCATGCTTTTAGCGGAACCCTAGACTGAGGTGGATTGCTCAAACATAATTAATGGGAAAAAACACTTTGAAAAGATATTATTGTTACTGCACCATTTTTGACCCAGAATACAGAAGAATACCAATTCATGAATATACTGCAAAAAAATATTAATGCAAAATTGACAGGAGCTCAGTAGCAAGGATGAGCAAAGTTAGTAATTATGAATTTTTAAATAATACTAATTTATCAAGGTGGCACATGCACTGAGATCAAAAAGGCAGTGTATTGCAAACAATTCCAATGAAATTGATGATTTTGTAAAACACATTCAGACAAAGCGAAAATATACAAGACAAAGTTCTTGAATTGGGATTTATTCGGCAGGTAAAGAAAGGATCTAAGTGAATTCCATCGACTCTTTTGCTTGATTTCGTTTTACAGGTTTATTGATTTTTTATAGATGTTTTAGTTTCCCCATTTTATTATCTGCCAATTATCATTGTACACTACTTTGATTCAACTTTGTTGTTTTAAATGTTCTCTATAAATAGACCTGAACTGACTAACGTTGCTGAAGGAATTTTTGTTGTTACTGTTATAATTCCTCTAAATAGTGTTAAGTGCACTTAGATTTTATTACATTATAGTTTTACTGGTTAAAAACAAAATAATATATACTTGTTGGAAATGTCAATGCTTATTTTGTTCTCCGCTTCAGGCTCTGAGAAAACTGTCTGTGGGAAAGTACTGATAGGAGGGGTACATGCACCTGGATAGGAGTTATGGACTCATGTCTGGGAAATGTCCCAACTTAGCAAGATAACAGAATTGTTTCTATCTGTACCAGGCCTTGAAACTGAGCCCCTAAGCACAAGATGTGACTCCTCCAAGCGCATCCCTAGAGCAGAAATCCTCAAAGAATAAAATGTTTGTGTAATTCTGTGATTGATTGCTTGAAGGATGCCTGGCTAGATGGGTATAAGAATTGCTTGTGAAAATTATTCAGCAGAGACCAACCTCTGACTGCTGTGGACACAGAGTCCCTGTTTGCTCTCTCATTCTGCAGAATTATATTGCAATAAACTGTTGATCATGTTTCTTTAAAAAAAAAAAAAAAAAAAAAAAACATTTTGTCCTCATTGTTTAAAAGAAGTCCTATCTAATAATACTGCATGTCCTGGACTCAAGGACACCCCTCTATCAAACCTTGAGATTGAATCTGTGTTGATTGTAACCCTCTGCACACCAAACATGTTGACCCAATCAGTTTGGCTGACGCCTTTGCAGACAGAGAAGCAAGGGCAACAGCCAAACACACTTTTGTGGGGCTATTACACCAATCTGAAGACTCAATTTCATGTGACCTGCTGTGAGCAGAGCATGATGCTGCTCCCCCACAAGAAAAACATCAATGGACATCACATGGAACGCAATACACTGAAGACGGGTGGGCAGGACCCAATGGTAAGCCTATGTTACCGAAATCCCTCTTCCATATTGCTGTAGATTTGGTGCATGGGCAATGCCATGCATCAAGAGGAGGAATGGAGGGGTTAATAAATCAGAGTTACTATACCGTTGGACTCACTACCTATCTTAAAATTTTTCTGAGAAATGTCCAACATGACAGAGCTACAACACACGGGGATGTTGTGAATTAAGGATTTTACGTTTGATGTTGTATGTTTTTGCTTAGATTTATTAGTTTCATTGTGTTTAGTTAATGTTTTCTAGTGTGACTGTTCATGTTTTTTGAATGCTTGTCTCTTGTCTTCCTTGTACTGAGCTCCCTTTTGTGTTTCCCAAGTGTGGTGTCTTGTCTTGTTTCCATTCACAATCTTTTCCCCTGTTTTTTCTGGTTGGGTACTTCCTGCTTCCTTCTTCCTGTGCTTGTTAACTGTCTGCACCTGAGAATAGTTTAGCTGAGGCACGGGTGATTAGAAATGGGTAGGACTACACATTAGAGCAGAGTAGTTAGGCACAGTGATTAGTTAGTTTGAAGAAGCAGGGCACACCTTCTTCCCCAATCTGTCCTATCACCATCCTTTGCTGTTCTAGATTCCGCCTCCTCTCCAGCTGTCCTTTATTACTTGGGCTAAACACTCTGATTAGTTTGTTCATAAAAACCCCCACATTTCCTCTTGTCAGTGTCGATTCGTTTCGTTCCCTTGCTCAGTCTTGGTCGTCTCGTCTCTGCCTTTCTTTCTAGTGAGCTTCTGCGATTGTTGTAAGATTTGTCTGCGTGTTTCATTGTTTCTAGTTGATATTTTGTATTTGCGTCGAGTGATTGTGAATTTTGATTGCTAGTCTTTCGTTTTCCCATATTCCCTTGCATTCCCTTTGTTTAGTTAATTTCTTTGTCTCCCTTTCCCCTTTTCCCCTATTTCCCTTAGTTTAGATACCCCTTTGTTTCTGTATTTTGTGCTGACGGATTTTCTGGTTAATAGATCCCTTGCCTGTCCCTGGTTTACGATTCTGATTACCTGTGATATTCCTGATTCTGGCTTCTGACTTGTTTCTGTTTTTTCTGACCATGAGCATTGAACATTCCCAGTCAAATAAAAGACGCTCTGCTGAGCTTGATCCGCGATTGGAGTCCTCGTATGTTCATTACAGGGGAGGGGTAGTAGTACAGAAAGGGGCAATCCCGACACCCCCTGGGCCATTCCACACGTACATGTAACACCGTGTGAGGGGAAGAGGTATGCATTAATATTGATATGACCTTTTTCTAAATCGTAAAAGCTATAGATGCAATCACAGTAGCAAAAATCCTGAGTAGAGAAATTATTCCTAGGTGGGGAATTCCAAAGACATTGCATAGTGACAATGGGTCAGAATTTAGGAATGAAGTGTTGACCCACCTGGGAGCAAAATTGGGAATAGGATTGAAAAAGCATTGTGCGTATCATCCGCAATCAGCAGGATTAGTGGAGAGAACTAATGGAACCCTGAAAGCAAAACTGGCAAAAGCCATGTACTCCACTAATTTGACCTGGGTTGAGGCCCTCCCACTGGCACTATACTCTATGCGCCAGCAACCAGCAAAGGACACGTTTCTGTCACCACATGAACTACTCACTGGAAGGCCCATGCCTGGGCCTCCGGGAGACCCTAACGTGGTCCCCACTGCAGCCTTGCTGCAAACAGATCTGTCAGATTATATGCGGGTTTTGGGCAACATGACTAAGCTTCTCTCTCACCAGGTGCAAGCAGTAAATTCCATAGGAGACGAGGACAACGGCACCCCGGCCCCAGGGGTGACCACTGGCGACTGGGTCTGGTTAAAGGCACCAGGCCGTCCACGCTGGGACAAACCGATCTGGACGGGACCGTTCAAGATCACTGAGGTTTCCAACTGCGCAGTGTGGGTCGAGAAGGAGGGAGATAAGACCTGGCATCATTTTGCACACTGTGCAAAAGCAAGACCGCCAGAGCGGTCACTGGAGCAGGTAAGAACTAACCTGTTGACATTGCAGGATATCAACGAGGAAGATGGAGATGGAGAATCGAAGGAGGGTGAGGAAACGTAATGAAATGTGACTAGGAATAGGAAAGGAGGGATTAGCTCTCCTAGTAGGATTTTCTTTACTTTCTGTAGGCGCTTTGCTATATGCTGAACGCACTCAGAAAGATGCCCATACGACACCTATACCACACCAAGAATTCACGAAAGACATGTTGATGGTAGCGGCAGTAGTAGGAGGACTAATAGCAGGAGGAGCATTCACCAGCCTGGTCTTGCAGTATATACATCGTTGGGTCCTAACACATACATTACCGGAAAATACGGACAAGACTAACTTCATTGCACGTCCCAAAAGTAACGTGAAAATAGCAAGTACTATAGTAATCTTGGCCTTGGTACTGGTAACAGACGCAGTTAAAGTGAACTAAGACCCCTGCGGAGCCAAGGTAATTTTAAAGGTGGACCCGGACAGTGAGAACACATTTCAATTTGATTTATGTAACGTAATCGACTGTGGTACTGACTCCTCCAAATGGAGGGGGTATGATGTGTACGGTTGCCAGTTCATTTGGGGTTTTCCCACAAACAACCTGTGGTGCCGATCCTGGTCTGACGTATATTGGAGTACCAACCCCAGGCAGGTGTCGGTCACGGCCAAGAGTAATAAGTGGGGGGACGTGCAAGGGAAAGTAACTATGATGAGGGGACAACTAGTGCCAAACGGGGATAACGGCAAACAAAATCCCATAATCATTAATACCAAGAGGGGGTTGAAAAATCCGTGGCTCATGCAGGGATATGATCCCAAAAAGTGTCACACAGGAGGAAAGGGAATCCCAAGGAGCAAACCAACCTTTTACATTATAATGGGGGTGTATGTAACCGGCACAGATCCAATGGGAATAGTTAGAATAGATTTACTGCCTCCCAAACCGAAGAAAAATACGACCCCCACAAGCGCGCCCTCTCCCAAGAAAGAACCTCAACCTACGTCTGCCCCGGAGGTAGTATGGAAATTCGATTCGGCAAAAATAACTTTCCAAACAAAATCGGCAATAGAAACTGGATTCCGAGAAAAGAATGCATGGATAAACAGAATGGTAGAAAATGCGAAACAGGTGAATGGTTCCGACTGTATAATATGCTCAGGGGCCAGACCCACCTTATTTTTTTGTGATTAACATTTTTTATTTTTTTTCAGATGCCACAAGAACGACGCATACAGTGCTTGTATCATTACAGGTCCCATAAAGAAAAAATATATGAATGACAGGATTTTATATTTCACGTAGAGGGGTACACTTATGGAGTCTGGTGGCCATCTCCCTCCAAACCTCCAAAAAAAAAAAAAAAAAAAAAAAAAGGAAAAGAAAAAAGAGATTAAATACACATTGCACTTTTTTCCTCGTTGCTACTATTCAATGGTACACAGAAAGAAAAAGAAGACAGGGAATTAGGGTGTCCCTTCGAGGCTCTTAATGTGCAATTCCCATTTATTCCATTTTTACGTGGAAAGGTCAACTCTGTTCATGAGTCTGAAGGACAGCTTTTCCAGCGCTGCCAAGTGTCCCAGCGAACTAGACCAGTAGTTCAGGGAGGGCACACTGGGGGCTTTCCATTCACATATAATTAGTTTGCGACCCAACATCAGAACTGTTTGGATCCATTCTGCGTTTGAGGGGTCGATATCCCTAAGGAGAGAAGGATTGCCCAAAATAAATAGTCTGGGAGAGGAGGAGATTTTACATTTCTGAACGGATTCGATATAAGAGCTAACTCCCACCCAAAAATCTCGTATATGGGGGCAGTCCCACAACATGTCCCTTAAGGGACCCTCTCCCGACTGACATCTCCAGCATTTAGAGCTGTCCCTTAATTTTACCCTATATAGTTTATAAGGTGTCCAGTAGATTCTGTTTAGAATTTTAAATTGAACAAGCCTTGTTCTGAGATCTCTAGACATCTTTTTAAAGTTTTTTAATATCAGGTTCCACTCTCCATCTGCAAATGATGTGTTCAGGTCAGCCTCCCATACTGCTTTGAGGGCAGAGGCAGACTTGTCAGAACTACGGAGAAGCAATGAGTAATAATAGGATGCTTCATGACCTGACCCGAACACTTTAAGTATCTGTGTGGGGATTTCTGCATTGGGGGGTGGAGTGGAGGGAGAACGAAATGTTTGAACAAGTAAATGTCTCAATTGTAAATAACGCCAGAACTGATGTTGAGGTAATGAGAAAGAATCCATTAAATTTTTATAAGACTTAATAGTGTTCCCCTCATAGAGATCACCTAGAACCTTGATTCCTCTGTCATACCACAGTTTCCACATAACAGGTGAGTGTCCTATACATAGCTTCTGGTTTAACCAGACGGAAGCTGAGAGATGGCGGTGAGAGTCGAATTTACATATATTGGCAACTTTCTTCCATAGCCACTGCATATGAGATAAGATTGGATGAGTTTGTTCATCTGCAGTCAGCTTAGTTGTAACAAGATGAGTAGGATGAAGCTGCTTGCAGAGGAGTATCTCAATAGTATACCAGGGAGGGGCCCGTTCTGGAGGTAAGGACCAATGAGCCATATGACGGAGGCCGAAGGCTAGGTAAAATAAAAGAAGGTTAGGGATGCCAAGTCCGCCCTGATCTACTGGTCTCTGCAGTTTTCTTAGGTTCAATCTGGGGCGTTTGCCGTTCCAGAGAAATAAATTACATAATCTGTCGAATTGTTTAAAATATTTCAATGAAGAAAACCGAAGAAAAATACGACCCCCACAAGCGCGCCCTCTCCCAAGAAAGAACCTCAACCTACGTCTGCCCCGGAGGTAGTATGGAAATTCGATTTGGCAAAAATAACTTTCCAAACAAAATTGGCAATAGAAACTGGATTCCGAGAAAAGAATGCATGGATAAGCAGAATGGTAGAAAACGCGAAACAGGTGAATGGTTCCGACTGTATAATATGCTCAGGGGCCAGACCCACCTTATTAATATCCCCATCCGCATTTGACCTATATGACCGCACCATGAAAAACCCAGGAAAAGATATAAACTGCTTAATTTGGCTAATGTCCTCCGAAAACCCATCAATGGAGTGCAAAAAATGGGAAACAGTACACCCTATGGCCCCAGCGAATGTGACGCCCCCAGTGTTTCAAAAAGGGAAAGTAAGAAATGTGACCTGTATTAAGAATAACAATACCAGTCCCCAGTCGCATAATCTAGGCACACTGACGAGCTGCGAGGAAACCTTGGACTAGACGGGAAATGAAACTGCAAGCAGCCTCATCGTAGCCAGAGCGGACGTCTGGTGGTACTGCGGAGGTAGGCGACTGCTGAATTGGCTCCCTCATAACTGGACAGGTAAGTGCGCCCTTGTGGCCCTGAATGCGCCAGTAATGATTGTAACCAATGCGGAAGAACTAGTGAATAATATATCCCCAGAACAATTAATAGACACACTAGAACGCCACAAAAGATCATGTGGGTCTTTTGATTGGACAATTAATGAGCATGGCATGTGGGTGGATCCCATAGGGCAGGCCAGAAATATACCCGATGAATTTAAGCTCGCAGATGAAATAGCGGCTGGGTTTGAAAGCTTCCCAATATTTTCGGGCCATTTTTCCTGTTACCGTAAATAAAAATGTATATCGAATAAATCTGATACATTATAATGTGCAGCGGCTGGGAAATGAAACTAGAGATGCAATGGAGGCGATACACAAACAGCTGTCTCAAACCTCATTAATGACATACCAGAACCGGATAGCGTTAGACATGGTCTTGGCAGAGAAAGGAGGGGTATGTTCAATGTTCAAAGACACATGCTGCAGAGATAGCGAACAACACAGCCCCGGATGGGAAACTCACTAAGAGTCTGAAAAAACTAAAAGCACTGGCAAGTGAAATGAAGGCGCAGTCAGGAGTAAGTAACCCTGTTAGCTCCTGGCTAAATGAGACCTTCGGTAGATGGGGATCACTCATTGGGCAGCTGCTCATAGGAATCACAGTAGCGGGGTCCCTATTTATAATTTGCGGATGTTGTTGTATACCCTGCATACGTACTTTGGTGACCAAAACAATTGAAAAGGCCTTAACTGGAGAGGATCCGCCTAAATACCAAGCAGTTCAATTAGAAGAGGGCTGTTTAGACCCAGCCGATGACACTGAGGAAGATACTGAGTTAGAGGAGTACCGAGATGACCCCATAGGCCTGGAGGCCGGGGGACTTGCCCTAACCTCGCCCGACGAGGCGACTATGTTACTGTACCAACAGGTGACTGGAGATGTGACAGGAAGTGACGAGTGGGTGTGTCCTCCAGAACCCTACATGCCCAACTGCCCCATTGGAAATCCCTACTGCAAACATGGGCAAGACGGAGGAGCAGGTTGGGCTTGCTGGAAGTGGGCGGAGAAGTATCGCCCAGATCTGCCTAAACTCAGAAAACAACTTCTGACTGATCCTGAATTTCAGCGCCTACTGCCGAGAGATTCTGGGGTTGTCTGAGGAGGACTGTGAATGAGATTTGAGTGGATGAAGGGTATTGGCTTAGTAAATTCATAACGTTAGAGTGTGCTCATGTGCTCATGTGCTAGATCCATATTTCGTGATAATGGCTGATGTGTGCACTTGCACATATGAAGTAAAATTAAAATGCCGGAATATGCAGATTTGCTGTAGGACCAAAGGGTTTCGCTTGGAGCGGACGCTGGGCCGGCAACTAGCCAAGCCGACCTCCACTGGTGTCATGGCCAAACCATGGTCATGTGGATCCCTGAGTTGTCAAGGGGTGAAGGGGGGCACCCAAGGAGGGGTCCCAGTGGTCAAGTAGAGCCTGGAGGTCAGGTTTTGCTTCGCCGCGCTAGGATGCTAATGCAATCACCCCATTGATAGCAATATGTAACGTAGGTGCTCACAGGACAAAAGGGTGAGAATGTAATCGCTTCAGCACTTAGTGTCGCCCCCATTAAATGGGGCCAAAGGAGGGAGTTGTGGAATAATACAAAACATCTTTTGCATTCTTATCATCTTATTATCATCAGTATTATTATCAAAACATCTTTTGTATTATTATTATCTTTTAATGCTTAAAACATCTTTTATGTCAATACCCCAAAGCTTATAAACTTATTTGCCCAGAGCGTGTGACTGTGATTGTGAAGAACTATGCAGGAGAGATAGTGGCTCAGGAATGCAGAAATCCAGCCAAAAGAAAACGCCCTTAGCGTTTCGTTCTTGGTAAACGTAAACGGGTTTGGTTTGATTATTGCTGGATTATGCAAGATGTTGGTGATGCAAACAAATTTCTGTTCGAATTTTCACAATGACTCCGAGATTGTTGGCGTCAAGAATAGCACACTGATGTCTGACATTCACCAAAACTTTGTACATATGATCAATTCAAATCTGTATTAAATTGTGAAACATATCTAACGGTTTCCTTACCTTGTAAATACCGTATTGCACTGACTCGTTTTTGTTGTTCTGCACACAAGTTAATGATTGAAATAGGAAGATGGTCAAATATTGATAGAGAACTCCGCTTCTGCCGATTTTGTAAAGATCAAAATGTGAATGTGGTAGAAAATGAATTTCATTTTGTTTTAGTATGCCCAAAAATATGATGATTCTTAAACCGCTTAATTCCAACTTACTATCTAAACCTAACCCAAATATGTACAAGTTTATAACTCTTATGTCAAATTCAGTAAAAAAGTCTTACTTAATCTCTCATATATATATATATATATATATATATATATCTACAAAGCGCAGAAATGACATTTTATCTACCATGTAATAACTGCGCACTACCTGTTGTTTGTTTTTGTTTAATTCAGTGTATATGTACATAAATATAAAACTTATGCGTTACCCATTGTAATGTACAAACAATTTGTATATATCTATATCTGTACACTGGGTCTGTGGCCTTCCTACAGCTGAATAAACCTTCTTCTTCTGACCGTATTTACCCAGAACGTGTGAGAGTGGATGAGAGAAGCTGTACAGGAGGGGCAAGGTAAAGAGTGGCACAGGAATGCTGGAGCCCTGCCGAAAGAAAATGCCCACGGAGCAGTCCGAAGTGGTATCAGGTATCCCATAACCGCCTTCCCGTGACCTGTCTAAAGTAGACTGGACAATACTATGTAGAAAGGCGGGAGCTGATTAGACAGCGGTTATAGACAGATGTACAGCCAATCGATGTACAGCCAAAGGACTGTGGACTATAAGAACTGATGCCCGGGCAATGCCCGGGCAGAGCGCTCTCCAAACTGTGGCTGAGAACATTCCTCTGTTGCGGTTTGTAATTTTTACTCTTTGTCTGTTATAAATTTACTATATTTCAATCACAATCTGGTCAAGTCTTTATTTCAATTGTCTTCCACCCTTAACGAACACTGCCGGGTAAAAAGAGGTAATTTTCTCACAACAGGGACACAAAAACTCTTCGGCAGCCATTCATGCCCTTATCAAACAATGCAGCCAAAATGCATCAAGGTGTACAAGCTAGAGAAACCAGGAACATATTTACACATAAAATTGGAAAAATACAGAATTGATGGATGAGAATAAACATGAAATATAACTTCCATATCTTTTGGAATTATAGAACACCAAAGTTGTCATTCCTCATCATTACAAAGTATAAGTGAATTCTTGTGAAAAAAAATGAAACTAAAGTTTTACTGCCAGATAAAGGGGTGCATAAAGGTGACTTTGAAACTAAAAGAACAGAAAATAGTGAGTTCTCTGTACACTGAAAAGGGCCTTATAGTAGTCAAATATCAGTGAACAGAATAAACCTTGTTACAGAATAATTACAGCGCAAACTCATTCACCACCTGCTGTCTGACCTGAGGAATTAAATTCCAAATGAATTAGGGATTATGGCTAACTCTGCATTCAGGATGTCTGATGATTGTCAGATCAATAGCGCCCGCAGGAATTATTGACACCCTTTGTTAAAAATGGGCAAAACAAGATGTGAAAAAAAAAATCATTTTTTTAATACTTATAATCCTGCATTCCATATATTCACAAAAATCAAACCTTTAATTGAGGTGACATAATTGAAATAAACATTAAGTTCCCATCATAAAAGAAATTTTTTTTCTTCAAAAATATGTGAGCACAATTAATGGCACCCCCCAATTTAATATTTTATGCAGCCTCCCCTGACAAGAAAACAGCAGCATCTTCTCTTATAATGCGTGATGAGGTGAACACATGGCATGAGTCTGTGACCATTCCTCTGAACAGAATCTCTCCAGATTCGTCTGATTCCAAAGTGGACACTTGTAGACTCTTCTCTTCAGCTCATCCCACACATTTTCCAAGGGGTTTAGACTGAAGGCCGTGGCAGTGCCTTCATTCTGCAGTCTGTGTACCATTTTTGAGTACGTTCTGGTGTGCTTTAGATCATTGTCCCGCTGGAAATCCAAACACAGCCCATTAACCTCTTAAGCCCTGAGCCTCTGGTTCGAAAGTGGCATTCCTAAAAGGAACTGAGTATATCCCTGCAACTACTTGGTCCATTTGAATAATCTTGGTATCATAATAAAGGTAAAACCATTTAGGATTTCTGCTGTGCTGTAAAAATCAGTATTTATGTCACTGAGTCAGAGTAAATGTACAGTGCCTGACAAAAGTCTTATCGCATAAGGACATAGTAACTAAAAATAGCATATAACTTTATTTCTAACCAATCAATTGTTACAATAAATGGTCCATTTTCATGTCAAGGGCTTTCACATTAATAATTTGGTGCAAAATGAAACCATCAAAAAGTGTTCTGATGTTCACAGCTTGGCTAAGCCCATGACATCTGTTTTTGCTGGAACAAAAGTCTTGTCGTCTCTTCAGATGATGTAACAAATTGCAGATTAGAGTTTAACCTATGACAAATACTGTAATTAACACACTCCCAGATGTGTATAGAAATAACCCCAGCACACCAGACTTTCATATGAGGTGCGACTAGACCTCTGATAACATACCAAAGATTCAACCACAGACCAAAGTGCTGATCATCAAGAGCCTGAAGACTGAGTCTGCTGCTGAGGTGGCAGACATCTTTAATGTATCCAAATGTCAAGTGGAGGGATGAGAAAAAGATTTGAAGAAACTGGTGGCGTTCATGGCAAGCGCCAGGTCAGACAGACCCGGTATGACAACCGTTTGAAAAGGACCGTTTGTTGCTTCAACTGTACAAGGCTAGCCCTTCTTCAACTACAGCGGCTTACATGAGGAAATGTCACCAAAAATCCCAGTATCTACAAGAGGTTTGTCAAATTCTCTCTCAAAGTGGTTTTTCATAGCCAAATTAGTACACACAAGTCTGCATTAAACAGAAAACAAAAACCTGCATTGCATTTGCCGAGGCCCACAGCTCGCAGAAAGGATTGATACTGGAAAAGTGGCTGAAAGTTTATTTTTCTGGTGAATCATCCATTGAACTGCATGCCAGTCGCCGTACAAGACCTGTTGGAACCCTCATGGACCCAAGATTCTCCTAGAAAACAATCATGTTTGGTGGAGGAAAAATCATGGTTTGTTGTTACATCCAGCATGGGGGTGTGAGAAAGATCTGCAGAGTGGATGGCAACGTCAACAGCCTGAAATATCAAGAAGCTCTTGCTGCCCTACTTATACTGCTGCTCCTTCTCATTCTTCTGTCTCCATGTCACAGTTCCTGAAAGCAAAGAAGGTGAAGGTACTCCAGGATTGGCCAACCCAGTCACCTGACATAAACATTATTGAGCATTTCAGGGGTAAGATGAAGGAAGAGGCTTGGAAGAGGAAACCATAGAATCTTGATGAACTCTGGGAGTCCTGCAAGACTGCTTTCTATGCCATTCCAGATGATTTCATCATCAAGTTATCTCAGTCATTGCCAAGACATATGGATGCAGTCCTACAAGCTCATGGGAGTCATATGCAATATTAATTCTTTTTTCCAAGGCACCATTGCTTTATGTTCTGATATTATAGTGGCATATTTGTGTATTCAAAATAAAGTGTATGTATAATTTGCACATTTTTTTTCAATGCGACAAGACTTTTGTCCCAGCAAAATCTGACCTTTCTGTACAAATTAAATTACAAAACTCAATCAATGACACAAAACTCTATTTTGGTATATTTCGCATAATCTAGAGGGCTTTGCCTTTCATATAAGCCATTTTTGATTCCAATTGATCAACTACAAGTCAGGTTATTATTTGTTGTTCCTACAACTTGGATAAGTGACAAGACTTTTGTCCGGCACTGTAGATGGAACACAGAATAAATGAAAGATCTCATTTTGCACCTAACAAAGTTTTACTTCTATCCCTTGTGAACTTATTTAGTTGCAGTCTGAAACCTCTAAAAAATTACAGCACAGAATCTCATTATCTGTGCCAAATTTTATTCTGATCAAGTAAATCAGAGCAAAATTAGAGAGGAATGTCAAGGTGGCTTCTCCAATTTGGCAATTCAGGTACCTTGTGAGCCATTTCAGATTTCTCAGATACCAAACTGTAAAACTCATCTAATTTCACTTATATGTCACTACAGGCATACATTCCATCCAAATACAACCACTTTTCAATTTTTAGAATTTTTTAAATATACTTTTTATTATTATTTCTGCCAGTCCTGTAGCATATACAATTTCCCATTCAAAGATAATACATACAAAGAAAATGAAGTTTGACTCCACTGGAGCAGATTTATATAAAAAGCAAATAAATAAGACTATAAATACAAAGGAAAGGTAAAATAAATGGGAAAAAAGTAAAAAGAAAAATAACCCCAGCAATTATTTATACAAGAGAAATGCTAAGACTGTCTCAGTAAAACATATCTAACCGAGGATTCGAACCCTTATTGCTTATATTGTAGCGCGTCATCCTAACCACAAGGCTACAGCAGCTGTCTGTTCAGTTGGCTCCAAATTACCCATAGAAAGAATGAGTCAAGAAAACACGTCACTAGTACTGTTGTGCTTTCAGTATTCATGCGGAATAGCACAAGGATTCTGTCAGAAAATGACTTTGAAAACGACTGTTGAATATTTAGCAGATAATTATACCGAAAATACCACAAACAAACCTGTTAAGCTTTTATATTGTTGCCTCATTTAAAGCAACACTAGGTAGTTTTTCGACCTGACAATAATGTTTCAAAACTCAGTTAAGTGGTAGAAAAACGGTTAATAGGACAAATGGTGCTGCCTCTGCAGCCTGAGGGGGGTCACGCCCGCTGCAACCGCACTGTGTAACTTCCCGGAGCAGGTAGGTTCCTATCTGCTGTAAAGGCGTCTAGTGCGACCTGCTTTACGGCAGAAGTCACATGTTTACTCGCCGGTGGTACTGTATTTAGCCAGCAGCTACTTGGATTTTTACTGAACCAACGCCATGGCCGAGCCAGCTAAGAAAGCCAAGAAGGTCTTGTCTGAGGAGGCAAAGAAGAGAAGGAGAGAAAGTGATACAATACGAGCCCGAACACGGATAAATGTTGGACCAGCTTACACTCGGTGGCGCGAGCTGAAAGAGGAAAAGGGCTTGAAGACTTATGGTGACCTGGCCTTGCTGCTACTGGATTTGTAAGTCATATTACATATATACAAATTTATTATCTTATCGAGTTTTACTTTGAATTGATTTGTTGTTATGTGGTGTTCATTGGGGCACTATGGGCCCTATCTTACGCCAGAGTCCCTAAACCCGTTATTTGGGGATTTAGCATTGCGTAAGAGGCATTCCCCCGCAAAAGTTGCTATCTTGCACACCTGCATATATCCCTAAAACACCTGCGCGACCCATTATATTATGCATAGGCGTGGTTTGGGTGTTACGCCAGTTAAACCAATCAGTGTGCCAGGTGCCATGGCCTTTAGGAGCAGGCTGCGCTATCCCAAATCATCAAACCGAAACCCGTGATAGAGAGAGGCAGGTCGCCACGTTTCTTCGAAGATGAAGTTAAACTGCTCTTGCATGAGGTCAAATCAAGGCAGGGGTGGATCTGTTTTTGTTAAGTTAATCATGAATTGTATTATTATTATTATTATTATTATTTGACATTGACATATTGTTTAATGTTTGGTATGTAATAAAAAAAAACATAAAGCCTACCCCTTTTGTGATGGAAACTTCAAAAAAAAAAAAAGAAAAAGAAAAAAATGCATTTCGCCATGCACTTCCAACTCCCTCTCCCGACTGAAATGAAGCATAGAACAAAATCCCATTTTAGACTGCTGTTATAGCCGAGCTTACGGCAGATTGGGTCATGCTTCCAATTGAGCTGAGTGGGTGTTGGAATGACCCACTAGCATAGAAAAACAGTGCCACAGTAACCCTAACAGTAACGGGTAAGGCATACGGACAGCTGGCAGCGGTGTAAACATCATCTGCAACCAGGTGACATAATTCCGTCACTGCCTGGACGGAGAGGCGCAGTTTTGTCCGCATTCTCGTTCTGTGGGAAATAATACTTGTATTGTATTATTATAATTTTAGAAAATTATATATAATATATCATAAATATATATTATATATAATAATTGAAGACCTGTGTGCAAGAAGTACCTAAGTCACAAAATAATACTTTTTGAGATTTTGGGGTCAAAGTTTTTCAAAACAAATTGCAGATCATGACAATGGACAATGGAAACGCACCAATACACAAGACTTGAGCGCTTCTTTGCAGAAATCTTTGGTATCAGATGATGCTCTGGCCATTGTGGCTTTTGATACTGGTGTCAGCTCATTTTTGCAAAATGACTTAAGTACTTCTTGCACACAGGTCTTCAATTATATATTATAAAAAGGAAAAAAAGATTGATACAAAATACAAACAATATAGACTTACCTGTAAAAGGGGGGCCCCAGGGGGGTTT
>CM056199.1:107233506-107301437 GCA_029692085.1 Gymnothorax javanicus
TAATGCTAACTTGCTAATGCTAGCGATCTAATTCTAGTTCTAATATCTGATCATTTTCATACTGTATAGTGCTCTATGATAGAAATAAGATGAGACGGGCATTAAAGGAAATAACCCTTCATGGGAATATTAGATTAAATGGCATGAAAGCTTAACCCTTCTTATAAATTCAAATACAGCAATGTTAAAGTTAGAATGCTAATGCTAACTTGCTAATGCCAGCGATCTAATGCTAGTGCTAATATCTGGTCATTTTCATTCTGTGCGTGTCTCTATGATGGAAATAAGAGATCAGATGGCATTAAAGCATAACCCCGTCATGGCAATATGAGATTAAATGGGATTAAAAGCTTAACCTTCTTGTATAAATTCAAATCCAGCAATTTTAAAGTTTGAATGCTAATTCTAACTTGCTATGCTAGCGATCTAATGCTAGTTCTAAAATCTGGTCATTTTTTTCATACTTTACGTGTCCTCTATGATGGAAAAAAAAGATCAGATGGCATTAAAGCATAACCCTTCATGGGAATATGAAATTAAATGGCATTAAAGCTGAACCCTTCTTGTATATATGCAAATACAGCAATGTTAAAGTTTGAATGCTAATGCTAACTTGCTAATGCTAGCGGTCTAATGCTAGTGCTAATATCTCGTCATTGTCATTTCTGTCTTTGATGGAAATAAGAAATCAGGTGGTATAAAAAGCATAACCCTTCTAGCAATATGAGATTAAATGGCATTAACCCTTCTTGTATATTGCAAATACAGCAATGTTTGCATTTAAGCATCTGATGCTAGTTCATCTGATCATACTGTATGTGTCCTTTATGATAAATAAGAGATCAGATTATTAAAGCATAACCCTTCATGGCAATATGAGATTAAATGGCATTAAAGCTTAACCCTTCTGTATATATATATGCAAATACAGCAAGTTAAATTTGAATGCTAATGCTAACTTGCTAATGCTAGCGATTATCAAATGCTAGTGCTAATTTCTGGTCATTGTCATACTTGTTCGTGGTCCTCTTTGATGGTAATAATTGATCACTTGGCATTTAAGCATATCCTTCATATGAATATTTGAATAGATGGCATTAAAGCTTAACCCTTCTTGTATATATGCAAATACAGCAATGTTAAATTTGAATGCTAATGCTAACTGCTAATATGTAGCGATCTAATGCTAGTGCAAATATCTGTTCATTTTCATACTGTTGCGTGTCTCTTTAATGGAAATAAGAGATCAGATGCCTTTAAAGCATAACCCTTCATGGGAATATGAGATTAAATGGCATTAAAGCTTAACCCTTCTTGTATAAATTCAAATACAAAATGTTAAAGTTTGAATGCTAACGCTAACTTGCTAATGCTAGCGATCTAATGCTAGTGCTAATATCTGGACATTGTCATACTGTATGTGTCCTCTAGATGAAAATAATTGGTCAGATGGCATTAAGCATATCCTTCATCTGAATATTGAATAGATGCCATTAAAGCTAACCCTTCTTGTATATATACAAATACAGCAATGTTAAAGTTTGAATGCTAATGCTAACTTCACTAATGCTAGCGATCAAATGCTAGTGCTAATATCTGGTCATTTTCATACTGTACTTGTCTCTATGATGGAAATAAGAGATCAGATGGCTTTAAAGCATAACCCTTCATGGGAATATGAGATTAAATGGCATTAAAAGCTTAACCCTTCTTGTATAAATTCAAATACAGCAATGTTAAAAGTTTGAATACTAATACTAACTTTGCTAATGCTAGCGATCTAATGCTAGTGCTAATATCTGGTCATTTTCATTCTGCACGTGTCCTCTATGATGGAAATAAGAGATCAGATGGCATTAAAAGCATAACCCTTCATGGCAATATGAGATTAAATGGCATTAAAAGCTGAACCCTTCTTGTATAAATTCAAATAAAGCAATGTTAAAGTTTGAATGCTAATGCTAACTTGCTAATGCTAGCGATCTAATGCTAGTGCTAATATCTGGTCATTTTCATATCCTGTATGTGTTCCTCTATGATGGTAATAATTGATCACTTGGCATTTAAGCATAACCCTTCATATGAATATGTGAATGGATGGCATTAAGCTTAACCCTTCTTGTATATATGCAAATTCAGCAATGTTAAAATTTGAATGCTAATGCTAACTTGCTAATGCTGGCGATTTAATGCTAGTGCTAATATCTGGTCATTTTCATACTGTAACGTGTCTCTATGATGGAAATAAGAGATCAGATGGCATTAAAGCATAACCCTTCATGGGAATATGAGATTAAATGGCATTAAAAGCTTAACCCTTCTTGTTTAAATTCAAATACAGCAATGTTAAAAGTTTGAATGCCAATGCTAACTTGCTAATGCTAGCGATCTAATGCTGGTTCTAAAATATCTCGTCATTTTCATACTAACACGTGTCTCTATGATGGAAATAAGAGATCAGATGGCTTTAAAAGCATAACCCTTCATGGGAATATTGATTAAATGGCATTAAAGCTTAACCCTCTCTTGTATATATGCAAATAAAGCAATGTTGAAAGTTTGAATGCTAATGCTAACTTGCGTTCTAGCGATCTAATGCTAGTGCAAATATCTGGTCATTTTCATACTGCACGTGTCCTCTATGATGGGAAATAAGAGATGAGATGGCATTAAAAAGCATAACCCTTCATGGCAATATTTGATTAATGGCATTAAAAGCTTTAACCCTTCTTGTTTATATGCAAATACAGCAATATTAAAGTTTGAATGCTAATGCTAACTTGCTAATGCTAGCGATCTAATGCTAGTGCTAATATATGGTCATTGTCATCCTGTATGTGTCCTCTATGATGGTAATAAATGATCCAGATGGCATTTAAGCACTTATCCCTTCATATGAATATGTGAATGGATGGCATTGAAGCTTAACCCTTCTTGTATATATGCAAATTCAGCAATGTTAAAATTTGAATGCTAATGCTAACTTGCTAATGCTGGCGATCAAATGCTAGTGCAAATATCTGGTCATTTTCATACTGTACGTGTCCTCTATGATGGAAATAAGAGATCAGGTGGCATTAAAGCATAACCCTTCATGGCAATATGAGATTAAATGGCATTAAAGCTTAACCCTTCTTGTTTATATACAAATACAGCAATATTAAAGTTTGAATGCTAATGCTAACTTGTTAATGCTAGCGATCTAATGCTATGCTAATTTCTGGTCATTGTCATACTGTACTTGTCCTCTTTGATGGAAATAATTGATCACTTGGCATTTAAGCATATCCCTTCATATGAATATGTGAATAGATGGCATTAAAGCATAACCCTTCTTGTATATATGCACATACAGCAATGTTAATATTTGAATGCCAATGCTAACTTGCTAATGCTAGCGATCTAATGCTAGTGCTAATATCTGGTCATTTTCATACTGTTGTAAACTCTATGATGGATAAGAGATCAGATGCCTTTAAAAGCAAAACCCTTCATGGGAATATGAGATTTAATGGCATTAAAAGCAACCCTTCTTGTATATATGCAAATACAGCAATGTTAAAGTTTGAATGCTAATTCTAACTTGCTAATGCTAGCGATTTAATTTTATATCTGGTCTTTTTCATACTGTTCAAGTCCTCTTTAATGGAAATAAAGAGATCAGATGCCTTTAAAGCATAACCCTTCATGGGAATATGAAGTTAAATGGCATTAAAGCTGAACCCTTCTAGTAAATATGCAAATATAGCAATGTTAAAAGGAATGCTAATGCTAACTTGCAAATGCTAGCGATCTAATGCTAGTGCTAATGTCTGGTCATTGTCATCCTGTATGCGTCCTCTAGATGGAAATAAGAGATCAGATGGCATGAAAGCATAACCCTTCATGGCAATATAAGATTAAATGGCATTAAAGCTTAACCCTTCTTGTATATATACAAATACAGCAATGTTAAAGTTTGAATGCTAATGCTAACTTGCTAATGCTAGCGATCTAATGATATTGCTAATATCTGGTCATTTTCATACTGTACTTGTGCTCTATGATGGAAATAAGAGATGAGATGGCATTAAAGCATAACCCGTCATGGGAATATGAGATTAAATGGCATTAAAGCTTAACCCTTCTTGTATAAATTCAAATACAGCAATGTTAAAGTTTGAATACTAATGCTAAACTTGCTAATGCTAGCGATCTAATGCTAGTGCTAATATCTGGTCATTTTTCATTATGTACTTGTCTCTATGATGGAAATAAGAGATCAGATGGCTTTAAAGCATAACCCTTCATGGCAATATGAGATTTAAATGGCATTAAAAGCTTAACCCTTCTTGTATAAATTCAAATACAGCAATGTTAAAGTTTGAATGCTAATGCTAACTTGCAAATGCTAGCCGATCTAATGTTAGTTCTAATATCTGGTCATTTTCATACTGTCGTTTCCTCTTTGATGGAAATAAGAGATCAGATGGCATTAAAGCATAACCCTTCATGGGAATATGAGATTAAATGTCATTAAAGCTTAACCCTTCTTGTATATATGCAAATGCAGCAATGTTAAAGTTTGAATGCAAATGTTAACTTGTTAATGCTAGCGATCTAATGCTAGTGCTAATATCTGGTCATTGTCATACTGTACTTGTCCTTTTTTATGGAAATAAGAGATCAGGTGGTATGAAAGCATAACCCTTCATGGCAATATGAGATTAAATGACATTAAGGCTTAACCCTTCTTGTATATATGCAAATACAGCAATGTTAAAGTTTGAATGCTAATGCTAACTTGCTAATGCTAGTGATCTAATGCTAGTGCTAATATCTGGTCATTGTCATACTCTAATTGTCCTCTTTGATGGAAATAAGAGATCAGGTGGTATAAAAGCATAACCCTTCATGGCAATATGAGATTAAATGGCATTAAAGCTTAACCCTTCTTGTATATATGCAAATACAGCAATGTTAAAGTTTGAATGCTAATGCTAACTTGCTAATGCTAGCGATCTGATGCTAGTGCTAATATCTGGTCATTGTCATACTGAACGTGTCCTCTATGATGGAAATAAGAGATCAGATGGCTTTAAAGCATAACCCTTCATGGCAATGTGAGATTAAATGGCATTAAAGCTTAACCCTTCTTGTATATATGCAAATACAGCAATATTAAAGTTTGAATGCTAATGCTAACTTGTTAATGCTAGCGATCTAATGCTAGTGCTAATATCTGGTCATTATCATAGTGTTCGTGTACTCTATGATGGAAATAAGAGATCAGATGGTATTAAAGCATAACCCTTCATGGCAATATGAGATTAAATGGCATTAAAGCTTAACCCTTCTTGTATATATGCAAATACAGCAATGTTAAAGTTTGAATGCTAATGCTAACTTGCTAATGCTAGCGATCTGATGCTAGTGCTAATATCTGGTCATTGTCATACTGTACGTGTCCTCTATGATGGAAATAAGAGATCAGATCATTTTTAAGCATAACCCTTCATGGCAACATGAGATTAAATGGCATTAAAGCTTAACCCTTCTTGTATTAATTCAAATACAGCAATGTTAAACTTTGAATGCTAATGCTAACTTGCTAATGCTAGCGATCTAATGCTAGTGCGAATATCTGGACATGGTCATCCTGAATGTGTCCTCTAGATGAAAATAAGAGATCAGGTGGCATGAAAGCATAACCCTTCATGGCAATATGAGATTAAATGGCATTAAGCTTAACCCTTCTTGTATATATACAAATACAGCAATGTTAAAATTTGAATGCTAATGCTAACTTGCTAATGCTAGAGATCTAATGCTATTGCTAATATCTGTTCATTTTCATACTGTACTTGTGCTCTATGATGGAAATAAGAGATCAGATGGCATTAAAGCATAACCCTTCATGGAATATATGAGATTAAATGGCATTAAAGCTTAACCCTTCATGTATAAATTCAAATACAGCAATGTTAAAGTTTGAATACTAATACTAACTTTGCTAATGCTAGCGATCTAATGCTAGTGCTAATATCTGGTCATTTTTTTTCATTCTGTATGCGTGTCCTCTTTAATGAAAATAAGAGATCAGATGGCATTAAAGCATAACCCTTCATGGCAATATGAGATTAAATGGCATTAAAAAGCAACCCTTCTTGTATAAATTCAAATACAGCAATGTTAAAGTTTGAATACCAATGCTAACGCTAATGCTAGCGATCTAATGCTAGTTCTAAAATCTCGTCATTTTCATACTATGCGTTTCTCTATGATGGAAATAATTGATCAGATGGCATTAAAGCATAACCCTTCATGGGAATATGAGATTAAATGGCATTAAAGCTTAACCCTTCTTGTATATATGCAAATACAGCAATGTTAAAGTTTGAATGCTAATGTTAACTTGATAATGCTAGCGATCTAATGCTAGTGCTAATATCTGGTCATTGTCATACTGTACTTGTCCTCTTTGATGGAAATAAGAGATCAGGTGGTATTAAAGCATAACCCTTCATGGCAAAATGAGATTAAATGGCATGAAAGCTTAACCTTTCTTGTATATATACAAATACAGTCATGTTAAAGTTTGAATGCTAATGGTAGCGATCTAATGCTAGTGCTAATATCTGGTCATTCTCATACTATATGTGTCCTCTATGATGGAAATAAGAGATCAGATGGTATTAAAGCATAACCCTTCATGGCAATATGAGATTAAATGGCATTAAAGCTTAACCCTCCTTGTATATATACAAATAAAGCAAAGTGAAAGTTTGAATGCTAATGCTAACTTGCCAATGCTAGCGATCTAATGCAAGTGCAAATATCTGGTCATTTTCATACTGCACGTGTCCTCTATGATGGAAATAAGAGATGAGACGGCATTAAAGCATAACCCTTCATGGCAATATGAGATTAAATGTCATTAAAGCTTAACCCTTCTTGTTTATATGCAAATACAGCAATATTAAAGTTTGAATGCTAATGCTAACTTGCTAATGCTAGCGATCTAATGCTAGTGCTAATATATGGTCATTGTCATCCTGTATGTGTCCTCTATGATGGTAATAATTGATCACTTGGCATTTAAGCATATCCCTTCATATGAATATGTGAATGGATGGCATTAAAGCTTAACCCTTCTTGTATATATGCAAATTCAGCAATGTTAAAATTTGAATGCTAATGCTAACTTGCTAATGCTAGCGATCAAATGCTAGTCCAAATATCTGGTCATTTTCATACTGTACGTGTCCTCTATGATGGAAATAAGGGATCAGATGGCATTAAAGCATAACCCTTCATGGCAATATGAGATTAAATGGCATTAAAGCTTAACCCTTCTTGTTTATATACAAATACAGCAATATTAAAGTTTGAATGCTAATGCTAACTTGTTAATGCTAGCGATCTAATGCTAGTGCTAATATCTGGTCATTTTCATACTGTTCGTGTACTCTATGATGGATATAAGAGATCAGATGCCTTTAAAGCATAACCCTTCATGGGAATATGAGATTTAATGGCATTAAAGCTTAACCCTTCTTGTATATATGCAAATACAGCAATGTTAAAGTTTGAATGCTAATTCTAACTTGCTAATGATAGCGATTTAAAGCTAGTGCTAATATCTGGTCATTTTCATACTGTTCGTGTCCTCTTTAATGGAAATAAGAGATCAGATGCCTTTAAAGCATAACCCTTCATGGGAATATGAGATTAAATGGCATTAAAGCTGAACCCTTCTTGTAAATATGCAAATATAGCAATGTTAAAGTTTGAATGCTAATGCTAACTTGCAAATGCTAGCGATCTAATGCTAGTGCGAATGTCTGGTCATTGTCATCCTGTATGTGTCCTCTAGATGGAAATAAGAGATCAGATGGCATTAAAGCATAACCCTTCATGGCAATATGAGATTAAATGGCATTAAAGCTTAACCCTTCTTGTATATATACAAATACAGCAATGTTAAAGTTTGAATGCTAATGCTAACTTGCTAATGCTAGCGATCTAATGCTATTGCTAATATCTGGTCATTTTCATACTGTACTTGTGCTCTATGATGGAAATAAGAGATGAGATGGCATTAAAGCATAACCCTTCATGGGAATATGAGATTAAATGGCATTAAAGCTTAACCCTTCTTGTATAAATTCAAATACAGCAATGTTAAAGTTTGAATACTAATGCTAACTTGCTAATGCTAGCGATCTAATGCTAGTGCTAATATCTGGTCATTTTCATTATGTACGTGTCCTCTATGATGGAAATAAGAGATCAGATGGCATTAAAGCATAACCCTTCATGGCAATATGAGATTAAATGGCATTAAAGCTTAACCCTTCTTGTATAAATTCAAATACAGCAATGTTAAAGTTTGAATGCCAATGCTAACTTGCTAATGCTAGCGATCTAATGTTAGTTCTAATATCTCGTCATTTTCATACTGTACGTTTCCTCTATGATGGAAATAAGAGATCAGATGGCATTAAAGCATAACCCTTCATGGGAATATGAGATTAAATGTCATTAAAGCTTAACCCTTATGTATATATGCAAATACAGCAATGTTAAAGTTTGAATGCAAATGTTAACTTGTTAATGCTAGCGATCTAATGCTAGTGCTAATATCTGGTCATTGTCATACTGTACTTGTCCTCTTTTATGGAAATAAGAGATCAGGTGGTATTAAAGCATAACCCTTCATGGCAATATGAGATTAAATGACATTAAAGCTTAACCCTTCTTGTATATATGCAAATACAGCAATGTTAAAGTTTGAATGCTAATGCTAACTTGCTAATGCTAGTGATCTAATGCTAGTGCTAATATCTGGTCATTGTCATACTGTAATTGTCCTCTTTGATGGAAATAAGAGATCAGGTGGTATTAAAGCATAACCCTTCATGGCAATACGAGATTAAATGGCATTAAAGCTTAACCCTTCTTGTATATATACAAATACAGTCATGTAAAAGTTTGAATACTAATGCTAGCTATCTAATGCTAATGCTAATATCTGGTCATTCTCATACTGTATGTGTCCTCCATGATGGAAATAAGAGATCAGATGGTATTAAAGCATAACCCTTCATGGCAATATGAGATTAAATGGCATTAAAGCTTATCCCTTCTTGTATATTTACAAATAAAGCAATGTTAAAGTTTGAATGCTAATGCTAACTTGCTAATGCTAGCGATCTAATGCTAGTGCTAATATATGGTCATTGTCATCCTGTATGTGTCCTCTATGATGGAAATAAGAGATCAGATGGCATTAAAGCAAAACCCTTCATTGCAATATGAGATTAAATGGCATTAAAGCTTAACCCCTTCTTGTATATATACAAATACAGCAATATTAAAGTTTGAATGCTAATGCTAACTTGTTAATGCTAGCGATCTAATGTTAGTGCTAATATCTGGTCATTTTCATACTGTACTTGTCCTCTAAGATGGAAATAAAGAGATCAGATGGCATTAAAGCATAACCCTTCATATGAATATGAGATTAAATGGCATTAAAAGCTAAACCCTTCTTGTATAAATTCAAATACAGCAATGTTAAAGTTTGAATGCTAATGCTAACTTGCTAATGCTAGCGATCTAATGCTAGTGCTAATATCTGGTCATTCTCATACTGTATGTGTCCTCCATGATGGAAATAAAGATCAGATGGCATTAAAGCATAACCCTTCATGGCAATATGAGATTAAATGGCATTAAAGCTTAACCCTTCTTTTATATATACAAATAAAGCAATGTTAAAGTTTGAATGCTAATGCTAACTTGTTAATGCTAGCAATCTAATGTTAGTGCTAATATCTGGTCATTTTCATACTGTACTTGTCCACTATGATGGAAATAAGAGATCAGATGTCATTAAGCATAACCCTTCATAGAATATGAGATTAAATGGCATTAAAAGCTAAACCCTTCTTGTATAAATTCAAATACAGCAATGTTAAAGTTTGAATGCTAATGCTAACTTGCTAATGCTAGCGATCTAATGCTAGTGCTAATATCTGGTCATTTTCATACTGTACTTGTCCACTATGCGGGAAATAAGAGATAAGATGGCATTAAAGCATAACCCTTCATGGGAATGTGAGATTAAATGGCATTAAAGCTTAACCCTTCTCGTATATATGCTAATACAGCAATGTTAAAGTTTGAATGCTAATGCTAACTTGCTAATGCTAGCGATTTAATGCTAGTGCTAATATCTGGTCATTGACATCGTGTATGTGTCCTCTAGATGGAAATGAGAAATCAGATGGCATAAAAACATAACCCTTCATGGCAATATGAGATTAAATGGCATTAAAGCTAAACCCTTCTTGTATATATACAAATACAGCAATGTTAAAGTTTGAATGCTAATGCGAACTTGCTAATGCTAGCGATCTAATGCTATTGCTAATATCTGGTCATTTTCATATTGTACTTGTGCTCTATGATACAAATAAGAGATCCAGCGGCATTAAAAGCATAACCCTTCATGGGAATATTAGATTAAATGGCATTAAAGCTTAACCCTTCTTGTATAAATTCAAATAGAGCAATGTTAAAGTTAGAATGCTAATGCTAACTTGCTAATGCCAGCGATCTAATGCTAGTGCTAATATCTGGAGATTTTCAATCTGTACGTGTCCTCTATGATGGAAATAAGAGATCAGATGGCATTAAAGCATAACCCTTCATGGCAATATGAGATTAAATGGCATTAAAGCTTAACCCTTCTTGTATAAATTCAAATCCAGCAATGTTAAACTTTGAATGCTAATGCTAACTTGCTAATGCTAGCGATCTAATGCTAGTTCTAATATCTAAATCATTTTCATACTCACGTTTCCTCTATGATGGAAATAAGAGATCAGATGGCATTAAAGCATAACCCTTCTTGTATATATACAAAATTTAAAGTTTGAATGCTAATGCTAGCGACCCTAATGCTAGTGTTAATATCTGGTCATTATCATACTGTATGTGTCCTCTATGATGAAATAAGAGATCAGATGGTATTAAAGCTAACCCTTCATGGCAATATGAGATTAAATGGCATTAAAGCTTAACCCTTCTTGTATATATGCAAATACAGCAAAGTTAAGTTTGAATGCTAATGCTAATGCTAATGCTAGTTATCCAATGCAATGCTAATTTCTGGTCATTGTCATCCTGTTTGTGTCCTCTTGATGGTAATAATTGATCAGATGGCATTTAAGCATATCCTTCATATGAATATGTGAATGGATGGCATTAAAGCTTAACCCTTCTTTGAATATATGCAAATTCAGCAATGTTAAAAATTTGAATGCTAATGCTAACTTGCTAATGCTAGCGATCTAATGCTAGTGCTAATATCTGGTCATTTTTCAAACTGTTCGTGTCCTCTATGATGGATATAAGAGATCAGATGGCTTTAAAGCATAACCCTTCATGGGAATATGATATTAAATGGCATTAAAAGCTTAACCCTTCTTGTATAAATTCAAACCAGCAATGTTAAAGTTTGAATGCTAATGCTAACTTGCTAATGCTAGAGATCTAATGCTAGTGCTAATATCTGGTCATTGTCATCCTGTATGTGTCTCTATGATGGTGGATCATTTGGCATTTAAGTATATCCTTCATATGAATATGTGAATAGATGGCATTAAATAACCCTTCATGGGAATATGAGATTAAATGGCATTAAAAGCTTAGCCCCTTCTTGTATATATGCAAATTCAGCAATGTTAAAATTTGAATGCTAATGCTAACTTGCTAATGCTAGCGATCTAATGCTAGTGCTAATATCTGGTCATTGTCATACTGTACTTGTCCTCTTTGATGGAAATAAGAGATCAGGTGGTATAAAAGCATAACCCTTCATGGCAAAATGAGATTTAATGGCGTTAGACCTTAACCCTTCTTGTATATAAACAAATACAGTCATGTTAAAGTTTGAATGCTAATGCAAGCAATCTAATGCTAGTGCTAATATCTGGTCATTATCATACTGTATGTGTCCTCTATGATGGAAATAAGAGATCAGATGGTATTAAAGCATAAACCCTTCATGGCAATATGAGATTAAATGGCATTAAAGCTTAACCCTTCTTGTATATATGCAAATACAGCAAAGTAAAAGTTTGAATGCTAATGCTAACTTGCTAATGCTAGTTATCTAATGCTAGTGCTAATTTCTGGTCATTGTCATACTGTACGTGTCCTCTTTGATGGTAATAATTGATCACTTGGCATTTAAGCATATCCCTTCATATGAATATGTGAATGGATGGCATTAATGCTTAACCCTTCTTGTATATATGCAAATTCAGCAATGTTAAAATTTGAATGCTAATGCTAACTTGCTAATGCTAGCGATCTAATGCTAGTGCAAATATCTGGTCATTTTCATACTGTGCTTGTCCTCTATGATGGAAATAAGAGATCAGATGGCATTAAAAGCATAACCCTTCATGGCAATATGAGATTAAATGGCATTAAAAGCTTAACCCTTCTTGTTTATATACAAATACAGCAATATTAAAGTTTGAATGCTAATGCTAACTTGTTAATGCTAGCGATCTAATGCTAGTGCTAATTTCTGGTCATTGTCATACTGTCGTGTCCTCTTTGATGGTAATAATTGATAAGATGGCATTTAAGCATATCCTTCATATGAATATGTGAATAAATGGCATTAAAAGCTTAACCCTTCTTGTATATATGCAAATACAGCAATGTTAAAATTTGAATGCTAATGCTAACTTGCTAATGCTAGCGATCTAATGCTAGTGCTAATATCTGGTCATTTTCATACTGTTATGTGTACTCTATGATGGAAATAAAGAGATCAGATGCCTTTAAAGCATAACCCTTCATGGGAATATGAGATTTAATGGCATTAAAGCTTAACCCTTCTTGTATATATGCAAATACAGCAATGTTAAAGTTTGAATGCTAATGCTAACTTGCTAATGCTAGCGATTTAATGCTAGTGCTTATATCTCGTCATTTTTCATACTGTTACGTGTCCTCTTTAATGGAAATAAAGAGATCAAATGGCTTTAAAGCATAACCCTTCATGGGAATATGAGATTAAATGGAATTAAAGCTGAACCCTTCTTGTAAATATGCAAATACAGCAATGTTAAAGTTTGAATGCTAATGCTAACTTGCTAATGCTAGCGATCTAATGCTAGTGCTAATATCTGGTCATTTTCATCCTGTATTTGTCCTCTAGATGGAAATAAAGAGATCAGATGGCATTAAAAAGCATAACCCTTCATGGCAATATAAGATTAAATGGCATTAAAGCTTAACCCTTCTTGTATATATACAAATACAGCAATGTTAAAGTTTGAATGCTAATGCTAACTTGCTAATGCTAGCGATCTAATGCTATTGCTAATATCTGGTCATTTTCATACTGTACTTGTGCCTCTATGATGGAAATAAAGAGATGAGATGGCATTAAAGCATAACCCTTCATGGGAATATGAGATTAAATGGCATTAAAAGCTTAACCCTTCTTGTATAAATTCAAATACAGCAATGTTAAAAGTTTGAATACTAATGCTAACTTGCTAATGCTAGCGATCTAGTGCTAGTGCTAATATCTAGTCATTTTCATTCTGTCGTGTCCTCTATGATGGAAAATAAGATCAGATGGCATTAAAAGCATAACCCTTCATGGGAATATGAGATTAAATGGCATTAAAAATTAACCCTTCTTGTATAAATTCAAATACAGCAATGTTAAAGTTTGAATGCTAATGCTAACTTGCTAATGCTAGCGATCTAATGCTAGTTCTAATATCTCGTCATTTTCATACTGTACGTTTCCTCTATGATGGAAATAAGAGATCAGATGGCATTAAAGCATAACCCTTCATTGGAATATGAGATTAAATGGCATTAAAGCTTAACCCTTCTTGTATATATGCAAATACAGCAATGTTAAAGTTTGAATGCTAATGTTAACTTGTTAATGCTAGCGATCAATGCTAGTGCTAATATCTGGTCATTGTCATACTGTACTTGTCCTCTCTTATGGAAATAAGAGATCAGGTGGTATTAAAGCATAACCCTTCATGGCAATATGAGATTAAATGGCATTAAAGCTTAACCCTTCTTGTATATATGCAAATACAGCAATGTTAAAGTTTGAATGCTAATGCTAACTTGCTAATGCTAGTGATCTAATGCTAGTGCTAATATCTGGTCATTGTCATACTGTAATTGTCCTCTTTGATGGAAATAAGAGATCAGGTGGTATTAAAGCATAACCCTTCATGGCAATATGAGATTAAATGGCATTAAAGCTTAACCTTTCTTGTATATATACAAATACAGTCATGTTAAAGTTTGAATGCTAATGCTAACGATCTAATGCTAGTGCTAATATCTGGTCATTCTCATACTGTATGTGTCCTCTATGATGGAAATAAGAGATCAGATGGTATTAAAGCATAACCCTTCATGGCGATATGATATTAAATGGCATTAAAGCTTATCCCTTCTTGTATATTTACAAATACAGCAATATTAAAGTTTGAATGCTAATGCTAACTTGTTAATGCTAGCGATCTAATGTTAGTGCTAATATCTGGTCATTTTCATACTGTACTTGTCCTCTATGATGGAAATAAGAGATCAGATGGCATTAATGCATAACCCTTCATGGAATATGAGATTAAATGGCATTAAAGCTAAACCCTTCTTGTATAAATTCAAATACAGCAATGTTAAAGTTTAAATGCTAATGCTAACTTGCTAATGCTAGCGATCTAATGCTAGTGCTAATATGTGGTCATTCTCATACTGTATGTTTCCTCCATGATGGAAATAAGAGATCAGATGGTATTAAAGCATAACCCTTCATGGCAATATGAGATTAAATGGCATTAAAGCTTAACCCTTCTTTTATATATACAAATAAAGCAATGTTAAAGTTTGAATGCTAATGCTAACTTGCTAATGCTAGCGATCTAATGCTAGTGCTAAAACATCGTCATTGTCATCCTGTATGTGTCCTCTATGATGGAAATAAGAGATCAGATGGTATTAAAGCATAACCCTTCATGGCAATATGAGATTAAATGGCATTAAAGCTTACCCTTCTTGTATATATACAAATAAAGCAATGTTAAAGTTTGAATGCTAATGCTAACTTGTTAATGCTAGCAATCTAATGTTAGTGCTAATATCTGGTCATTTTCAAACTGTACTTGTCCTCTATGATGGAAATAAGAGATCAGAGGGCATGAATGCATAACCCTTCATGGGAATATGAGATTAAATGGCATTAAAGCTAAACCCTTCTTGTATAAATTCAAATACAGCAATGTTAAAGTTTGAATGCTAATGCTAGCGATCTAATGCTAGTGCAAATATCTGGTCATTTTCATACTGTACATTTCCTCTATGCTGGAAGTAAGAGATCAGATGGCATTAAAGCATAACCCTTCATGGGAATATGAGATTAAATGGCATTAAAGCTTAACTCTTCTTGTATATATACAAATAAAGCAATGTTAAAGTTTGAATGCTAATGCTAACTTGCTAATGCTAGCGATCTAATGCTAGTGCTAATATCTGGTCATTGTCATCGAGTATGTGTCCTCTAGATGGAAATGAGAAATCAGATGGCATTAAAGCATAACCCTTCATGGCAATATGAGATAAAATGGAATTAAAGCTAAACCCTTCTTGTATATATACAAATACAGCAATGTTAAAGTTTGAATGCTAATGCTAACTTGCTAATGCTAGCGATCTAATGCTATTGCTAATATCTGGTCATTTTCATACTGTACTTGTCCTCTATGATGGAAATAAGAGATCAGATGGCATTTAAGCATATCCCTTCATATGAATATGTGATTAAATGGCATTAAAGCTTAATCCTTCTTGTATAAATTCAAATACAGCAATGTTGAAGTTAGAATGCTAATGCTAACTTGCTAATGCCAGCGATCTAATGCTAGTTCTAAAAAATCTGGTCATTTTCATACTGTATGCGTTTCTCTATGATGGAAATAAAGAGATCAGATGGCATTAAAAAGCATAACCCTTCATGGGAATATGAGATTAAATGGCATTAAAGCTTAACCCCTTCTTGTATATATGCAAATACAGCAATGTTAAAGTTTGAATGCTAATGCTAACTTGCTAATGCTAGCGATCTAATGCTAGTGCTAATATCTGGTCATTGTCATACTGTTCGTGTCCTCTTTGATGGAAATAAGAGATCAGATGGCATTAAAGCATAACCCTTCATGGGAATATGAGATTAAATGGCATTAAAGCTTAACCCTTCTTGTATATATGCTAATACAGCAATGTAAAGTTTGAATGCTAATGCTAACTTGCTAATGCTAGCGATCTAATGCTAGTGCTAATATCTGGACATTGTCATCGTGTATGTGTCCTCTAGATGGAAATGAGAAATCAGATGGCATTAAAGCTGAACCCTTCATGGCAATATGAGATTGAATGGCATTAAAGCTAAACCCTTCTTGTATATATACAAATACAGCAATGTTAAAGTTTGAATGCTAATGCTAACTTGCTAATGCTAGCGATCTAATGCTATTGCTAACATCTGGTCATTTTCATACTGTACTTGTGCTCTATGATAGAAATAAGAGATAAGACGGCATTAAAGCATAACCCTTCATGGGAATATTAGATTAAATGGCATTAAAGCTTAACCCTTCTTGTATAAATTCAAATAAAGCAATGGTAAAGTTTGAATGCTAATGCTAACTTGCTAATGCCAGCGATCGAATACTAGTGCTAATATCTGGTCATTTTCATTCTGTACGTGTCCTCGATGATGGAAATAAGAGATCAGATGGCATTAAAGCATAACCCTTTATGGCAATATGAGATTAAATGGCATTAAAGCTTAAGCCTTCTTGTATAAATTCAAATCCAGCAATGTGAAAGTTTGAATGCCACTGCTAACTTGCTAATGCTAGCAATCTAATGCTAGTTCCAAAAATCTCGTCATTTTCATACTGTACGTTTCCTGTATGATGGAAATAAGAGATCAGATGCCATTAAACCATAACCCTTCATGGGAATATGAGATTAAATTGCATTATAGCTTAGCCCTTCTTGTATATATGCAAATACAGCAATGTTAAAGTTTGAATGCTAATGCTAACTTGCTAATGCTAGCGATCTAATGCTAGTGCTAATATCTGGTCATTGTCATACTGTACTTGTCCTCCTTGATGGAAATAAGAGATCAGCTGGTATAAAAGCATAACCCTTCATGGCAATATGAGATTAAATGGCATTAAAGCTTAACCCTTCTTGTATATATGCAAATACAGCAATGTTAAAGTTTGAATGCTAATGCTAACTTGATAATGCTAGCGATCTAATGCTAGTGCTAATATCTGGTCATTGTCATACTGTACTTGTCCTCTTTGATGGAAATAAGAGATCATGTTGTATTAAAGCATAACCCTTCATGGCAATATGAGATTTAATGGCATTAAAGCTTAACCCTTCTTGTATATATACAAATACAGTCATGTTAATGTTAAAAGCTTTAATGCTAGTGAATTTGCTGTTAATGCTAGTCATTGTCATATCTAATGCTAGTGCTAACCCTTCTTGTATATATGCAAATACAGCAATATTGTTTGTCATTAATGCTAGCGAAATAATGAGTCTAATTTCTGGTCATTGTCATGCTGTACGTGTCCTCTATGATGGAAATAAGAGCATATCAGATGGCTTGTATATATAAATACTGCAATGTTAAAATTTAACCCTTCATGGCAATATGAGATTAAATGGCATTAAATGCTTAACCCTTCTTGTATATATGCAAATACATGCAATGTTAAAGTTTGAATGCTAATTCTAACTTGCTAATGCTAGCGATCTAATGCTAGTGCTAATATCTGGTCATTTTCATACTGTACTTGTGCTCTTTGATGGAAATAAGAGATCAGATGGCATTAAAGCATAACCCTTCATGGGAAATATGAGATTAAATGGCATTAAAGCTTAACCCTTCTTGTATAAATTCAAATACAGCAATGTTAAAGTTTGAATGCTAATGCTAACTTGCTAATGCTAGCGATCTAATGCTAGTGCTAATATCTGGTCATTTTCATCCTGTGTGTCTCTATGATGGAAATAAAGAGATCAGATGGCATTAAAGCATAACCCTTCATGGCAATATGAGATTAAATGGCATTAAAGCTTAACCCTTCTTGTATATATACAAATACAGCAATGTTAAAGTTTGAATGCTAATGCTAACTTGCTAATGCTAGCGATCTAATGCTATTGCTAATATCTGGTCATTTTCATACTGTACTTGTCTCTATGATGGAAATAAGAGATCAGATGGCATTAAAAGCATAACCCTTCTAAATTCAAATATGAGCAATGTTAAAATGGCATTAAAAGCGATCTAATGCTAGTGCTAATATCTGGTTTTTGTATAAATGGAAAAATACAGCAATGTGAATAAAGTTTGAATGCTAATGCTAACTGCTAGCGATCTAATGCTAATGCTATCTGGTCATTTTCGATCTAATGCTTGTGCTCATATCTGGTCATTTTCATGGCATTATGTTTCCTCTATGATACAAATACAGCAATCAGATGGAATTAAATGCTAATAACCCTTCTGGTCATTGGGAATATGATGGTAATAATTAAATGGCATTGGCAAAGCTTAACCCTTCTTGTATATATGCAATGTTAAAATTTATAATGCTAACTTGCTAATGCTAGCATCTAATGCTAGTGCTAATATCTGGTCATGTTCAGCAATGTTAAAACCCTTTGAATATGATTTAATGGCATTATCGCTAACCCTTCTTGTATAATGCAAATACAGCAATGTTAATTGAATGCTAATTCTAATATAGTGATTTAATGCTTGGAATATCTGGTCATTTTCATACTGTTCATGGAAATAAAGATCAGATGCCTTTGATAACCCATCAAATGATTTAAGAGCATTAAAAGCTGAACCCTTCTTGTTAAATGCAAATACAACACTGTTAAGGTTTGAATGCTAATGCTACCTGGCTAATGCTAACCGAATGTCTGGTCATTGTCATCCTTAAAATGAAAGCATAACCCTTCATGGCAATATGTGATTAAATGGCATTAAAAGCAACCCTTCTTGTATATATGCAAATACAGCAATGTTAAAGTTTGAATGCTAATGCTAACTTGCTAATGCTAGCGATCTAATGCTAGTGCTAATATCTGGTCATTGTCATACTGTATGTGTCCTCTGATGGAAATAATAATTGATCACTTGGCATTTAAGCATATCCTTCATATGAATATGTGAATAGATGGCATTAAAACTTAACCCTTCTTGTATATATGCAAATACAGCAATGTTAAAATTTGAATGCTAATGCTAACTTGCTAATGCTAGCGATCTAATGCTAGTGCAAATATCTGGTCATTTTCATACTGTACGTGTCCTCTATGATGGAAATAAGAGATCAGATGGCATTAAAGCATAACCCTTCATGGCAATATGAGATTAAATGGCATTAAAGCTTAACCCTTCTTGTATATATACAAATACAGCAATATTAAAGTTTGAATGCTAATGCTAACTTGTTAATGCTAGCGATCTAATGCTAGTGCTAATTTCTGGTCATTGTCATACTGTACGTGTCCTCTTTGATGGTAATAATTGATCACTTGGCATTTAAGCATATCCCTTCATATGAATATGTGAATAGATGGCATTAAAGCTTAACCCTTCTTGTATATATGGAAATACTGCAATGTTAAAATTTGAATGCTAATGCTAACTTGCTAATGCTACCGATCTAATGCTAGTGCTAATATCTGGTCATTTTCATACTGTTCGTGTCCTCTATGATGGATATAAGAGATCATATGCCTTTAAAGCATAACCCTTCATGGCAATATGAGATTAAATGGCATTAAAGCTTAACCCTTCTTGTATATATGCAAATACAGCAATGTTAAAGTTTGAATGCTAATTCTAACTTGCTAATGATAGCGATTTAATGCTAGTGCTAATATCTGGTCATTTTCATACTGTTCGTGTCCTCTTTAATGGAAATAAGAGATCAGATGCCTTTAAAGCATAACCCATCATGGGAATATGAGATTTAATGGCATTAAAGCTGAAACCTTCTTGTAAATATGAAAATACAGCAATGTTAAAGTTTGAATGCTAATGCTAACTTGCTAATGCTCGCGATCTAATGCTAGTGCGAATGTCTGGTCATTTTCATCCTGTATGTGTCCTCTAGATGGAAATAAGAGATCAGATGGCATGAAAGCATAACCCTTCATGGCAATATGAGATTAAATGGCATTAAAGCTTAACCCTTCTTGTATATATACAAATACAGCAATGTTAAAGTTTGAATGCTAATGCTAACTTGATAATGCTAGCGATCTAATGCTAGTGCTAATATCTGGTCATTTTCATACTGTACTTGTGCTCTATGATGGAAATAAGAGATGAGATGGCATTAAAGCATAACCCTTCATGGGAAAATGAGATTAAATGGCATTAAAGCTTAACCCTTCTTGTATAAATTCAAATACAGCAATGTTAAAGTTTGAATACTAATACTAACTTACTAATGCTAGCGATCTAATGCTAGTGCTAATATCTGGTCATTTTAATTCTGTACGTGTCCTCTATGATGGAAATAAGAGATCAGATGGCATTAAAGCATAACCCTTCATGGCAATATGAGATTAAATGGCATTAAAGCTTAACCCATCTTGTATATATACAAATACAGCAATATTAAAGTTTGAATGCTAATGCTAACTTGTTAATGCTAGCGATCTAATGCAAGTGCTAATTTCTGGTCATTGTCATACTGTACGTGTCCTCTTTGATGGTAATAATTGATCAGATGGCATTTAAAGCATAACCCTTCATATGAATATGTGAATAGATGGCATTTAAGCTTAACCCTTCTTGTATATATGCAAATACAGCAATGTTAAAATTTGAATGCTAATGCTAACTTGCTAATGCTAGCGATCTAATGCTAGTGCTAATATCTGGTCATGTTCATACTGTTCGTGTCCTCGATGATGGATATAAGATTTCAGATGCCTTTAAAGCATAACCCTTCATGGGAATATGAGATTTAATGGCATTAAAGCTTAACCCTTCTTGTATATATGCAAATACAGCAATGTTAAAGTTTGAATGCTAATTCTAACTTGCTAATGATAGCGATTTAATGCTAGTGCTAATATCTGGTCATTTTCATACTGTTCGTGTCCTCTTTAATGGAAATAAGAGATCAGATGCCTTTAAAACATAACCCATCATGGGAATATGAGATTTAATGGCATTAAAGCTGAACCCTTCTTGTAAATATGCAAATACAGCAATGTTAAAGTTTGAATGCTAATGCTAACTTGCTAATGCTAGCGATCTAATGCTAGTGCGAATGTCTGTTCATTGTCATCCTGTATGTGTCCTCTAGATGGAAATCAGAGATCAGATGGCATGAAAGCATAACCCTTCATGGCAATATGTGATTAAATGGCATTAAAGCTTAACCCTTCTTGTATATATACAAATACAGCAATGTTAAAATTTGAATGCTAATGCTAACTTGCTAATGCTAGCGATCTAATGCTATTGCTAATATCTGGTCATTTTCATACTGTACTTGTGCTCTATGATGGAAATAAGAGATGAGATGGCATTAAAGCATAACCCTTCATGGGAATATGAGATTAAATGGCATTAAAGCTTAACCCTTCTTGTATAAATTCAAATACAGCAATGTTAAAGTTTGAATACTAATACTAACTTGCTAATGCTAGCGATCTAATGCTAGTGCTAATATCTGGTCATTGTCATACTGTACTTGTCCTCTTTGATGGAAATAAGAGATCAGGTGGTATTAAAGCATAACCCTTCATGGCAATATGAGATTTAATGGCATTAAAGCTTAACCTTCTTGTATATATGCAAATACAGCAATGTTAAAGTTTGAATGCTAATGCTAACTTTAATGCTAGCGATCTAATGCTAGTGCTAATATCTGGTCATTATCATACTGTATGTGTCCTCTATGATGGAAATAAGAGATCAGATGGTATTAAAGCATAACCCTTCATGGCAATATGAGATTAAAGGTCATTAAAGCTTAACCCTTCTTGTATACATACAAATAAAACAATGTTAAAGTTTGAATGCTAATGCTAACTTGCTAATGCTAGTGATCTAATGCTAGTGCAAATATCTGGTCATTTTCATACTGTACGTGTCCTCTATGATGGAAATAAGAGATCAGATGGCATTAAAGCATAACCCTTCATGGCAATATGAGATTAAATGTCATTAAAGCTTAACCCTTCTTGTATATATGCAAATACAGCAATGTTAAAGTTTGAATGCTAATGCTAACTTGCTAATGCTAGCGATCTAATGCTAGTGCTAATATCTGGTCATTGTTATCCTGTATGTGTCCTCTATGATGGTAATAATTGATCACTTGGCATTTAAGCATATCCTTTCATATGAATATGTGAATAGATGGCATTAAAGCTTAACCCTTCTTGTATATATGCAAATACAGCAATGTTAAAATTTGAATGCTGATTGCTAACTTGCTAATGCTAGCGATCTAATGCTAGTGCAAATTTCTGGTCATTTTCATACTGTACGTGTCCTCAATGATGGAAATAAGAGATCAGATGGCATTAAAGCATAACCCTTCATGGCAATATGAGATTAAATGGCATTACAGCTTAACCCATCTTGTATATATACAAATACAGCAATATTAAAGTTTGAATGCTAATGCTAACTTGTTAATGCTAGCGATCTAATGCTAGAGCTAATTTCTGGTCATTGTCATACTGTAAGTGTCCTCTTTGATGGTAATAATTGATCATTTGGCATTTAAGCATATCCCTTCATATGAATATGTGAATAGATGGCATTAAAGCTTAACCCTTCTTGTATATATGCAAATACAGCAATGTTAAAATTTGACTGCTAATGCAAACTTGCTAATGCAAGCGATCTAATGCTATTGCTAATATCTGGTCATTTTCATACTGTACTTGTGCTCTATGATGGAAATAAGAGATCAGATGGCATTAAAGCATAACCCTTCATGGAAATATGAGATTAAATGGCATTAAAGCTTAACCCTTCTTGTATAAATTCAAATACAGCAATGTTAAAGTTTGAATACTAATACTAACTTGCTAATGCTAGCGATCTAGTTCTAGTGCTAATATCTGGTCATTTTCATTCTGTACGTGTCCTCTATGATGGAAATAAGAGATCAGATGGCATTAAAGCATAACCCTTCATGGCAATATGAGATTAAATGGCATTAAAGCTTAACCCTTCTTGTATAAATTCAAATACAGCAATGTTAAAGTTTGAATGCCAATGCTAACTTGCTAATGCTAGCGATCTAATGCTAGTTCTAATATCTCGTCATTTTCATACTGTACGTTTCCTCTATGATGGAAATAAGAAATCAGATGGCATTAAAGCATAACCCTTCATGGGAATATGAGATTAAATGGCATTAAAGCTTAACCCTTCTTGTATATATGCAAATACAGCAATGTTAAAGTTTGAATGCTAATGTTAACTTGCTAATGCTAGCGATCTAATGCTAGTGCTAATATCTGGTCATTGTCATACTGTACTTGTCCTCCTTGATGGAAATAAGAGATCAGGTGGTATAAAAGCATAACCCTTCATGGCAATATGAGATTAAATGGCATTAAAGCTTAACCTTTCCTGTATATATACAAATACAGTCATGTTAAAGTTTGAATGCTAATGGTAGCGATCTAATGCTAGTGCTAATATCTGGTCATTGTTATCCTGTATGTGTCCTCTATGATGGTAATAATTGATCACTTGGCATTTAAGCATATCCCTTCATATGAATATGTGAATAGATGGCATTAAAACTTAACCCTTCTTGTATATATGCAAATACAGCAATGTTAAAATTTGAATGCTAATGCTAACTTGCTAATGCTAGCGATCTAATGCTATTGCTAATATCTGGTCATTTTCATACTGTACTTGTGCTCTATGATGGAAATAAGAGATGAGATGGCATTAAAGCATAACCCTTCATTGTATATGAATTAAATGGCATTAATGTTTAAAGTTTGAATACTAATGTTAACTTTTGAATGCTAATGCTAATCTAATGCTAGTGCTAATTATCTGGTCATATTGGTCATTTTCATCCTGTTTGTGTCCTCTTTGATGGAAATAAGAGATCAGATGGCATTAAAGCATAACCCTTCATGTGAATATGTGAATAGATGGCATTAAAACTTAACCCTTCTTGTATATATGCAAATACAGTAATGTTAAAATTTGAATGCTAATGCTAACTTGCTAATGCTAGCGATCTAATGCTAGTGCAAATATCTGGTCATTTTCATACTGTATGTGTCCTCTATGATGGAAAATAAGAGATCAGATGGCATTAAAGCATAACCCTTCATGGCAATATGAGATTAAATGGCATTAAAGCTTAACCTTCTTGTATATATACAAATACAGCAATGTTTAAAGTTTGAATGCTAATGCTAACTTGTTAATGCTAACGATCTAATGCTAGTGCTAATATCTGGTCATTGTCATACTGTACGTGTCCTCTTTGATGGAAATAATTGATCAGATGGCATTTAAGCATAACCCTTCATATGAATATGTGAATAAATGGCATTTAAAGCTTAACCCTTCTTGTATATATGCAAATACAGCAATGTTAAAATTTGAATGCTAATGCTAACTTGCTAATGCTAGCGATCTAATGCTAGTGCTAATATCTGGTCATTTTCATACTGTTCGTGTCCTCTTGATGGAAATAAGATTTCAGATGCCTTGAAAAGCATAACCCTTCATGGGAATATGAGATTTAATGGCATTAAAGCTTAACCCTTCTTGTATATATGCAAATACAGCAATGTTAAAGTTTGAATGCTAATGCTAACTTGCTAATGCTAGCGATCTAATGCTAGTGCTAATATCTGGTCATTTTCATACTGTTCTTGTCCTCTTTGATGGAAATAAGAGATCAGATGCCTTTAAAGCATAACCCTTCATGGGAATATGAGATTAAATGGCATTAAAGCTGAACCCTTCTTGTATATATGCAAATACAGCAATGTTAAAGTTTGAATGCTAATGCTAACTTGCTAATGCTAGCGATCTAATGCTAGTGCTAATGTCTGGTCATTGTCATCCTGTATGTGTCCTCTAGATGGAAATAAGAGATCAGATGGCATTAAAGCATAACCCTTCATGGCAATATGAGATTAAATGGCATTAAAGCTTAACCCTTCTTGTATATATACAAATACAGCAATGTTAAAGTTTGAATGCTAATGCTAACTTGCTAATGCTAGCGATCTAATGCTATTGCTAATATCTGGTCATTTTCATACTGTACTTGTCCTCTTTGATGGAAATAAGAGATCAGATGGCATTAAAGCATATCCCTTCATGGGAATATGAGATTAAATGGCATTAAAGCTTAACCCTTCTTGTATAAATGCAAATACAGCAATGTTAAAGTTTGAATGCTAATGCTAACTTGCTAATGCTAGCGATCTAATGCTAGTGCTAATATCTGGTCATTTTCATTTTGTACGTGACCTCTATGATGGAAATAAGAGATCAGATAGCTTTAAAGCATAACCCTTCATGGCAATATGAGATAAAATGGCATTAAAGTTTAACCCTTCTTGTATATATGCAAATACAGCAATGTTAAAGTTTGAATGCTAATGCTAACTTGCTAATGCTAGCGATCTAATGCTAGTGCTAATATCTGGTCATTGTCATACTGTACTTGTCCTCTTTGATGGAAATAAGAGATCAGATGGCATTAAAGCATAACCCTTCATATGAATATGAGATTAAATGGCATTAAAGCTTAACCCTTCTTGTATATATACAAATACAGCAATGTTAAAGTTTGAATGCTAATGCTAACTTGCTAATGCTAATGCTAATGTAGCTAATATCTGGTCATTATCATACTGTATGTGTCCTCTATGATGGAAATAAGAGATCAGATGGTATTAAAGCATAACCCTTCATGGCAATATGAGATTAAATGTCATTAAAGCTTAACCCTTCTTGTATACATACAAATACAGCAATGTTAAAGTTTGAATGCTAATGCTAACTTGCTAATGCTAGCGATCTAATGCTAGTGCAAATATCTGGTCATTTTCATACTGTACGTGTCCTCTATGATGGAAATAAGAGATCAGATGGCATTAAAGCATAACCCTTCATGGCAATATGAGATTAAATGGCATTAAAGCTTAACCCTTCTTGTTTATGCAAATATAGCAAATAGTTTGAATGCTAATGCTAACTTTAAAGTTTGAATCGGGTCATTGTCATCCTGTATCGTCCTCAATGATGGAAACTTGATAGATGCTAGCGATCTAATGCTAAATGGCATTGCTTAACCCCTTCTTGTATATATGGTCATTGTTAAACTGAATGTTAATGCTAACTTGTAATGCTCTCTAATGCTATTGCTAATATCTATCATACTGTACTTGCTCTATGATGGAAATAAGAGATCAGATGGCATTAAAGCATAACCCTTCATGGAATATGAGATTAAATGGCATTAAAGCTTAACCCTTCTTGTATATATGCAAATACAGCAATGTTAAAGTTTGAATGCTAATGCTAACTTGCTAATGCTAGCGATCTAATGCTAGTGCTAATATCTGGTCATTTTCATACTGTACGTGTCCTCTATGATGGAAATAAGAGATCAGATGGCATAAAAGCATAACCCTTCATGGCAATATGAGATTAAATGGCATTAAAGCTTAAGCCTTCTTGTATATATTCAAATACAGCAATGTTAAAAGTTTGAATGCTAATGCTAACTTGCTAATGCTAGCGATCTAATGCTAGTGCTAATATCTTGTCATTTTCATACTGTACGTGTCCTCTATGATGGAAATAAGAGATCAGATGGCATTAAAGCATAACCCTTCATGGGAATATGAGATTAAATGGCATTAAAGCTTAACCCTTCTTGTATATATGCAAATACAGCAATGTTAAAGTTTGAATGCTAATGCTAACTTGTTAATGCTAGCGATCTAATGCTAGTGCTAATATCTGGTCATTTTCATACTGTACTTGTCCTCTATGATGGAAATAAGAGATCAGATGGCATTAAAGCATAACCCTTCATGGAATATGAGATTAAATGGCATTAAAGCTTAACCCTTCTTGTATATATGCAAATACAGCAATGTTAAAGTTTGAATGCTAATGCTAACTTTGCTAATGCTAGCGATCTAATGCTAGTGCTAATATCTGGTCATTTTCATACTGTACGTGTCCTCTATGATGGAAATAAGAGATCAGATGGCATTAAAGCATAACCCTTCATGGCAATATGAGATTAAATGGCATTAAAGCTTAACCTTCTTGTATATATACAAATACAGCAATGTTAAAGTTTGAATGCTAATGCTAACTTGCTAATGCTAGCGATCTAATGCTAGTGCTAATATCTGGTCATTTTCATACTGTATGTGTCCTCTATGATGGAAATAAGAGATCAGATGGCATGAAAAAGCATAACCCTTCATGGGAATATGAGATTAAATGGCATTAAAGCTTAACCCTTCTTGTATATATGCAAATACAGCAATGTTAAAGTTTGAATGCTAATGCTAACTTGCTAATGCTAGCGATCTAATGCTAGTGCTAATATCTGGTCATTTTCATACTGTATGTGTCCTCTATGATGGAAATAAGAGATCAGATGGCATTAAAGCATAACCCTTCATGAATATGAGATTAAAATGGCATTAAAGCTTAACCCTTCTTGTATATATGCAAATACAGCAATGTTAAAGTTTGAATGCTAATGCTAACTTGCTAATGCTAGCGATCTAATGCTAGTGCTAATATCTAGTCATTTTCATTTTCCTTTGATGGAAATAAGAGATCAGATGATGGAAATCCTTCATGGAATATGAGATTAAATGGCATTAAAGCTGAACCCTTCTTGTATATAAAAAATACAGCAATGTTAAAATTTGAATGCTAATTAACTTGCTAATGCTAATGATCTAATGCTAGTGCTAATATCTGGTCATTTCAAACTGTATGTGTCCTTCTATGATGGAAAATCAGATGGCATTAAAATAACCCTTCATATGAATATGAGATTAAATGGCATTAAAGCAACCCTTCTTGTATATACAAATACAGCAATGTTAAAGTTTGAATGCTAATGCTAACTTGCTAATGCTAGCGATCTAATGCTAGTGCTAATATCTGGTCATTTTCATACTGTACTTGTCCTCTATGATGGAAATAAGAGATCAGATGGCATTAAAGCATAACCCTTAATGGGAATATGAGATTAAATGGCATTAAAGCTTAACCCTTCTTGTATATATGCAAATACAGCAATGTTAAAGTTTGAATGCTAATGCTAACTTGCTAATGCTAGCGATCTAATGCTAGTGCTAATATCTGGTCATTGTCATACTGTACGTGTCCTCTTTGATGGAAATAATTGATCAGATGGCATTAAAAGCATAACCCTTCATGGAATATGTGAATAAATGGCATTAAAGCTTAACCCTTCTTGTATATATGCAAATACAGCAATGTTAAAATTTGAATGCTAATGCTAACTTGCTAATGCTAGCGATCTAATGCTAGTGCTAATATCTGGTCATTTTCATACTGTACTTGTCCTCTATGATGGAAATAAGAGATCAGATGGCATTAAAGCATAACCCTTCATGGGAATATGAGATTAAATGGCATTAAAGCTTAACCCTTCTTGTATATATGCAAATACAGCAATGTTAAAGTTTGAATGCTAATTCTAACTTGCTAATGCTAGCGATCTAATGCTAGTGCTAATATCTGGTCATTTTCATACTGTTCTTGTCCTCTTTTTAATGGAAATAAGAGATCAGATGCCTTTAAAGCATAACCCTTCATGGGAATATGAGATTAAATGGCATTAAAGCTGAACCCTTCTTGTATATATGCAAATACAGCAATGTTAAAGTTTGAATGCTAATGCTAACTTGCTAATGCTAGCGATCTAATGCTAGTGCTAATATCTGGTCATTGTCATACTGTACGTGTCCTCTTTGATGGAAATAAGAGATCAGATGGCATTAAAGCATAACCCTTCATGGCAATATGAGATTAAATGGCATTAAAGCTTAACCCTTCTTGTATATAAATGCAAATACAGCAATGTTAAAGTTTGAATGCTAATGCTAACTTGCTAATGCATTAGTTTAACCCTTCGATCATGTTAATGCTAAATTGCAAATATCTGGTCATTTTCATACTGTACGTGTGTCCTCTATGATGGAAATAAGAGATCAGATGGCATTAAAGCATAACCCTTCATGGCAATATGAGATTAAATGGCATTAAAGCTTAACCCTTCTTGTATATATGCAAATACAGCAATGTTAAAGTTTGAATGCTAATGCTAACTTGCTTAATGCTAGCGATCTAATGCTAGTGCTAATATCTGGTCATTGTCATACTGTACGTGTCCTCTTTGATGGAAATAAGAGATCAGATGGCATTAAAGCATAACCCTTCATATGAATATGTGAATAATGGCATTAAAGCTTAACCCTTCTTGTATATATATGCAAATACAGCAATGTTAAAGTTTGAATGCTAATGCTAACTTGCTAATGCTAGCGATCTAATGCTAGTGCTAATATCTGGTCATTTTTCATACTGTACTTGTCCTCTATGATGGAAATAAGAGATCAGATGGCATTAAAGCATAACCCTTCATGGCAATATGAGATTAAATGGCATTAAAGCTTAACCCTTCTTGTATATATGCAAATACAGCAATGTTAAAGTTTGAATGCTAATGCTAACTTGCTAATGATAGCGATTTAATGCTAGTGCTAATATCTGGTCATTTTCATACTAATGTGTCCTCTTTGATGGAAATAAGAGATCAGATGCCATTAAAGCATAACCCTTCATGGGAATATGTGAATAAATGGCATTAAAGCTTAACCCTTCTTGTATATATGCAAATACAGCAATGTTAAAGTTTGAATGCTAATGCTGACTTGCTAATGCTAGCGATCTAATGCTAGTGCTAATATCTGGTCATTTTCATACTGTTCGTGTCCTCTATGATGGAAATAAGAGATCAGATGGCATTAAAGCATAACCCTTCATGGAATATGAGATTAAATGGCATTAAAGCTTAACCCTTCTTGATTATATGCAAATACAGGAATGTTAAAGTTTGAATGCTAATGCTAACTTGCTAATGCTAGCGATCTAATGCTAGTGCTAATATCTGGTCATTTTCATACTGTACTTGTCCTCTTTGATGGAAATAAGAGATCAGATGGCATTAAAAGCATAACCCTTCATGGGAATATGAGATTAAATGGCATTAAAGCTTAACCCTTCTTGTATATATGCAAATACAGCAATGTTAAAGTTTGAATGCTAATGCTAACTTGCTAATGCTAGCGATCTAATGCTAGTGCTAATATCTGGTCATTTTCATACTGTACGTGTCCTCTATGATGGAAATAAGAGATCAGATGGCATTAAAGCATAACCCTTCATGGCAATATGAGATTAAATGGCATTAAAGCTTAACCCTTCTTGTATATATACAAATACAGCAATGTTAAAAGTTTGAATGCTAATGCTAACTTGCTAATGCTAGCGATCTAATGCTAGTGCTAATATCTGGTCATTTTCATACTGTACTTGTCTCTATGATGGAAATAAGAGATCAGATGGCATAAAAGCATAACCCTTCATATGAATATGAGATTAAATGGCATTAAAGCTTAACCCTTCTTGTATATATTCAAATACAGCAATGTTAAAGTTTGAATGCTAATGCTAACTTGCTAATGCTAGCGATCTAATGCTAGTGCTAATATCTGGTCATTTTCATACTGTGCGTGTCCTCTATGATGGAAATAAGAGATCGGATGGCATTAAAGCATAACCCTTCATGGGAATATGAGATTAAATGGCATTAAAGCTTAACCCTTCTTGTATAAATTCAAATACAGCAATGTTAAAGTTTGAATACTAATACTAACTTGCTAATGCTAGCGATCTAATGCTAGTGCTAATATCTGGTCATTTTCATTCTGTACGTGTCCTCTATGATGGAAATAAGAGATCAGATGGCATTAAAAGCATAACCCTTCATGGCAATATGAGATTAAATGGCATTAAAGCTTAACCCTTCTTGTATATATTCAAATACAGCAATGTTAAAGTTTGAATGCTAATGCTAACTTGCTAATGCTAGCGATCTAATGCTAGTGCTAATATCTGGTCATTTTCATACTGTACGTTTCCTCTATGATGGAAATAAGAGATCAGATGGCATTAAAGCATAACCCTTCATGGGAATATGAGATTAAATGGCATTAAAGCTTAACCCTTCTTGTATATATGCAAATACAGCAATGTTAAAGTTTGAATGCTAATGCTAACTTGCTAATGCTAGCGATCTAATGCTAGTGCTAATATCTGGTCATTGTCATACTGTACTTGTCCTCTTTGATGGAAATAAGAGATCAGATGGTATTAAAGCATAACCCTTCATGGCAATATGAGATTAAATGGCATTAAAAAGCTTAACATGTTAAAGTTTTCTTGTATATATGCAAAAAGCAACTTGTCCTATTTAAAATTTGTTATTGCTAATGCTAATGCTAATGCTAGCGATCTAATGCTAGTGCTAATATCTGGTCATTATCATACTGTATGTGTCCTCTATGATGGAAATAAGAGATCAGATGGTATTAAAGCATAACCCTTCATGGCAATATGAGATTAAATGGCATTAAAGCTTAACCCTTCTTGTATATATACAAATAAAGCAATGTTAAAGTTTGAATGCTAATGCTAACTTGTTAATGCTAGCGATCTAATGCTAGTGCAAATATCTGGTCATTTTCATACTGTACGTGTCCTCTATGATGGAAATAAGAGATCAGATGGCATTAAAGCATAACCCTTCATGGCAATATGAGATTAAATGGCATTAAAGCTTAACCCTTCTTGTATATATAAAATACAGCAATGTTAAAATTTGAATGCTAATGCTAACCTGTTAATGCTAGCGATCTAATGCTAGTGCTAATATCTGGTCATTGTCATACTGTCATTGATGGTAATAATTGATCCTTGGCATTTGATCCCTTCAATGAATATGTGAATAGATGGCATTAAAGCATAACCCTTCATATGAATATGAGATGAAAATGGCATTAAAAGCTTAGCCCTTCTTGTATATATGCAAATACAGCAATGTTAAAATTTGAATGCTAATGCTAACTTGCTAATGCTAGCCATCTAATGCTAGTGCTAATATCTGGTCATTTTCATAGTGTTCGTGTCCTCTATGATGGATATAAGAGATTAGTTGCCGTTAAAGCATAACCCTTCATGGGAATATGAGATTTAATGGCATTAAAGCTTAACCCTTCTTGTATATATGCAAATACAGCAATGTTAAAGTTTGAATGCTAATGTTAACTTGTTAATGCAAGCGATCTAATGCTAGTGCTAATATCTGGTCATTGTCATACTGTACTTGTCCTCTTTGATGGAAATAAGAGATCAGATGGTATTTAAAGCATAACCCTTCATATGAATATGAGATTAAATGGCATTAAAGCTTAACCCTTCTTGTATATATGCAGATACAGCAATGTTAAAGTTTGAATGCTAATGCTAACTTGCTAATGCTAGTGATCTAATGCTAGTGCTAATATCTGGTCATTGTCATACTGTGATTGTCCTCATTGATGGAAATAAGAGATCAGGTGGTATTAAAGCATAACCCTTCATAGCAATATGAGATTAAATGGCATTAAAGCTTAACCTTTCTTGTATATATACAAATACAGTCATGTTAAAGTTTGAATGCTAATGCTAGCGATCTAATGCTAGTGCTAATGCTAGTGCTAATGCTGGTCATTTTCATACTGTATGTGTCCTCTATGATGGAAATAAGAGATCAGATGTTATTAAAAGCATAACCCTTCATGGGAATATGAGATTAAATGGCATTAAAGCTGAACCCTTCTTGTATATATACAAATAAAGCAATGTTAAAGTTTGAATGCTAATGCTAACTTGCTAATGCTAGCGATCTAATGTTAGTGCTAATATCTGGTCTTTGTCATCCTGTATGTGTCCTCAATGATGGTAATAATTGATCACTTGGCATTTAAGCATATCCCTTCATATGAATATGTGAATAGATGGCATTAAAACTTAACCCTTCTTGTATATATGCAAATACAGCAATGTTAAAATTTGAATGCTAATGCTAACTTGCTAATGCTAGCGATCTAATGCTAGTGCAAATATCTGGTCATTTTCATACTGTACGTGTCCTCTATGATGGAAATAAGAGATCAGATGGCATTAAAGCATAACCCTTCATGGCAATATGAGATTAAATGGCATTAAAGCTTAACCCTTCTTGTATATATGCAAATACAGCAATGTTAAAGTTTGAATGCTAATGCTAACTTGTTAATGCTAGCGATCTAATGCTAGTGCTAATTTCTGGTCATTGTCATACTGTACGTGTCCTCTTTGATGGTAATAATTGATCAGATGGCATTAAAGCATATCCCTTCATATGAATATGTGAATAGATGGCATTAAAGCTTAACCCTTCTTGTATATATGCAAATACAGCAATGTTAAAATTTGAATGCTAATGCTAACTTGCTAATGCTAGCCATCTAATGCTAGTGCTAATATCTGGTCATTTTCATAGTGTTCGTGTCCTCTATGATGGATATAAGAGATCAGTTGCCGTTAAAGCATAACCCTTCATGGGAATATGAGATTTAATGGCATTAAAGCTTAACCCTTCTTGTATATATGCAAATACAGCAATGTTAAAGTTTGAATGCTAATTCTAACTAGCTAATGATAGCGATTTAATGCTAGTGCTAATATCTGGTCATTTTCATACTGTTCGTGTCCTCTTTAATGGAAATAAGAGATCAGAAGGCATTAAAGCATAACCCTTCATGTCAATATAAGATTAAATGGCATTAAAGCTTAACCCTTCTTGTATATATACAAATACAGCAATGTTCAAGTTTGAATGCTAATGCTAACTTGCTAATGCTAGCGATCTAATGCTATTGCTAATATCTGGACATTTTCATACTGTACTTGTGCTCTATGATGGAAATAAGAGATGAGATGCCTTTAAAGCATAACCCTTCATGTGAATATGAGATTAAATGGCATTAAAGCTTAACCCTTCTTGTATATATACAAATACAGCAATGTTAAAGTTTGAATGCTAATGCTAACTTGCTAATGCTAGCGATCTAATGCTAGTGCTAATATCTGGTCATTTTCATTCTGTACGTGTCCTCTATGATGGAAATAAGAGATCAGATGGCATTTAAGCATAACCCTTCATGGCAATATTAGATTAAATGGCATTAAAGCTTAACCCTTCTTGTATAAATTCAAATACAGCAATGTTAAAGTTTGAATGCTAATGCTAACTTGCTAATGCTAGCGATCTAATGCTAGTGCTAATATCTGGTCATTTTCATTCTGTACGTGTCCTCTATGATGGAAATAAGAGATCAGATGGCATTAAAGCATAACCCTTCATTGCAATATTAGATTAAATGGCATTAAAGCTTAACCCTTCTTGTATAAATTCAAATAAAGCAATGTTAAAGTTTGAAGGCCAATGCTAACTTGCAAATGCTAGCGATCTAATGCTAGTTCTAATATCTCGTCATTTTCATACTGTACTTGTCCTCTTTGATGGAAATAAGAGATCAGGTGGTATTAAAGCATAACCCTTCATAGCAATATGAGATTAAATGGCATTAAAGTTTAACCCTTCTTGTATATATGCAAATACAGCAATGTTAAAGTTTGAATGCTAATGCTAACTTGCTAATACTAGCGATCTAATGCTAGTGCTAATATCTGGTCATTATCATACTGTACTTGTCCTATTTGATGGAAATAAGAGATCAGGTGGTATTAAAGCATAACCCTTCATGGCAATATGAGATTTAATGGCATTAAAGCTTAACCCTTCTTGTATCTATACAAATACAGTCATGTTAAAGTTTGAATGCTAATGCTAGCGATCTAATGCTAGTGCTAATATCTGGTCATTATCATACTGTATGTGTCCTCTATGATGGAAATAAGAGATCAGATGGTATTAAAGCATAACCCTTCATGGCAATATGAGATTAAAGGGCATTAAAGCTTTACCCTTCTTGTAAACATACAAATAAAGCAATGTTAAAGTTTGAATGCTAATGCTAACTTGCTAATGCTAGCGATCTAATGCTAGTGCAAATATCTGGTCATTTTCATACTGTACGTGTCCTCTATGATGGAAATAAGAGATCAGATGGCATTAAAGCATAACCCTTCATGGCAATATGAGATTAAATGGCATTAAAGCTTAACCCTTCTTGTATATATAAAAATACAGCAATATTAAAATTTGAATGCTAATGCTAACCTGTTAATGCTAGCGATCTAATGCTAGTGCTAATTTCTGGTCATTGTCATACTGTACGTGTCCTCATTGATGGTAATAATTGATCACTTGGCATTTAAGCATATCCCTTCATATGAATATGTGAATAGATGGCATTAAAGCTTAACCTTTCATGGGAATATGAGATTAAATGGCATTCAAGCTTAGCCCTTCTTGTATATATGCAAATACAGCAATGTTACAGTTTGAATGCTAATGCTAATTTGCTAATGCTAGCGATCTAATGCTAGTGCTAATACCTAGTCATTGTCATACTCAACTTGTCCTCTTTGATGGAAATAAGAGATCAGGTGGTATAAAAGCATAACCCTTCATGGCAATATGAGATTAAATGGCATTAAAGCTTAACCCTTCTTGTATATATGCAAATACAGCAATGTTAAAGTTTGAATGCTAATGCTAACTTGCTAATGCTAGCGATCTAATGCTAGTGCTAATATCTGGTCATTGTCATACTGTACTTGTCCTCTTTGATGGAAATAAGAGATCAGATGGTATTAAAGCATAACCCTTCATGGCAATATGAGATTAAATGGCATTAAAGTTTAACCCTTCTTGTATATATGCAAATACAGCAATGTTAAAGTTTGAATGCTAATGCTAACTTGCTAATGCTAATGATCTAATGCTAGTGCTAATATCTGGTCATTTTCATACTGTATGTGTCCTCTATGATGGAAATAAGAGATGAGATGATATTAAAGCATAACCCTTCATGGCAATATGAGATTAAATGGCATTAAAGCTTAACCCTTCTTGTATATATGCAAATACAGCAATGTTAAAGTTTGAATGCTAATGCTAACTTGTTAATGGTAGTTATCCAATGCTAGTGCTAATATCTGGTCATTGACATACTGTACGTGTCCTATTTGATGGTAATAATTGATCACTTGGCATTTAAGCATATCCCTTCATATGAATATGTGAATGGATGGCATTAAAGCTTAACCCTTCTTGTATAAATGCAAATACAGCAATGTTAAAATTTGAATGCTAATGCTAACTTGCTAATGCTAGCGATCTAATGCTAGTGCAAATATCTGGTCATTTTCATACTGTACGTATCCTCTATGATGGAAATAAGAGATCAGATGGCATTAAAGCATAACCCTTCATGGCAATATGAGATTAAATGGCATTAAAGCTTAACCCTTCTTGTTTATATACAAATACAGCAATGTTAAAGTTTGAATGCTAATGCTAACTTGCTAATGCTAGCGATCTAATGCTAGTGCTAATATCTGGTCATTGTCATACTGTACGTGTCCTCTTTGATGGTAATAATTGATCACTTGGCATTTAAGCATATCCCTTCATATGAATATGTGAATAGATGGCATTAAAGCTTAACCCTTCTTGTATATATGCAAATACAGCAATGTTAAAATTTGAATGCTAATGCTAACTTGCTAATGCTAGCGATCTAATGCTAGTGCTAATATCTGGTCATTTTCATACTGTTCGTGTCCTCTATGATGGAAATAAGAGATCAGATGCCTTTAAAGCATAACCCTTCATGGGAATATGAGATTAAATGGCATTAAAGCTTAACCCTTCTTGTAAAAATGCAAATACAGCAATGTTAAAGTTTGAATGCTAATTCTAACTTGCTAATGCTAGCGATCTAATGCTAGTGCTAATATCTGGTCATTTTCATACTGTTCGTGTCCTCTTTAATGGAAATAAGAGATCAGATGCCTTTAAAGCATAACCCTTCATGGGAATATGAGATTAAATGGCATTAAAGCTGAACCCTTCTTGTAAATATGCAAATATAGCAATGTTAAAGTTTGAATGCTAATGCTAACTTGCTAATGCTAGCGATCTAATGCTAGTGCGAATGTCTGGTCATTGTCATCCTGTATGTGTCCTCTAGATGGAAATAAGAGATCAGATGGCATGAAAGCATAACCCTTCATGGCAATATAAGATTAAATGGCATTAAAGCTTAACCCTTCTTGTATATATACAAATACAGCAATGTTAAAGTTTGAATGCTAATGCTAACTTGCTAATGCTAGCGATCTAATGCTATTGCTAATATCTGGTCATTTTCATACTGTACTTGTGCTCTATGATGGAAATAAGAGATCAGATGGCATTAAAGCATAACCCTTCATGGGAATATGAGATTAAATGGCATTAAAGCTTAACCCTTCTTGTATAAATTCAAATACAGCAATGTTAAAGTTTGAATGCTAATGCTAACTTGCTAATGCTAGCGATCTAATGCTAGTGCTAATATCTGGTCATTTTCATTCTGTACGTGTCCTCTATGATGGAAATAAGAGATCGGATGGCATTAAAGCATAACCCTTCATATGAATATGAGATTAAATGGCATTAAAGCTTAACCCTTCTTGTATGAATTCAAATACAGCAATGTTAAAGTTTGAATGCTAATGCTAACTTGCTAATGCTAGCGATCTAATGCTAGTGCTAATATCTGGTCATTTTCATACTGTACGTGTCCTCTATGATGGAAATAAGAGATCAGATGGCATTAAAGCATAACCCTTCATGGCAATATGAGATTAAATGGCATTAAAGCTTAACCCTTCTTGTATAATTTCAAATACAGCAATGTTAAAGTTTGAATGCCAATGCTAACTTGCTAATGCTAGCGATCTAAAGTTAGTTCTAATATCTCGTCATTTTCATTCTGTACGTTTCCTCTATGATGGAAATAAGAGATCAGATGGCATTAAAGCATAACCCTTCATGGGAATATGAGATTAAATGGCATAAAAGCTTAACCCTTCTTGTATATATGCAAATACAGCAATGTTAAAGTTTGAATGCTAATGTTAACTTGTTAATGAAAGCGATCTAATGCTAGTGCTAATATCTGGTGATTGTCATACTGTACTTGTCCTCTTTTATGGAAATAAGAGATCAGGATGGTATTAAAGCATAACCCTTCATGGCAATATGAGATTAAATGGCATTAAGCTTTAACCCTTCTTGTATATATGCAAATACAGCAATGTTAAAGTTTGAATGCTAATGCTAACTTGCTAATGCTAGTGAAATAATGCTAGTGCTAATATCTGGTCATTGTCATACTGTAATTGTCCTCATTGATGGAAATAAGAGATCAGGTGGTATTAAAGCAGAACCCTTCATGGCAATATGAGATTAAATGGGATTAAAGCTTAACCTTTCTTGTATATATACGAATACAGTCATGTTAAAGTTTGAATGCTAATGCTAGCGATCTAATGCTAGTGCTAATATCTGGTCATTCTAATACTGTATGTGTCCTCTATGATGGAAATAAGAGATCAGATGGTATTAAAACATAACCCTTCATGGCAATATGAGATTAAATGGCATTAAAGCTTAACCCTTCTTGTATATATACAAATAAAGCAATGTTAAAGTTTGAATGCTAATGCTAACTTGCTAATGCTAGCGATCTAATGCTAGTGCTAATATCTGGTCATTGTCATCCTGTATGTGTCCTCTATGATGGTAATAATTGATAACTTGGCATTTAAGCATATTCCTTCATATGAATATGTGAATAGATGGCATTAAAACGTAACCCTTCTTGTATATATGCAAATACAGCAATGTTAAAATTTGAATGCTAATGCTAACTTGCTAATGCTAGCGATCTAATGCTAGTGCAAATATCTGGTCATTTTCATACTGTACGTGTCCTCTATGATGGAAATAAGAGATCAGATGGCATTAAAGCATAACCCTTCATGGCAATATGAGATTAAATGGCATTAAAGCTTAACCCTTCTTGTATATATAAAATACAGCAATGTTAAAATTTGAATGCTAATGCTAACCTGTTAATGCTAGCGATCTAATGCTAGTGCTAATTTCTGGTCATTGTCATACTGTACGTGTCCTCATTGATGGTAATAATTGATCACTTGGCATTTAAGCATATCCCTTCATATGAATATGTGAATAGATGGCATTAAAGCTTAACCTTTCATGGGAATATGAGATTAAATGGCATTCAAGCTTAGCCCTTCTTGTATATATGCAAATACAGCAATGTTACAGTTTGAATGCTAATGCTAATTTGCTAATGCTAGCGATCTAATGCTAGTGCTAATACCTAGTCATTGTCATACTCAACTTGTCCTCTTTGATGGACATAAGAGATCAGGTGGTATAAAAGCATAACCCTTCATGGCAATATGAGATTAAATGGCATTAAAGCTTAACCCTTCTTGTATATATGCAAATACAGCAATGTTAAAGTTTGAATGCTAATGCTAACTTGCTAATGCTAGCGATCTAATGCTAGTGCTAATATCTGGTCATTGTCATACTGTACTTGTCCTCTTTGATGGAAATAAGAGATCAGGTGGTATTAAAGCATAACCCTTCATAGCAATATGAGATTAAATGGCATTAAAGTTTAACCCTTCTTGTATATATGCAAATACAGTCATGTTAAAGTTTGAATGCTAATGCTAGCGATCTAATGCTAGTGCTAATATCTGGTCATTATCATACTGTATGTGTCCTCTATGATGGAAATAAGAGATGAGATGATATTAAAGCATAACCCTTCATGGCAATATGATATTAAATGGCATTAAAGCTTAACCCTTCTTGTATATATGCAAATACAGCAAAGTTAAAGTTTGAATGCTAATGCTAACTTGTTAATGGTAGTTATCCAATGCTAGTGCTAATTTCTGGTCATTGACATACTGTACGTGTCCTATTTGATGGTAATAATTGATCACTTGGCATTTAAGCATATCCCTTCATATGAATATGTGAATGGATGGCATTAATGCTTAACCCTTCTTGTATAAATGCAAATTCAGCAATGTTAAAATTTGAATGCTAATGCTAACTTGCTAATGCTAGCGATCTAATGCTAGTGCAAATATCTGGTCATTTTCATACTGTACGTATCCTCTATGATGGAAATAAGAGATCAGATGGCATTAAAGCATAACCCTTCATGGCAATATGAGATTAAATGGCATTAAAGCTTAACCCTTCTTGTTTATATACAAATACAGCAATATTAAAGTTTGAATGCTAATGCTAACTTGTTAATGCAAGCGCTCTAATGCTAGTGCTAATTTCTAGTCATTGTCATACTGTACGTGTCCTCTTTGATGGTAATAATTGATCACTTGGCATTTAAGCATATCCCTTCATATGAATATGTGAATAGATGGCATTAAAGCTTAACCCTTCTTGTATACATGCAAATACAGCAATGTTAAAATTTGAATGCTAATGCTAACTTGCTAATGCTAGCGATCTAATGCTAGTGCTAATATCTGGTCATTTTCATACTGTTCGTGTACTCTATGATGGATATAAGAGATCAGATGCCTTTAAAGCATAACCCTTCATGGGAATATGAGATTTAATGGCATTAAAGCTTAACCCTTCTTGTAAAAATGCAAATACAGCAATGTTAAAGTTTGAATGCTAATTCTAACTTGCTAATGATAGCGATTTAATGCTAGTGCTTATATCTGGTCATTTTCATACTGTTCGTGTCCTCTTTAATGGAAATAAGAGATCAGATGCCTTTAAAGCATAACCCTTCATGGGAATATGAGATTAAATGGCATTAAAGCTGAACCCTTCTTGTAAATATGCAAATATAGCAATGTTAAAGTTTGAATGCTAATGCTAACTTGCTAATGCTAGCGATCTAATGCTAGTGCGAATGTCTGGTCATTGTCATCCTGTATGCGTCCTCTAGATGGAAATAAGAGATCAGATGGCATGAAAGCATAACCCTTCATGGCAATATAAGATTAAATGGCATTAAAGCTTAACCCTTCTTGATTATATACAAATACAGCAATGTTAAAGTTTGAATGCTAATGCTAACTTGCTAATGCTAGCGATCTAATGCTATTGCTAATATCTGGTCATTTTCATACTGTACTTGTGCTCTATGATGGAAATAAGAGATCAGATGGCATTAAAGCATAACCCTTCATGGGAATATGAGATTAAATGGCATTAAAGCTTAACCCTTCTTGTATAAATTCAAATACAGCAATGTTAAAGTTTGAATACTAATGCTAACTTGCTAATGCTAGCGATCTAATGCTAGTGCTAATATCTGGTCATTTTCATTCTGTACGTGTCCTCTATGATGGAAATAAGAGATCGGATGGCATTAAAGCATAACCCTTCATGGCAATATGAGATTAAATGGCATTAAAGCTTAACCCTTCTTGTATAAATTCAAATACAGCAATGTTAAAGTTTGAATACTAATGCTAACTTGCTAATGCTAGCGATCTAATGCTAGTGCTAATATCTGGTCATTTTCATTCTGTACGTGTCCTCTATGATGGAAATAAGAGATCGGATGGCATTAAAGCATAACCCTTCATGGCAATATGAGATTAAATGGCATAAAAGCTTAACCCTTCTTGTATATATGCAAATACAGCAATGTTAAAGTTTGAATGCTAATGTTAACTTGTTAATGCAAGCGATCTAATGCTAGTGCTAATATCTGGTGATTGTCATACTGTACTTGTCCTCTTTTATGGAAATAAGAGATCAGGTGGTATTGAAGCATAACCCTTCATGGCAATATGAGATTAAATGGCATTAAAGCTTAACCCTTCTTGTATATATGCAAATACAGCAATGTTAAAGTTTGAATGCTAATGCTAACTTGCTAATGCTAGTGAAATAATGCTAGTGCTAATATCTGGTCATTGTCATACTGTAATTGTCCTCATTGATGGAAATAAGAGATCAGGTGGTATTAAAGCAGAACCCTTCATGGCAATATGAGATTAAATGGCATTAAAGCTTAACCTTTCTTGTATATATACGAATACAGTCATGTTAAAGTTTGAATGCTAATGCTAGCGATCTAATGCTAGTGCTAATATCTGGTCATTCTAATACTGTATGTGTCCTCTATGATGGAAATAAGAGATCAGATGGTATTAAAACATAACCCTTCATGGCAATATGAGATTAAATGGCATTAAAGCTTATCCCTTCTTGTATATTTACAAATAAAGCAATGTTAAAGTTTGAATGCTAATGCTAACTTGCTAATGCTAGCGATCTAATGCTAGTGCTAATATCTGGTCATTGTCATCCTGTATGTGTCCTCTATGATGGTAATAATTGATAACTTGGCATTTAAGCATACCCTTCATATGAATATGTGAATAGATGGCATTAAAACGCTTAAACCCTTCTTGTATATATGCAAATACAGCAATGTTAAAATTTGAATGCTAATGCTAACTTGCTAATGCTAGCGATCTAATGCTAGTGCAAATATCTGGTCATTTTCATACTGTACGTGTCCTCTATGATGGAAATAAGAGATCAGATGGCATTAAAAAGCATAACCCTTCATGGCAATATATGAGATTAAATGGCATTAAAGCTTAACCCTTCTTGTATATATACAAATACAGCAATGTTAAAGTTTGAATGCTAATGCTAACTTGTTAATGCTAGATGCGATCTAATGCTAGTGCTAATATCTGGTCATTTTCATACTGTTGTGTCCTCTATGATGGATATAAGAGATCAGATTAAAATTTGAATAAAGCTAATAACCCTTCATGGGCTAATAATATGAGATTAAAATGGCATTAAAGCTTAACCCTTCTTGTATATATGCAAATACAGCAATGTTAAAGTTTGAATGCTAATTCTAACTAGCTAATGATAGCGATTTAATGCTAGTGCTAATATCTGGTCATTTTCACACTGTTCGTGTCCTCTTTAATGGAAATAAGAGATCAGATGGCATTAAAGCATAACCCTTCATGGCAATATGAGATTAAATGGCATTAAAGCTTAACCCTTTTTGTATATATACAAATACAGCAATGTTAAAGTTTGAATGCTAATGCTAACTTGCTAATGCTAGCGATCTAATGCTATTGCTAATATCTGGTCATTTTCATACTGTACTTGTGCTCTATGATGGAAATAAGAGATGAGATGGCATTAAAGCATAACCCTTCATGGGAATTTGAGATTAAATGGCATTAAAGCTTAACCCTTCTAGTATAAATTCAAATACAGCAATGTTAAAGTTTGAATACTAATACTAACTTGCAAATGCTAGCGATCTAATGCTAGTGCTAATATCTGGTCATTTTCATTCTGTACGTGTCCTCTATGATGGAAATAAGAGATCAGATGGCATTAAAGCATAACCCTTCATGGGAATATGAGATTAAATGGCATTAAAGCTTAACCCTTCTTGTATAAATTCAAATACAGCAATGTTAAAGTTTGAATGCCAATGCTAACTTGCTAATGCTAGCGATCTAATGCTAGTTCTAATATCTCGTCATTTTCATACTGTACGTTTCCTCTATGATGGAAATAAGAGATCAGATGGCATTAAAGCATAACCCTTCATGGGAATATGAGATTAAATGGCATTAAAGCTTAACCCTTCTTGTATATATACAAATACTGCAATGTTAAAGTTTGAATGCTAATGCTAACTTGCTAATGCTAGCGATCTAATGCTAGTGCAAATATCTGGTAATTTTCATACTGCACGTGGCCTCTATGATGGAAATAAGAGATCAGACGGCATTAAAGCATAACCCTTCATGGCAATATGAGATGAAATGTCATTAAAGCTTAACCCTTCTTGTTTATATGCAAATAAAGCAATGTTAAAGTTTGAATGCTAATGCTAACTTGCTAATGCTAGCGATCTAATGCTAGTGCTAATTTCTGGTCATTGTCATACTGTACGTGTCCTCTTTGATGGTAATAATTGATCACTTGGCATTTAAGCATATCCCTTCATATGAATATGTGAATAGATGGCATTAAAGCTTAACCCTTCTTGTATATATGCAAATACAGCAATGTTAAAATTTGAATGCTCATGCTAACTTGCTAATGGTAGCGATCTAATGCTAGTGCTAATATCTGGTCATTTTCATACTGTTCTTGTCCTCTTTAATGGAAATAAGAGATCAGATGGCATTAAAGCATAACCCTTCTTGTATAAATTCAAATACAGAAATGTTAAAGTTTGAATGCTAATGCTAACTTGCTAATGCTAGCGATCTAATGCTAGTGCTAATATCTGGTCATTTTCATTCTGTATGTGTCCTCTCTGATGGAAATAAGAGATCAGATGGCATTAAAGCATAACCCTTCATGGCAATATTAGATTAAATGGCATTAAAGCTTAACCCTTCTTGTATAAATTCAAATAAAGCAATGTTAAAGTTTGAATGCCAATGCTAACTTGCAAATGCTAGCGATCTAATGCTAGTTCTAATATCTCGTCATTTTCATACTGTACGTTTCCTCTCTGATGGAAATAAGAGATCAGATGGCATTAAAGCATAACCCTTCATGGGAATATGAGATTAAATGGCATTAAAGCTTAACCCTTCTTGTATAAAAGCAAATTCAGCAATGTTAAAGTTTGAATGCTAATGCTAACTTGCTAATGCTAGCGATCTAATGCTAGTGCTAATATCTGGTCATTGTCATACTGTACTTGTCCTCTATGATGGAAATAAGAGATCAGGTGGTATTAAAGCATAACCCTTCATGGCAATATGAGATTAAATGGCATTAAAGTTTAACCCTTCTTGTATATATGCAAATACAGCAATGTTAAAGTTTGAATGCTAATGCTAACTTGCTAATGCTAGCGATCTAATGCTAGTGCTAATATCTGGTCATTGTCATACTGTACTTGTCCTCTATGATGGAAATAAGAGATCAGGTGGTATTAAAGCATAACCCTTCATGGCAATATGAGATTTAATGGCATTAAAAGCTTAACCCTTCTTGTATATATGCAAATACAGCAATGTTAAAGTTTGAATGCTAATGATCTAATGCTAGTGCTAATATCTGGTCATTAGCACTGTATCTTTAATTTGCAGATGGTATTATAGTTCATAATATCTAAAGGGCATTCATTATATCAAATACACAATGTTAAAATTTGAATGCTAATGCTAACTTGCTAATGCTAGAGATCTAATGCTAGTGCTAATATGGTCAAATACTGTTCGTGTGTCCTCTATGATGGATATAAAAGATCAGATGCCTTTAAAGCATAACCCTTCATGGGAATATGAGATTTAATGGCATTAAAGCTTAACCCTTCTTGTATATAAGCAAATACAGCAATGTTAAAGTTTGAATGCTAATTCTAACTTGCTAATGATAGCGATTTAATGCTAGTGCTAATAACTGGTCATTTTCATACTGTTTGTGTCCTCTTTAATGGAAATAAGAGATCAGATGCCTTTAAAGCATAACCCTTCATGGGGAATATGAGATTAAATGGCATTAAAGCTGAACCTTCTTGTAAATATGCAAATACAGCAATGTTAAAGTTTGAATGCTAATGCTAGCGATCTAATGCTAGTGCAAATATCTGGTCATTTTCATACTGTACGTGTCCTCTATGATGGAAATAAGAGATCACATGGCATTAAAGCATAACCCTTCATGGTAATATGAGATTAAATGGCATTAAAGCTTAACCCTTCTTGTATATATACAAATACAGCAATATTAAAGTTTGAATGCTAATGCTAACTTGTTAATGCAAGCGATCTAATGTTAGTGCTAATATCTGGTCATTTTCATACTGAACTTGTCCTCTTTGATGGAAATAAGAGATCAGATGGCATTAATGCATAACCCATCATGGGAATATGAGATTAAATGGCATTAAAGCTAAACCCTTCTTGTATAAATTCAAATACAGCAATGTTAAAGTTTGAATGCTAATGCTAATTTGCTAATGCTAGCGATCTAATGCTAGTGCTAATATCTGGTCATTCTCATGCTGTATGTGTCCTCCATGATGGAAATAAGAGATCAGATGGTATTAAAGCATAACCCTTCATGGCAATATGAGATTAAATGGCATTAAAGCTTAACCCTTCTTTTATATATACAAATAAAGCAATGTTAAAATTTGAATGCTAATGCTAACTTGCTAATGCTAGCGAACTAATGCTAGTGCTAATACATGGTCATTGTCATCCTGTATGTGTCCTCTATGATGGAAATAAGAGATCAGATGGTATTAAAGCATAACCCTTCATGGCAATATGAGATTAAATGGCACTAAAGCTTAACCCTTCTTGTATATATACAAATAAAGCAATGTTAAAGTTTGAATGCTAATGCTAACTTGTTAATGCTAGCAATCTAATGTTAGTGCAAATATCTGGTCATTTTCATTCTGTACGTGTCCTTTATGATGGAAATAAGAGATCAGAGGGCATTAAAGCATAACCCTTCATGGCAATATGAGATTAAATGCCATTAAAGCTTAACCCTTCTTGTATAAATTCAAATCCAGCAATGTAAAAGTTTGAATGCCAATGCTAACTTACTAATGCTAGCGATCTAAAGCTAGTTCTAAAATCTGGTCATTTTCATACTGTACGTTTCCTCTATGATGGAAATAAGAGATCAGATGGCATTAAAGCATAACCCTTCATGGGAATATGAGATTAAATGGCATTAAAGCTTAGCCCTTCTTGTATATATGCAAATACAGCAATGTTAAAGTTTGAATGCTAATGCTAACTTGCTAATGCTAGAGATCTAATGCTAGTGCTAATATCTGGTCATTTTCATACTGTTCGTGTCCTCTATGATGGATATAAAAGATCGGATGCCTTTAAAGCATAACCCTTCATGGGAATATGAGATTTAATGGCATTAAAGCTTAACCCTTCTTGTATATAAGCAAATACAGCAATGTTAAAGTTTGAATGCTAATTCTAACTTGCTAATGATAGCGATTTAATGCTAGTGCTAATAACTGGTCATTTTCATACTGTTTGTGTCCTCTTTAATGGAAATAAGAGATCAGATGCCTTTAAAGCATAACCCTTCATGGGAATATGAGATTAAATGGCATTAAAGCTGAACCTTCTTGTAAATATGCAAATACAGCAATGTTAAAGTTTGAATGCTAATGCTAGCGATCTAATGCTAGTGCAAATATCTGGTCATTTTCATACTGTACGTGTCCTCTATGATGGAAATAAGAGATCACATGGCATTAAAGCATAACCCTTCATGGTAATATGAGATTAAATGGCATTAAAGCTTAACCCTTCTTGTATATATACAAATACAGCAATATTAAAGTTTGAATGCTAATGCTAACTTGTTAATGCAAGCGATCTAATGTTAGAGCTAATATCTGGTCATTTTCATACTGAACTTGTCCTCTTTGATGGAAATAAGAGATCAGATGGCATTAATGCATAACCCTTCATGGGAATATGAGATTAAATGGCATTAAAGCTAAACCCTTCTTGTATAAATTCAAATACAGCAATGTTAAAGTTTGAATGCTAATGCTAACTTGTTAATGCTAGCGATCTAATGTTAGTGCTAATATCTGGTCATTGTCATACTGTACTTGTCCTCTTTGATGGAAATAAGAGATCAGGTGGTATAAAAGCATAACCCTTCATGGCAATATGAGATTAAATGGCATTAGAGCTTAACCCTTCTTGTATATATACAAATACAGTCATGTTAAAGTTAGAATGCTAATGCTAGCGATCTAATGCTAGTGCTAATATCTGGTCATTGTCATCCTGTATGTGTCCTCTATGATGGTAATAATTGATCACTTGGCATTTAAGCATATCCCTTCATATGAATATGTGAATAGATGGCATTAAAACTTAACCCTTCTTGTATATATGCAAATACAGCAATGTTAAAATTTGAATGCTAATGCTAACTTGCTAATGCTAGCGATCTAATGCTAGTGCAAATATCTGGTCATTTTCATACTGTACGTGTCCTCTATGATGGAAATAAGAGATCAGATGGCATTAAAGCATAACCCTTCATGGCAATATGAGATTAAATGCCATTAAAGCTTAACCTTTCTTGTATATATACAAATACAGCAATATTAAAGTTTGAATGCTAATGCTAACTTGTTAATGCTAGCGATCTAATGCTAGTGCTAATTTCTGGTCATTGTCATACTGTACGTGTCCTCTTTGATGGTAATAATTGATCACTTGGCATTTAAGCATATCCCTTCATATGAATATGTGAATAGATGGCATTAAAGCTGAACCCTTCTTGTATATATGCAAATACAGCAATGATAAAATTTGAATGCTAATGCTAACTTGCTAATGCTAGCGATCTAATGCTAGTGCTAATATCTGGTCATTTTCATACTGTTCGTGTCCTCTATGATGGATATAAGAGATCAGATGCCTTTAAAGCATAACCCTTCATGGGAATATGAGATTTAATGGCATTAAAGCTTAACCCTTCTTGTATATATGCAAATACAATGTTAAAGTTTGAATGCTAATTTAAATGATTTTAAAATGCTAATTCATTTTAACTTGCTTTAATGGAAATAAGAGATCAGATGGCATTAAAGCATAACCCTTCATAATGATTAAATGGCATTAAAGTTTAACCCTTCTTGTATAAATTCAAATCTAATAAAGTTTTAGTGCTAATATCTGGTCTAATTTTCTAATACTCATTTTCATTCTGTGTCCTCTTATGATGGAAATAAGAGATCAGATGCCATTAAAGCATAACCCTTCATGGCAATATGAGATTAAATGGCATTAAAGTTTAACCCTTCTTGTATATATGCAAATACAGCAATGTTAAAGTTTGAATGCTAATGCTAACTTGCTAATGCTAGCGATCTAATGCTAGTGCTAATATCTGGTCATTTTCATACTGTACTTTGTCCTCTATGATGGAAATGGCAAAGAGATCAGATGGCATTAAAGCATAACCCTTCATGGCAATATGAGATTAAATGGCATTAAAGTTTAACCCTTCTTGTATATAAATGCAAATACAGCAATGTTAAAGTTTGAATGCTAATGCTAACTTGCTAATGCTAGCGATCTAATGCTAGTGCTAATATCTGGTCATTTTCATACTGTACTTGTCCTCTATGATGGAAATAAGAGATCAGATGGCATTAAAGCATAACCCTTCATGGCAATATGAGATTAAATGGCATTAAAGCTTAACCCTTCTTGTATATATGCAAATACAGCAATGTTAAAGTTTGAATGCTAATGCTAACTTGCTAATGCTAGCGATCTAATGCTAGTGCTAATATCTGGTCATTGTCATACTGTATGTGTCCTCTATGATGGTAATAATTGATCACATGGCATTTAAGCATATTCCTTCATATGAATATGTGAATAGATGGCATTAAAACTTAACCCTTCTTGTATATATGCAAATACAGCAATGTTAAAATTTGAATGCTAATGCTAACTTGTTAATGCTAGCAATCTAATGCTAGTGCAAATATCTGGTCATTTTCATACTGTACGTGTCCTCTATGATGGAAATAAGAGATCAGATGGCATTAAAGCATAACCCTTCATGGCAATATGAGATTAAATGGCATTAAAGCTTAACCCTTCTTGTATATATACAAATACAGCAATGTTAAAGTTTGAATGCTAATGCTAACTTGTTAATGCTAGCGATCTAATGCTAGTGCTAATATCTGGTCATTGTCATACTGAACGTGTCCTCTTTGATGGTAATAATTGATCACTTGGCATTTAAGCATATCCCTTCATATGAATATGTGAATAGATGGCATTAAAGCTTAACCCTTCTTGTATATATGCAAATACAGCAATGTTAAAATTTGAATGCTAATGCTAACTTGCTAATGCTAGCGATCTAATGCTAGTGCTAATATCTGGTCATTTTCATACTGTTCGTGTCCTCTATGATGGAAATAAGAGATCAGATGGCATTAAAAGCATAACCCTTCATGGGAATATGAGATTAAATGGCATTAAAGCTTAACCCTTCTTGTATATATGCAAATACAGCAATGTTAAAGTTTGAATGCTAATTCTAACTTGCTAATGCTAGCGATCTAATGCTAGTGCTAATATCTGGTCATTTTCATACTGTTCGTGTCCTCTTTAATGGAAATAAGAGATCAAATGGCATTAAAGCATAACCCTTCATATGAATATGAGATTAAATGGCATTAAAGCTTAACCCTTCTTGTATATATGCAAATACAGCAATGTTAAAGTTTGAATGCTAATGCTAACTTGCTAATGCTAGCGATCTAATGCTAGTGCTAATATCTGGTCATTTTCATACTATACTTGTCCTCTATGATGGAAATAAGAGATCAGATGGCATTAAAGCATAACCCTTCATGGGAATATGAGATTAAATGGCATTAAAGCTTAACCCTTCTGGTATAAATTCAAATACAGCAATGTTAAAGTTTGAATGCTAATACTAACTTGCTAATGCTAGCGATCTAATGCTAGTGCTAATATCTGGTCATTTTCATACTGTACGTGTCCTCTTTGATGGAAATAAGAGATCAGATGGCATTAAAGCATAACCCTTCATGGCAATATGAGATTAAATGGCATTAAAGCTTAACCCTTCTTGTATAAATTCAAATACAGCAATGTTAAAGTTTGAATGCTAATGCAAACTTGCTAATGCTAGCGATCTAATGCTAGTGCTAATATCTGGTCATTTTCATACTGTACGTTGTCCTCTATGATGGAAATAAGAGATCAGATGGCATTAAAGCATAACCCTTCATGGCAATATGAGATTAAATGGCATTAAAGCTTAACCCTTCTTGTATAAATTCAAATACAGCAATGTTAAAGTTTGAATGCTAATGCTAACTTGCTAATGCTAGCGATCTAATGCTAGTGCTAATATCTGGTCATTTTCATACTATGATGGAAATGATCAGATGGCATTAAAGCATAATCCTCTATGATGGAAATAAGAGATCAGATGGCATTAAAGCATAACCCTTCATGGCAATATGAGATTAAATGGCATTAAAGCTTAACCCTTCTTGTATATATGCAAATACAGCAATGTTAAAGTTTGAATGCTAATGCTAACTTGCTAATGCTAGCGATCTAATGCTAGTGCTAATATCTGGTCATTTTCATACTGTACGTGTCCTCTATGATGGAAATAATTGATCACTTGGCATTTAAGCATAACCCTTCATATGAAATATGTGAATGGATGGCATTAAAGCTTAACCCTTCTTGTATATATGCAAATTCAGCAATGTTAAAGTTTGAATGCTAATGCTAACTTGCTAATGCTAGCGATCTAATGCTAGTGCTAATATCTGGTCATTTTCATACTGTACGTGTCCTCTATGATGGAAATAAGAGATCAGATGGCATTAAAGCATAACCCTTCATGGGAATATGAGATTAAATGGCATTAAAGCTTAACCCTTCTTGTATATATACAAATACAGCAATGTTAAAGTTTGAATGCTAATGCTAACTTGCTAATGCTAGCGATCTAATGCTAGTGCTAATATCTGGTCATTTTCATTCTGTACGTGTCCTCTTTGATGGAAATAATTGATCACTTGGCATTTAAGCATAACCCTTCATATGAATATGTGAATTAAATGGCATTAAAGCTTAACCCTTCTTGTATATATGAAAAATACAGCAATGTTAAAGTTTGAATGCTAATGCTAACTTGCTAATGCTAGCGATCTAATGCTAGTGCTAATATCTGGTCATTTTCATACTGTATGTGTCCTCTATTAATGGAAATAAGAGATCAGATGGCATTAAAGCATAACCCTTCATGGGAATATTAGATTGGATGGCATTAAAGCTTAACCCTTCTTGTATAAATGCAAATACAGCAATGTTAAAGTTTGAATGCTAATGCTAACTTGCTAATGCTAGCGATCTAATGCTAGTGCTAATATCTGGTCATTTTCATACTGTACGTGTCCTCTATGATGGAAATAAGAGATCAGATGGCATTAAAGCATAACCCTTCATGGCAATATGAGATTAAATGGCATTAAAGCTTAACCCTTCTTGTATATATTCAAATACAGCAATGTTAAAGTTTGAATGCTAATGCTAACTTGCTAATGCTAGCGATCTAATGCTAGTGCTAATATCTGGTCATTGTCATACTGTACTTGTCCTCTATGATGGAAATAAGAGATCAGATGGCATTAAAGCATAACCCTTCATATGAATATGAGATTAAATGGCATTAAAGTTTAACCCTTCTTGTATATATGCAAATACAGCAATGTTAAAGTTTGAATGCTAATGCTAACTTGCTAATGCGATCTAGCGATCTAATGCTAGTGCTAATATCTGGTCATTTTCATACTGTAATGTGTCCTCTTTGATGGAAATAAGAGATCAGATGGCATTAAAGCATAACCCTTCATGGCAATATGAGATTAAAGGGCATTAAAGCTTAACCCTTCTTGTATATATGCAAATACAGCAATGTTAAATTTGAATGCTAATGCTAACTTGCTAATGCTAGAGATCTAATGCTAGTGCTAATATCTGGTCATTTTCATACTGTTCGTGTCCTCTTTAATGGAAATAAGAGATCAGATGCCTTTAAAGCATAACCCTTCATGGGAATATGAGATTAAATGGCATTAAAGCTTAACCTTCTTGTAAATATGCAAATACAGCAATGTTAAAAGTTTGAATGCTAATGCTAACTTGCTAATGCTAGCGATCTAATGCTAGTGCAAATATCTGGTCATTTTCATACTGTACTTGTCCTCTATGATGGAAATAAGAGATCAGATGGCATTAAAGCATAACCCTTCATGGCAATATAGATTAAATGGCATTAAAGTTTTAACCCTTCTTGTATATATACAAATACAGCAATGTTAAAGTTTGAATGCTAATTCTAACTTGCTAATGCTAGCGATCTAATGCTAGTGCTAATATCTGGTCATTTTCATACTGAACTTGTCCTCTATGATGGAAATAAGAGATCAGATGGCATTAATGCATAACCCTTCATGGGAATATGAGATTAAATGGCATTAAAGCTAAACCCTTCTTCTATAAATTCAAATACAGCAATGTTAAAGTTTGAATGCTAATGCTAATTTGCTAATGCTAGCGATCTAATGCTAGTGCTAATATCTGGTCATTCTCATACTGTACGTGTCCTCTATGATGGAAATAAGAGATCAGATGGCATTAAAGCATAACCCTTCATGGCAATATGAGATTAAATGGCATTAAAGCTTAACCCTTCTTTTATATATACAAATAAAGCAATGTTAAAATTTGAATGCTAATGCTAACTTGCTAATGCTAGCGATCTAATGCTAGTGCTAATACATGGTCATTGTCATCCTGTATGTGTCCTCTATGATGGAAATAAGAGATCAGATGGTATTAAAGCATAACCCTTCATGGCAATATGAGATTAAATGGCATTAAAGCTTAACCCTTCTTGTATATATACAAATAAAGCAATGTTAAAGTTTAAATGCTAATGCTAACTTGCTAATGCTAGCGATCTAATGCTAGTGCTAATATCTGGTCATTTTCATACTGTACGTGTCCTCTATGATGGAAATAAGAGATCAGATGGCATTAAAGCATAACCCTTCATGGCAATATGAGATTAAATGGCATTAAAGCTTAACCCTTCTTGTATATATACAAATACAGCAATGTTAAAAGTTTGAATGCTAATGCTAACTTGCTAATGCTAGCGATCTAATGCTATTGCTAATATCTGGTCATTTTCATACTGTACTTGTCCTCTATGATGGAAATAAGAGATCAGATGGCATTAAAGCATAACCCTTCATGGGAATATGAGATTAAATGGCATTAAAGCTTAACCCTTCTTGTATATATGCAAATACAGCAATGTTAAAGTTTGAATGCTAATGCTAACTTGCTAATGCTAGCGATCTAATGCTAGTGCTAATATCTGGTCATTTTCATACTGTACTTGTCCTCTTTGATGGAAATAAGAGATCAGATGGTATTAAAGCATAACCCTTCATGGCAATATGAGATTAAATGGCATTAAAGCTTAACCCTTCTTGTATATATACAAATACAGCAATGTTAAAGTTTGAATGCTAATGCTAACTTGCTAATGCTAGCGATCTAATGCTAGTGCTAATATCTGGTCATTTTCATACTGAACTTGTCCTCTATGATGGAAATAAGAGATCAGATGGCATTAAAGCATAACCCTTCATGGGAATATGAGATTAAATGGCATTAAAGCTTAACCCTTCTTGTATATATACAAATACAGCAATGTTAAAGTTTGAATGCTAATGCTAACTTGCTAATGCTAGCAATCTAATGCTAGTGCTAATATCTGGTCATTTTCATACTGTACGTGTCCTCTATGATGGAAATAAGAGATCAGATGGCATTAAAGCATAACCCTTCACGGCAATATGAGATTAAATGGCATTAAAGCTTAACCCTTCTTTATATATTCAAATACAGCAATGTTAAAGTTTGAATGCTAATGCTAACTTGCTAATGCTAGCGATCTAATGCTAGTGCTAATATCTGGTCATTGTCATCCTGTATGTGTCCTCTATGATGGAAATAAGAGATCAGATGGTATTAAAAGCATAACCCTTCATGGGAATATGAGATTAAATGGCATTAAAGCTTAACCCTTCTTGTATATATGCAAATACAGCACTGTTAAAGTTTAAATGCTAATGCTAACTTGCTAATGCTAGCAATCTAATGCTAGTGCTAATATCTGGTCATTTTCATACTGTACGTGTCCTCTATGATGGAAATAAGAGATCAGATGGCATTAAAGCATAACCCTTCATGGCAATATGAGATTAAATGGCATTAAAGCTTAACCCTTCTTGTATATATTCAAATACAGCAATGTTAAAGTTTGAATGCTAATGCTAACTTGCTAATGCTAGCGATCTAATGCTAGTTCTAATATCTGGTCATTTTCATACTGTTACTTGTCCTCTATGATGGAAATAAGAGATCAGATGGCATTAAAGCATAACCCTTCATGGGAATATGAGATTAAATGGCATTAAAGCTTAACCCTTCTTGTATATATTCAAATACAGCAATGTTAAAGTTTGAATGCTAATGCTAATTTGCTAATGCTAGCGATCTAATGCTAGTGCTAATATCTGGTCATTGTCATACTGTACTTGTCCTCTTTGATGGAAATAAGAGATCAGATGGCATTAAAGCATAACCCTTCATGGCAATATGAGATTAAATGGCATTAAAGCTTAACCCTTCTTGTATATATACAAATACAGCAATGTTAAAGTTTGAATGCTAATGCTAACTTGCTAATGCTAGCGATCTAATGCTAGTGCTAATATCTGGTCATTTTCATACTGTACTTGTCCTCTATGATGGAAATAAGAGATCAGATGGCATTAATGCATAACCCTTCATGGGAATATGAGATTAAATGGCATTAAAGCTAAACCCTTCTTGTATAAATTCAAATACAGCAATGTTAAAGTTTGAATGCTAATGCTAACTTGCTAATGCTAGCGATCTAATGCTAGTGCTAATATCTGGTCATTTTCATACTGTACGTGTCCTCTTTGATGGAAATAAGAGATCAGGTGGTATTAAAGCATAACCCTTCATGGCAATATGAGATTAAATGGCATTAAAGCTTAACCCTTCTTGTATATATACAAATACAGCAATGTTAAAGTTTGAATGCTAATGCTAACTTGCTAATGCTAGCGATCTAATGCTAGTGCTAATATCTGGTCATTATCATACTGTATGTGTCCTCTATGATGGAAATAAGAGATCAGATGGCATTAATGCATAACCCTTCATGGGAATATGAGATTAAATGGCATTAAAGCTAAACCCTTCTTGTATATATGCAAATAAAGCAATGTTAAAGTTTGAATGCTAATGCTAACTTGCTAATGGTAGCGATCTAATGCTAGTGCTAATATCTGGTCATTGTCATACTGTACGTGTCCTCTTTGATGGAAATAATTGATCACTTGGCATTAAAGCATAACCCTTCATGGCAATATGAGATTAAATGGCATTAAAGCTTAACCCTTCTTGTATATATGCAAATACAGAAATGTTAAAATTTGAATGCTCATGCTAACTTGCTAATGGTAGCGATCTAATGCTAGTGCTAATATCTGGTCATTTTCATACTGTTCGTGTCCTCTTTAATGGAAATAAGAGATCAGATGCCTTTAAAGCATAACCCTTCATGGGAATATGAGATTAAATGGCATTAAAGCTTAACCCTTCTTGTATAAATTCAAATACAGCAATGTTAAAGTTTGAATGCTAATGCTAACTTGCTAATGCTAGCGATCTAATGCTAGTGCTAATATCTGGTCATTTTCATTCTGTACGTGTCCTCTATGATGGAAATAAGAGATCAGATGGCATTAAAGCATAACCCTTCATGGCAATATGAGATTAAATGGCATTAAAGCTTAACCCTTCTTGTATATATTCAAATACAGCAATGTTAAAGTTTGAATGCTAATGCTAACTTGCTAATGCTAGCGATCTAATGCTAGTTCTAATATCTCGTCATTTTCATACTGTACGTGTCCTCTATGATGGAAATAAGAGATCAGATGGCATTAAAGCATAACCCTTCATGGGAATATGAGATTAAATGGCATTAAAGCTTAACCCTTCTTGTATAAAAGCAAATTCAGCAATGTTAAAGTTTGAATGCTAATGCTAACTTGCTAATGCTAGCGATCTAATGCTAGTGCTAATATCTGGTCATTGTCATACTGTACTTGTCCTCTTTGATGGAAATAAGAGATCAGGTGGTATTAAAGCATAACCCTTCATGGCAATATGAGATTAAATGGCATTAAAGCTTAACCCTTCTTGTATAAATGCAAATACAGCAATGTTAAAATTTGAATGCTAATGCTAACTTGCTAATGCTAGCGATCTAATGCTAGTGCTAATATCTGGTCATTTTTCATACTGTGTGTCCTCTTTGATGGAAATAATTGATCAGATGGCATTAAAGCATAACCCTTCATGGGAATATGAGATTAAATGGCATTAAACTTAACCCTTCTTGTATATATGCAAATACAGCAATGTTAAAGTTTGAATTAATGCTAATGCTAATGCTAGCGATCTAATGCTAGTGCTAATATCTGGTCATTTTCATTCTGTATGTGTCCTCTATGATGGAAATAAGAGATCAGATGGCATTAAAGCATAACCCTTCATGGCAATATGAGATTAAAATGGCATTAAAGCTTAACCCTTCTTGTATATATTCAAATACAGCAATGTTAAAGTTTGAATGCTAATGCTAACTTCAAATGCTATGATCTAATGCTAGTTCTAATATCTGGTCATTTTCATACTGTATGTGTCCTCTATGATGGAAATAAGAGATCAGATGGCATTAAAGCATAACCCTTCATGGGAATATGAGATTAAATGGCATTAAAGCTTAACCCTTCTTGTATATATACAAATACAGCAATGTTAAAGTTTGAATGCTAATGCTAACTTGCTAATGCTAGCGATCTAATGCTAGTGCAAATATCTGGTCATTTTCATACTGTACGTGTCCTCTATGATGGAAATAAGAGATCAGATGGCATTAAAGCATAACCCTTCATGGCAATATGAGATTAAATGGCATTAAAGCTTAACCCTTCTTGTTTATATGCAAATACAGCAATGTTAAAGTTTGAATGCTAATGCTAACTTGCTAATGCTAGCGATCTAATGCTAGTGCTAATATCTGGTCATTGTCATCCTGTATGTGTCCTCTATGATGGTAATAATTGATCACTTGGCATTTAAGCATATCCCTTCATATGAATATGTGAATAGATGGCATTAAAACTTAACCCTTCTTGTATATATGCAAATACAGCAATGTTAAAATTTGAATGCTAATGCTAACTTGCTAATGCTAGCGATCTAATGCTAGTGCTAATATCTGGTCATTTTTCATACTGTATGTGTCCTCTATGATGGAAATAAGAGATCAGATGGCTTTAACCCTTCATGGCAAACCCTTAAAGGGGCTTAATATGATATATAAATGGTCATTAAAAAAGTTTAATGCTAATTCTAGCGATCTATATGCTAATATCTGGTCAAATACTGTATGTGTGTCCTCTATGATGGAAATAAGAGATCAGATGGCATTAAAGCATAACCATTCATGGCAATATTGAAAAGGGCATTAAAGCTAACTTCTTGTATACATACTAAAATGTTAAAATGAATGCTAATTAACTAATGCTAGTGATTAATGCTAGTGCAAATATCTGGTCATTTTCATACTGTACGTGTCCTCTATGATGGAAATAAGAGATCAGATGGCATTAAAGCATAACCCTTCATGGCAATATGAGATTAAATGGCATTAAAGCTTAATCCTTCTTGTTTATATGCAAATACAGCAATGTTAAAGTTTGAATGCTAATGCTAACTTGCTAATGCTAGCGATCTAATGCTAGTGCTAATATCTGGTCATTTCATCCTGTATGTGTCCTCTATGATGGTAATAATTGATCATTGGCATTTAAGCATATCCTTCATATGAATATGAATAGATGGCATTAAAACTTAACCCTTCTTGTATATATGCAAATACAGCAATGTTAAAATTTGAATGCTAATGCCCTTAATGCATGAATAATGCATGCAAATATCTGGTCATTTTCATATGTGTCCTCTATGATGGAAATAAGAATCAGATGGCATTAAAGCATAACCCTTCATGGCAATATGAGATTAAATGGCAAAAGCTTAACCCTTCTTGTATATATACAAACACAGCAATGTTAAATTTGAATGCTAATGCTAACTTGCTAATGCTAGCGATCTAATGCTAGTGCTAATTTCTGGTCATTGTCATACTGTATGTGTCCTCTTTGATGGAAATAATTGATCAGATGGCATTAAAGCATAACCCTTCATGGAATATGTGAATAAATGGCATTAAAGCTTAACCCTTCTTGTATATATGCAAATACAGCAATGTTAAATTTTGAATGCTAATGCTAACTTGCTAATGCTAGCGATCTAATGCTAGTGCTAATATCTGGTCATTTTCATACTGTACGTGTCCTCTATGATGGATATAAGAGATCAGATGGCATTAAAGCATAACCCTTCATGGGAATATGAGATTTAATGGCATTAAAGCTTAACCCTTCTTGTATATATGCAAATACAGCAATGTTAAAGTTTGAATGCTAATGCTAACTTGCTAATGATAGCGATCTAATGCTAGTGCTAATATCTGGTCATTTTCATACTGTTCGTGTCCTCTTTAATGGAAATAAGAGATCAGATGGCATTAAAAAGCATAACCCTTCATGGGAATATGAGATTAAATGGCATTAAAGCTTAACCCTTCTTGTATATATGCAAATACAGCAATGTTAAAGTTTGAATGCTAATGCTAACTTGCTAATGCTAGCGATCTAATGCTAGTGCTAATATCTGGTCATTTTCATACTGTACTTGTGCTCTATGATGGAAATAAGAGATGAGATGGCATTAAAGCATAACCCTTCATGGAATATGAGATTAAATGGCATTAAAAGCTTAACCCTTCTTGTATAAATTCAAATACAGCAATGTTAAAATTTGAATACTAATGCTAACTTGCTAATGCTAGCGATCTAATGCTAGTGCTAATATCTGGTCATTTTCATTCTGTACTTGTCCTCTATGATGGAAATAAGAGATCAGATGGCATTAAAGCATAACCCTTCATGGCAATATGAGATTAAATGGCATTAAAGCTTAACCCTTCTTGTATAAATTCAAATACAGCAATGTTAAAGTTTGAATGCTAATGCAAACTTGCTAATGCTAGCGATCTAATGCTAGTTCTAAATATCTCGTCATTTTCATACTGTACGTTTCATCTATGATGGAAATAAGAGATCAGATGGCATTAAAGCATAACCCTTCATGGGAATATGAGATTAAATGTCATTAAAGCTTAACCCTTCTTGTTTATATGCAAATACAGCAATGTTAAAGTTTGAATGCTAATGCTAACTTGCTAATGCTAGCGATCTAATGCTAGTGCTAATATATGGTCATTGTCATCCTGTATGTGTCCTCTATGATGGTAATAATTGATCAGATGCCTTTTAAGCATAACCCTTCATATGAATATGTGAATGGATGGCATTAAAGCTTAACCCTTCTTGTATATATGCAAATTCAGCAATGTTAAAATTTGAATGCTAATGCTAACTTGCTAATGCTAGCGATCTAATGCTAGTGCAAATATCTGGTCATTTTCATACTGTACGTGTCCTCTATGATGGAAATAAGAGATCAGATGGCATTAAAGCATAACCCTTCATGGCAAATATGAGATTAAATGGCATTAAAGCTTAACCCTTCTTGTTTATATACAAATACAGCAATATTAAAGTTTGAATGCTAATGCTAACTTGTCAATGCTAGCGATCTAATGCGAGTGCTAATTTCTGGTCATTGTCATACTGTACGTGTCCTCTTTGATGGTAATAATTGATCACTTGGCATTTAAGCATATCCCTTCATATGAATATGTGAATAGATGGCATTAAAGCTTAACCCTTCTTGTATATATGCAAATACAGCAATGTTAAAATTTGAATGCTCATGCTAACTTGCTAATGGTAGCGATCTAATGCTAGTGCTAATATCTGGTCATTTTCATACTGTTCGTGTCCTCTTTAATGGAAATAAGAGATCAGATGGCATTAAAGCATAACCCTTCATGGGAATATGAGATTAAATGGCATTAAAGCTTAACCCTTCTTGTATAAATTCAAATACAGAAATGTTAAAGTTTGAATGCTAATGCTAACTTGCTAATGCTAGCGATCTAATGCTAGTGCTAATATCTGGTCATTTTCATTCTGTACGTGTCCTCTATGATGGAAATAAGAGATCAGATGGCATTAAAGCATAACCCTTCATGGCAATATTAGATTAAATGGCATTAAAGCTTAACCCTTCTTGTATAAATTCAAATAAAGCAATGTTAAAAGTTTGAATGCTAATGCTAACTTGCAAATGCTAGCGATCTAATGCTAGTTCTAATATCTCGTCATTTTCATACTGTACCTTTCCTCTCTGATGGAAATAAGAGATCAGATGGCATTAAAGCATAACCCTTCATGGGAATATGAGATTAAATGGCATTAAAGCTTAACCCTTCTTGTATAAAAGCAAATTCAGCAATGTTAAAGTTTGAATGCTAATGCTAACTTGCTAATGCTAGCGATCTAATGCTAGTGCTAATATCTGGTCATTGTCATACTGTACTTGTCCTCTTTGATGGAAATAAGAGATCAGGTGGTATTAAAGCATAACCCTTCATGGCAATATGAGATTTAATGGCATTAAAGCTTAACCCTTCTTGTATAAATTCAAATACAGCAATGTTAAAGTTTGAATGCTAATGCTAACTTGCTAATGCTAGCGATCTAATGCTAGTGCTAATATCTGGTCATTGTCATCCTGTATGTGTCCTCTATGATGGAAATAATTGATCAGATGGCATTAAAGCATAACCCTTCATATGAATATGTGAATAGATGGCATTAAAACTTAACCCTTCTTGTATATATACAAATACAGCAATGTTAAAGTTTGAATGCTAATGCTAACTTGCTAATGCTATGATCTAATGCTAGTGCTAATATCTGGTCATTATCATACTGTATGTGTCCTCTATGATGGAAATAAGAGATCAGATGGCATTAAAGCATAACCCTTCATGGCAATATGAGATTAAAGGGCATTAAAGCTTAACCCTTCTTGTATATATACAAATACAGCAATGTTAAAAGTTTGAATGCTAATGCTAATGCTAATGCTAGCGATCTAATGCTAGTGCTAATATCTGGTCATTATCATACTGTATGTGTCCTCTTTGATGGAAATAAGAGATCAGATGGCATTAAAGCATAACCCTTCATGGCAATATGAGATTAAATGGCATTAAAACTTAACCCTTCTTGTATATATACAAATACAGCAATGTTAAAGTTTGAATGCTAATGCTAACTTGCTAATGCTAGCGATCTAATGCTAGTGCAAATATCTGGTCATTTTCATACTGTACATTGTCCTCTATGATGGAAATAAGAGATCAGATGGCATTAAAGCATAACCCTTCATGGCAATATGAGATTAAATGGCATTAACGCTTAACCCTTCTTGTTTATATGCAAATACAGCAATGTTTAAGTTTGAATGCTAATGCTAACTTGCTAATGCTAGCGATCTAATGCTAGTGCTAATATCTGGTCATTGTCATCCTGTATGTGTCCTCTATGATGGTAATAATTGATCACTTGGCATTTAAGCATATCCTTCATATGAATATGTGAATAGATGGCATTAAAACTTAACCCTTCTTGTATATATGCAAATACAGCAATGTTAAAATTTGAATGCTAATGCTAACTTGCTAATGCTAGCGATCTAATGCAAGTGCAAATATCTGGTCATTTTCATACTGTACGTGTCCTCTATGATGGAAATAAGAGATCAGATGGCATTAAAGCATAACCCTTCATGGCAATATGAGATTAAATGGCATTAAAGCTTAACCCTTCTTGTATATATACAAACACAGCAATATTAAAGTTTGAATGCTAATGCTAACTTGTTAATGCTAGCGATCTAATGCTAGTGCTAATTTCTGGTCATTGTCATACTGTACGGGTCCTTTGATGGTAATAATTGATCAGATGGCATTTTAAGCATACCCTTCATATGAATATGTGAATAGATGGCATTAAAACTTAACCCTTCTTGTATATATGCAAATACAGCAATGTTAAAATTTTGAATGCTAATGCTAACGCTAATGCTAGCGATCTAATGCTAGTGCAAATATCTGGTCATTTTTTCATACTGTTTGTGTCCTCTATGATGGAAATAAGAGATCAGATGGCATTAAAGCATAACCCTTCATGGCAATATGAGATTAAATGGCATTAAAAGCTTAACCCTTCTTGTATATATACAAATACAGCAATGTTAAAATTTGAATGCTAATGCTAACTTGCTAATGCTAGCGATCTAATGCTAGTGCTAATATCTGGTCATTTACATACTGTTCGTGTCCTCTATGATGGATATAAGAGATCAGATGCCGTTAAAGCATAACCCTTCATGGGAATATGAGATTTAATGGCATTAAAGCTTAACCCTTCTTGTATATATGCAAATACAGCAATGTTAAAGTTTGAATGCTAATGCTAACTTGCTAATGCTAGCGATTTAATGCTAGTGCTAATATCTGGTCATTTTCATACTGTTCGTGTTCTCTTTGATGGAAATAAGAGATCAGATGGCATTAAAGCATAACCCCTTCATGGCAATATGAGATTAAATGGCATTAAAGCATTTAACCCCTTCTTGTATATATACAAATACAGCAATGTTAAAAGTTTGAATGCTAATGCTAACTTGCTAATGCTAGCGATCTAATGCTAGTGCTAATATCTGGTCATTTTCATACTGTACTTTTCCTCTATGATGGAAATAAGAGATGAGATGGCATTAAAGCATAACCCTTCATGGGAATATGAGATTAAATGGCATTAAAGCTTAACCCTTCTTGTATAAATTCAAATACAGCAATGTTAAAGTTTGAATGCTAATGCTAACTTGCTAATGCTAGCGATCTAATGCTAGTGCTAATATCTGGTCATTGTCATCCTGTATGTGTCCTCTATGATGGAAATAAGAGATCAGATGGCATTAAAGCATAACCCTTCATGGCAATATGAGATTAAATGGCATTAAAGCTTAACCCTTCTTGTATAAATTCAAATACAGCAATGTTAAAGTTTGAATGCCAATGCTAACTTGCTAATGCTAGCGATCTAATGCTAGTTCTAATATCTTGTCATTTTCATACTGTACGTTTCCTCTATGATGGAAATAAGAGATCAGATGGCATTAAAGCATAACCCTTCATGGGAATATGAGATTAAATGTCATTAAAGCTTAACCCTTCTTGTTTATATGCAAATACAGCAATGATAAAGTTTGAATGCTAATGCTAACTTGCTAATGCTAGCGATCTAATGCTAGTGCTAATATATGGTCATTGTCATCCTGTATGTGTCCTCTATGATGGTAATAATTGATCACTTGGCATTTAAGCATATCCCTTCATATGAATATGTGAATGGATGGCATTAAAGCTTAACCCTTCTTGTATATATGCAAATTCAGCAATGTTAAAATTTGAAGGCTAATGCTAACTTGCTAATGCTAGCGATCTAATGCTAGTGCAAATATCTGGTCATTTTCATACTGTACGTGTCCTCTATGATGGAAATAAGAGATCAGATGGCATTAAAGCATAACCCTTCATGGCAACATGAGATTAAATGGCATTAAAGCTTAACCCGTCTTGTTTATATACAAATACAGCAATATTAAAGTTTGAATGCTAATGCTAACTTGTCAATGCTAGCGATCTAATGCTAGTGCTAATGGTCATTGTCATCTGTACGTGTCCTCTTTTGGTAATCACTTGGCATTTAAGCATATCCTTCATATGAATATGTGAATAGATGGTCTTGTATATATGCAAATGCAATGTTAAAATTTGAACAGCAATGTGGTAAAATGCTAGTGAATCTGCATTTTCATAATGAATGGTAATAATTGATCAGATGCCTTTAAGCATATCCCTTCATGGGAATATGGAAATAAGAGATGATGCATTAAAAGCTTAACCCTTCTTGTATAAATTCAAATACAGAAATGTTAAAGTTTGAATGCTAATGCTAACTTGCTAATGCTAGCGATCTAATGCTAGTGCTAATATCTGGTCATTTTCATTCTGTCGTGTCCTCTATGATGGAAATAAGAGATCAGATGGCATTAAAGCATAACCCTTCATGGCAATATTAGATTAAATGGCATTAAAGCTTAACCCTTCTTGTATATATTCAAATAAAAGCAATGTTAAAAAGTTTGAATGGCAATGCTAACTTGCAAATGCTAGCGATCTAATGCTAGTTCTAATATCTGGTCATTTTCATACTGTTACCTTTCCTCTCTGATGGAAATAAGAGATCAGATGGCATTAAAAGCATAACCCTTCATGGAATATGAGATTAAATGGCATTAAAGCAACCCTTCTTGTATAAAAAAGCAAATTCAGCAATGTTAAAGTTTGAATGCTAATGCTAACTTGCTAATGCTAGCGATCTAATGCTAGTGCTAATATCTGGTCATTGTCATACTGTACTTGTCCTCTTTGATGGAAATAAGAGATCAGGTGGTATTAAAGCATAACCCTTCATGGCAATATGAGATTTAATGGCATTAAAGCTTAACCCTTCTTGTATATATACAAATACAGTCATGTTAAAGTTTGAATGCTAATGCTAGCGATCTAATGCTAGTGCTAATATCTGGTCATTATCATACTGTATGTGTCCTCTTTGATGGAAATAAGAGATCAGATGGTATTAAAGCATAACCCTTCATGGCAATATGAGATTAAAGGGCATTAAAGCTTAACCCTTCTTGTATACATACAAATAAAGCAATGTTAAAGTTTGAATGCTAATGCTAACTTGCTAATGCTAGTGATCTAATGCTAGTGCAAATATCTGGTCATTTTCATACTGTACGTGTCCTCTATGATGGAAATAAGAGATCAGATGGCATTAAAGCATAACCCTTCATGGCAATATGAGATTAAATGTCATTAAAGCTTAACCCTTCTTGTTTATATGCAAATACAGCAATGTTAAAGTTTGAATGCTAATGCTAACTTGCTAATGCTAGCGATCTAATGCTAGTGCTAATATCTGGTCATTGTCATCCTGTATGTGTCCTCTACGATGGTAATAATTGATCACTTGGCATTTAAGCATAGACCTTCATATGAATATGTGAATAGATGGCAATAAAACTTATCCCTTCTTGTATATATGCAAATACAGCAATGTTAAAATTTGAATGCTAATGCTAACTTGCTAATGCTAGCGATCTAATGCTAGTGCAAATATCTGGTCATTTTCATACTGTACGTGTCCTCTATGATGGAAATAAGAGATCAGATGTCATTAAAGCATAACCCTTCATGGCAATATGAGATTAAATGGCATTAAAGCTTAACCCTTCTTGGATATATACAAATACAGCAATATTAAAGTTTGAATGCTAATGCTAACTTGTTAATGCTAGCGATCTAATGCTAGTGCTAATTTCTGGTCATTGTCATACTGTACGTGTCCTCTTTGATGGTAATAATTGATCACTTGGCATTTAAGCATATCCCTTCATATGAATATGTGAATAGATGGCATTAAAGCTTAACCCTTCTTGTATATATGCAAATACAGCAATGTTAAAATTTGAATGCTAATGCTAACTTGCTAATGCTAGCGATCTAATGCTATTGCTAATATCTGGTCATTTTCATACTGTTCGTGTCCTCTATGATGGATATAAGAGATCAGATGCCTTTAAAGCATAACCCTTCATGGGAATATGAGATTTAATGGCATTAAAGCTTAACCCTTCTTGTATATATGCAAATACAGCAATGTTAAAGTTTGAATGCTAATTCTAACTTGCTAATGATAGCGATTTAATGCTAGTGCTAATATCTGGTCATTTTCATACTGTTCGTGTCCACTTTAATGGAAATAAGAGATCAGATGCCTTTAAAGCAAAACCCTTCATGGGAATATGAGATTAAATGGCATTAAGCTTAACCCTTCTTGTAAATATACAAATACAGAAATGTTAAAGTTTGAATGCTAATGCTAACTTGCTAATGCTAGCGATCTAATGCTATTGCTAATATCTGGTCATTTTTCATTCTGTACTTGTGGCATAACCCTTATGATGGAAAAAAGTATATATACAAATCAGATGGCATTAAAGCATCTAACCCTTTCACGGCAATATGAGATAAAATGGCATTAAAGCTAAACCCTTCTTGTATAAATTCAAATACAACAATGTTAAAAGTTTGAATACTAATGCTAACTTGCTAATGCTAGCGATCTAATGCTAGTGCTAATATCTGGTCATTTTCATTCTGTGCGTGTCGCTATGATGGAAATAAGAGATCAGATGGCATTAAAAGCATAACCCTTCATGGCAATATGAGATAAATGGCATTAAAGCTTAACCCTTTATGTATAAATTCAAATACAGCAATGCTAAGTTTGAATGCCAAAAGCTAACTTGCTAATGCTAGCGATCTAATGCTAGTGCTAATATCTGGTCATTGTCATACTTTATGCGTGTCCTTTGATGGTAATAAGTGATCACATGGCATTTCATAATCCTTCATGGGAATATGTGATTAGATAGCATTAAAGCTTAACCCTTAATATATATATGCAAATACAATGTTAAATTTGAATGCTAATGCTAACTTGCTAATGCTAGCCATCTAATGCTAGTGCTAATATCTGGTCATTGTCATCCTGTTTGTGTCCTTATGATGGAAATAAGA
>CM056199.1:107301537-107324310 GCA_029692085.1 Gymnothorax javanicus
ATTCAAATTTGAACATTGCTGTATTTATGTATATACAAAAAGGGTTAAGCTTTAATACCATATATTCACATATTCATATATGAAGGAATTATATGCTTTAATGTACATCTGATCTCTTATTTCCATCATAGGGACAAGTACTGTATGAAAATGACCAGATATTAGCAATAGCATTAGATTGCTAGCATTAGCAAGTTAGCATTAGCATTCAACCTTTAGCAGTGCTGTATTTGCATATATACTAGAAGGGTTAAGCTTTAATGCCATTTAATCTCATATTGCCATGAAGGGTTATGCTTTAATGCCATCTGATTTCTCATTTCCATCTAGAGGACACATACAGGATGACAATGACCAGACATTAGCACAAGCAATAGATCGCTAGCATTAGCAAGTTAGCATTAGCATTCAAACTTTAACATTGCTGTATTTGAATATATACAAGAAGGATTCAGCTTTAATGCCATTTAATCTCAGAATCCCATGAAGGGTTATGCTTTAAAGGCATCTGATCTCTTATTTCCATTAAAGAGGACACGAACAGTATGAAAATGACAAGATATTAGCACTAGCATTAGATCGCTAGCACTAGCAAGTTAGAATTAGCATTCAAACCTTAATATTGCTGTATTTGCATATATACAAGAAGGGTTAAGCTTTAATGCCATTTAATCTCATATTGCCATGAAGGGTTATGCTTTAATGGCATCTGATCTCTTATATCCATCATAGAGGACACGAACAGTATGAAAATGACCAGATATTAGCACTAGCATTAGATCGCTAGCATTAGCAAGTTAGCATTAGCATTCAAATTTTAACATTGCTGTATTTGCATATATACAAGAAGGGTTAAGCTTTAATGCGATTAAATCTCATATTGCCATGAAGGGTTATGCTTTAATACCACCTGATCTCTTATTTCCATCAAAGAGGACAAGTACAGTATGACAATGACCAGATATTAGCACTAGCATTTGATCGCTACGATTAGCAAGTTAGCATTAGCATTCAAACTTTAACATTGTTGTATTTGCATATATACAAGAAGGGTTAAGTTTTAATGCCATTTAATCTCATATTGCCATGAAGGGTTATGCTTTAATACCACCTGATCTCTTATTTCAATCAAAGAGGACAAGTACAGTATGACAATGACCAGATATTAGCACTAGCATTAGATCGCTAGCATTAGCAAGTAAGCATTAGCAATCAAACTTTAACATTGCTGTATTTGCATATATACAAGAAGGGTTAAGCTTTAATGCCATTTAATCTCATATTCCCATGAAGGGTTATGCGTTAATGCCATCTGATCTCTAATTTCCATCATAGAGGAAACGTACAGTATGAAAATGATGAGATATTAGAACTAGTATAAGATCTCTAGCATTAGCAAGTTAGCATTAGCATTCTAACTTTAACATTGCTGTATTTGAATTTATACAAGAAGGGTTAAGCTTTAATGCCATTTAATCTAATATTCCCATGAAGGGTTATGCTTTAATGCAGTCTCATCTCTTATTTCTATCATCGAGCACAAGTAAGTATGAAAATGACCAGATATTAGCAATAGCATTAGATCGCTAGCATTAGCAAGGCATTAGCATTCAAACTTTAACATTGCCATGTATTTTAATGCATATATATACCATCTAGAGGACAGCTTTAATGCCATTTAATCTCATATTTATTGCTGTATTTGCATATATACAAGAAGGGTTATGCTTTAATGCCATCTGATTTCTCATTTCCATCTTAAGGGTTATTCTTTAAGGCATCTGATCTCTTATTTCCATCATAGAGGCATTCAAACGAACAGTATATACAAGAAGGTCTCAGCTTAATGCCATTTAATCCCAGATTTTATTCTTTAAAGGCATCTGAGCATTAGATCGCTAGCATTAGCAAGTTAGATCGCTATTAGCATTCAAATTTAACATTGCTGTGTTTGCATATATACAAGAAGGGTTAAGCTTTAATGCCATCTATTCACATATTCATATGAAGGGATATGCTTTAATGCCATCTGATCTCTTATTTCCATCATAGAGGACAAGTACTGTATGAAAATGACCAGATATTAGCACTAGCATTAGATTGCTAGCATTAGCAAGTTAGCATTAGCATTCAAACTTTAACAGTGCTGTATTTGCATATATACAAGAAGGGTTCAGCTTTAATGCCATTTAATCCCATATTGCCATGAAGGGTTATGCTTTAAAGGCATCTGATCTCTTATTTCCATCATAGAGGACACGAACAGTATGAAAATGACCAGATATTAGCACTAGCATTAGATCGCTAGCATTAGCAAGTTAGAATTAGCATTCAAATTTGAACATTGCTGTATTTGCATATATACAAGAAGGGTTAAGCTTTAATGCCATCTATTCACATATTCATATGAAGGGATATGCTTTAATGCCATCTGATCTCTTATTTCCATCATAGAGGACAAGTACTGTATGAAAATGACCAGATATTAGCACTAGCATTAGATTGCTAGCATTAGCAAGTTAGCATTAGCATTCAAACTTTAGCAGTGCTGTATTTGCATATATACTAGAAGGGTTAAGCTTTAATGCCATTTAATCTCATATTGCCATGAAGGGTTATGCTTTAATGCCATCTGATCTCTTATTTCCATCTAGAGGACACATACAGGATGACAATGACCAGACATTAGCACTAGCAATAGATCGCTAGCATTAGCAAGTTAGCATTAGCATTCAAACTTTAACATTGCTGTATTTGAATATATACAAGAAGGATTCAGCTTTAATGCCATTTAATCTCAGAATCCCATGAAGGGTTATGCTTTAAAGGCATCTGATCTCTTATTTCCATTAAAGAGGACACGAACAGTATGAAAATGACAAGATATTAGCACTAGCATTAGATCGCTAGCATTAGCAAGTTAGAATTAGCATTCAAACTTTAATATTGCTGTATTTGCATGTATACAAGAAGGGTTAAGCTTTAATGCCATTTAATCTCATATTGCCATGAAGGGTTATGCTTTAAAGGCATCTGATCACTTATATCCATCATAGAGGACACGAACAGTATGAAAATGACCAGATATTAGCACTAGCATTAGATCGCTAGCATTAGCAAGTTAGCATTAGCATTCAAATTTTAACATTGCTGTATTTGCATATATACAAGAAGGGTTAAGCTTTAATGCCATCTATTCACATATTCATATGAAGGGATATGCTTAAATGCCAAGTGATCAATTATTACCATCAAAGAGGACACGAACAGTATGACAATGACCAGTAATGACAATGACCTAGCATTATTCAAACTTTAACATGAGTATTTGTATTAGATCGCTTTTAATGCCATTAAATCTCATATTGCCATGAGGGTTAGCATTATCTCTTATTTCCATCAAAGCATTCAAACTTTTAACATTGCTGTATTTGCATATATACAAGAAGGGTTAAGCTTTAATGCCATTTAATCTCATATTGCCATGAAGGGTTATGCTTTAATACCACCTGATCTCTTATTTCCATCAAAGAGGACAAGTACAGTATGACAATGACCAGATATTAGCACTAGCATTAGATCGCTAGCATTAGCAAGTAAGCATTAGCAATCAAACTTTAACATTGCTGTATTTGCATATATACAAGAAGGGTTAAGCTTTAATGCCATTTAATCTCATATTCCCATGAAGGGTTAAATGCCATCTGATCTCTTATTTCCATCATAGAGGAAACGTACAGTCTGAAAAATGACCAGATATTAGAACTAGCATTAGATAAGCTAGCATTAGCAAGTTAGCATTAGCATTCAAAACTTTAACATTGCTGTATTTGAATTTATACAAGAAGGGTTTAGCTTTAATGCCATTTAATCTCATATTGCCATGAAGGGTTATGCTTTAATACCACCTGATCTCTATTTCCATCAAAGAGGACAAGTACAGTATGACAATGACCAGATATTAGCACTAGCATTAGATATTAGCATTAGCAAGTTAGCATTAGCATTCAAACTTTAACATTGCTGTATTTGAATTTATACAAGAAGGGTTAAGCTTTAATGCCATTTAATCTCATATTCCCATGAAGGGTTATGCTTTAATGCCATCTGATCTCTTATTTCCATCAAGAGACAAATTACAGTATGAAATTGACCAGATATTAGAACTAGCATTAGATCGCTAGCATTTGCAAGTTAGCATTGGCATTCAAACTTTAACATTGCTGTATTTGTATATATACAAGAAGGATTTAGCTTTAATGCCATTTAATCTCATATTGCCATGAAGGGTTATGCTTTACTGGCATCTGATTTCTCATTTCCAACTAGAGGACACATACACGATGACAATGACAAGACATTAGCACTAGCATTAGATCGCTAGCATTAACAAGTTAGCATTAGCATTCAAACTTTAACATTGCTGTATTTGCATATATACAAGAAGGGTTCAGCTTTAATGCCATTTAATCCCATATTGCCATGAAGGGTTATGCTTTAAATGCTTCTGATCTCTTATTTCCATCATAGAGGACACGAACAGTATGAAAATGACCAGATATTAGCACTAGCATTCGATCGCTAGCCTAAGCAAGTTAGCATTAGTATTCAAATTTGAACATTGCTGTATTTGCATATATACAAGAAGGCTTAAGCTTTAATGCCATCTACTCACATATTCATATGAAGGGATATGCTTAAATGCCAAGTGATCAATTATTACCATCAAAGAGGACACGTACAGTATGACAATGACCAGATATTAGCACTAGCATTAGATCGCTAGCATTAGCAAGTTAGCATTAGCATTCAAACTTTAACTTTGCTGTATTTGCATATATACAAGAAGGGTTAAGCTTTAATGCCATTTAATCTCATATTCCCATGAAGGGTTATGCTTTAATGCCATCTGATCTCTTATTTCCATCATAGAGGACAAGTACTGTTTGAAAATGACCAGATATTAGCACTTGCATTAGATCGCTAGCATTTGCAAGTTAGCATTAGCATTCAACATTTAACATTGCTGTATTTGTATATATACAAGAAGGGTTAAGCATTAATGCCATTTAATCTCATATTGCCATGAAGGGTTATGCTTTAATGCCATCTGATCTCTTATTTCCATCTAGAGGACACATACAGGATTACAATGACCAGACATTAGCACTAGCAATAGATCGCTAGCATTAGCAAGTTAGCATTAGCATTCAAACTTTTACATTGCTGTATTTGCATATATACAAGAAGGGTTAAGCTTTAATGCCATCTATTCACATATTCATATGAAGGTATATGCTTTAATGCCATCTGATCTCTTATTTCCATCATAGAGGACAAGTACTGTATGAAAATGACCAGATATTAGCAATAGCATTAGATTGCTAGCATTAGCAAGTTAGCATTAGCATTCAACCTTTAGCAGTGCTGTATTTGCATATATACTAGAAGGGTTAAGCTTTAATGCCATTTAATCTCATATTGCCATGAAGGGTTATGCTTTAATGCCATCTGATCTCTTATTTCCATCATAGAGACACGTACAGAATGAAAATGACCAGATATTAGCACTAGCATTAGATCGCTGGCATTAGCAAGTTAGCATTAGCATTCTAACTTTAACATTGCTGTATTTGAATTCATACAAGAAGGGTTAAGCTTTAATGCCATTTAATCTCATATTGCCATGAAGGGTTATGCTTTTAATGCCATCTGATCTCTTATTTCCATCATAGAGGACACATAACGATGACAATGATCAGATATTAGCACTAGCATTAGATAAGCTAGCATTAGCAAGTTAGCATAGCATTCAAACTTTAACATTGCTGTATTTGCATATATACAAGAAGGGTTCAGCTTTAATGCCATTTAATCTCAAATTGCCATGAAGGGTTATGCTTGAAAGGCATCTGATCTCTTATTTCCATCATAGAGGACACGAACAGTATGAAAATGACCAGATATTAGCACTAGCATTAGATCGCTAGCATTAGCAAGTTAGCATTAGCATTCAAATTTTAACATTGCTGTATTTGCATATATACAAGAAGGGTTAAGTTTTAATGCCATCTATTCACATATTCATATGAAGGTATATGCTTTAATGCCATCTGATATCTTATTTCCATCATAGAGGACAAGTACTGTATGAAAATGACCAGATATTAGCACTAGCATTAGATTGCTAGCATTAGCAAGTTAGCATTAGCATTCAAACTTTTAACATTGCTGTATTTGCATATATACTAGAAGGGTTCAGCTTTAATGCCATTTAATCTCATATTCCCATGAAGGGTTATGCTTTAATGCCATCTGATCTCTTATTTCCATCTAGAGGACACATAACAGGATGAAAATGACCAGATATTAGCACTAGCATTAGATCGCTAGCATTAGCAAGTTAGCATTAGCATTCAAACTTTAACATTGCTGTATTTGAATATATACAAGAAGGATTAGCTTTAATGCCATTTAATCTCATATTCCCATGAAGGGGTTATGCTTTAAAGGCATCTGATCTCTTATTTCCATCATAGAGGACACGAACAGTATGAAAATGACCAGATATTAGCACTAGCATTAGATCGCTAGCATTAGCAAAACTTTAATATTGTTATTTGCATTAGCATTCAAATTTTAACATTGCTGTATTTGCATATATACTATCAAGGGACACAGAAGCTTTAATGCCATTTAATCTCATATTGCCATGAAGGGTTATGCTTTAATATGAAGGGTTATCTGATCTCTTATTTCCATCAAGAGGACAAGTACAGTATGACAATGACCAGATATTAGCACTAGCATTTGATGCGCTAGGATTAGCAAGTTAGCATTAGCATTCAAACTTTAACATTGCTGTATTTGCATATATACAAGAAGGGTTAAGTTTTAATGCCATTTAATCTCATATTGCCATGAAGGGTTATGTTTTAATACCACCTTCTCTTATTTCAATCAATGAGGACAAGTCAGTATGATCCAGATATTAGCTTATTAGATCCATTAAAGAAGACAATCAAACTTTAACATTGTGTATTTGCATATATACAAGACAATGATATTCTCATATTCCCATGAAGGGTTATGCTCTGATCTCTAATTTCATTAGATGACAGTATATGAAAATGCTAGCTAGTATAAGATGCGCTAGCAGTTAGCATTAGCATTCAAACTTTAACATTGCTGTATTTGCATTTATACAAGAAGGGTTAAGCTTTAATGCCATTTAATCTCATATTGCCATGAAGGGTTATGCTTTAATACCACCTGATCTCTTATTTCAATCAAAGAGGACAAGTACAGTATGACAATGACCAGATATTAGCACTAGCATTAGATCGCTAGCATTAGCAAGTTAGCATTAGCATTCAAACTTTAACATTGCTGAATTTGCTTTTATACAAGAAGGGTTAAGTTTTAATGCCATTTAATCTCTTATTCCCATGAAGGGTTATGCTTTAATGCCATCTGATCTCTTATTTCCATCAGAGAGGAAACGTACAGTATGAAATTGACGAGATATTAGAACTAGCATTAGATCGGTAGCATTTGCAAGTTAGCATTGGCATTCAAACTTTAACATTGCTGTATTTGTATATATACAAGAAGGATTTAGCTTTAATGCCATTTAATCTCATATTGCCATGAAGGGTTATGCTTTAATGCCATCTGATTTCTCATTTCCATCTAGAGGACACATACACGATGACAATGACCAGACATTAGCACTAGCATTAGATCGCTCGCATTAACAAGTTAGCATTAGCATTCAAACTTTAACATTGCTGTATTTGCATATATACAAGAAGGGTTCAGCTTTAATGCCATTTAATCCCATATTGCCATGAAGGGTTATGCTTTAAATGAATCTGATCTCTTATTTCCATCTAGAGGACACGAACAGTATGAAAATGACCAGATATTAGCACTAGCATTCGATCGCTAGCCTAAGCAAGTTAGCTTTAGCATTCAAATTTGAACATTGCTGTATTTGCATATATACAAGAAGGTTAAGCTTTAATGCCATCTAATCACATATTCATATGAAGGGATATGCTTAAATGCCAAGTGATCAATTATTACCATCAAAGAGAACACGTACAGTATGACAATGACCAGATATTAGCACTAGCATTAGATCGCTAGCATTAGCAAGTTAGCATTAGCATTCAAACTTTAACAGTGCTGTATTTGCATATATACAAGAAGGGTTAAGCTTTTAATGCCATTTAATCTCATATTCCCATGAAGGGTTATGCTTTAATGCCATCTGATCTCTTATTTCCAACATAGAGGACAAGTACTGTATGAAAATGACCAGATATTAGCACTCGCATTAGATCGCTAGCATTTGCAAGTTAGCATTAGCATTCAACTTTTAACATTGCTGTATTTGTATATATACAAGAAGGGTTAAGCATTAATGCCATTTAATCTCATATTGCCATGAAGGGTTATGCTTTAATGCCATCTGATCTCTTATATCCATCATAGTGGAACGAAGAGTATGAAAATGAACAGATATTAGCACTAGCATTAGATCGCTAGCATTAGCAAGTTAGCATGAGCATTCAAATTTTAACATTGCTGTATTTGCATATATCCAAGAAGGGTTAAGCTTTAATGCCATCTATTCACATATTCCTATGAAGGGATATGCTTAAATGCCAAGTGATCAATTATTACCATCAAAGAGGACACGTACAGTATGACAATGACCAGATATTAGCACTAGCATTTGATCGCTAGCATTAGCAAGTTAGCATTAGCATTCAAACTTTAACATTGCTGTATTTGCATATATACAAGAAGGGTTAAGCTTTAATGCCATTTAATCTCATATTGCCATGAAGGGTTATGCTTTAATACCACCTGATCTCTTATTTCCATCAATGAGGACAAGTACAGTATGACAATGACCAGATATAAGCACTAGCATTAGATCGCTAGCATTAGCAAGTTAGCATTAGCATTCAAACTTTAACATTGCTGTATTTGCATATAAACAAGAAAGGTTAAGCTTTAATGCCATTTAATCTCATATTCCCATGAAGGGTTATGCTTTAATGCCATCTGATCTCTAATTTCCATCATAGAGGAAACGTACAGTATGAAAATGACGAGATATTAGAACTAGCATTAGATCGCTAGCATTAGCAAGTTAGCATTGGCATTCAAACTTTATCATTGCTGTATTTGAATTTATACAAGAAGGGTTAAGCTTTAATGCCATTTAATCTCATATATTGCCATGAAGGGTTATGAAGGCCATCTGATCTCTTAATGCCATCTGAAAAATGACCAAATATTAGCCTATCAGATCTCTAGCATTAGAGTTAACATTAGATTCTAACTTTAACATTGCTACAATTTATGACAATGATTTAATCTCATATTCCCAGATTATTAGCCATCTCATCTCTTATTTCCATTATAGATGTTAGCATATAAAAATGACCAGATATTAGTAATAGCATTATTAGCATTTTACAAAGCATTTAATCAAACTTTAACTGTGCATTTGTATATATACAAGAAGGGTAAAAGTTTAATGCCATTTAATCTCAATGCCATGATTCTGCTTTAATGCCATCTGATATTTCCATCTAAGGGGATGACAATACCAGACGTGCTTTAATCGCTAGCATGAGCATCTTAGCATCAAACTTTAACTTATTTCCATATATACAAGAGGACATTTAATATCATATTGCCATAAGGGTTATGCTTAAATGACCATCTCATATTCAGCACTAGCATTATGAAAATGACCAGATATCAGCAATAGCATTATCGCAACATTAGCAAGTTAGCATTAGCATTCAAACTTTAACATTGCTGTATTTGAAAGGGTTAAGCTTTAATGCCATTTAATCTCATATTGCCAAGAAGGTCGTTCAAGGCATCTGATCTCTTATTTCCATTAAAGCCATTTGACCCAGATAATCATTTGATCAGCATATTTAGCATATGAAGAAGGGTTAAAGCATTAAAGCTTTAATCTCATATTCCCCATGAAGGGTTATCTTTAAAGATCTCTCTTATTTCCATCATAGAGGACACGAACAGTATGAAAATGACCAGATATTAGCACTAGCATTAGATCGCTAGCATTAGCAAGTTAGCATTAGCATTCAAATTTTAACATTGCTGTATTTGCATATATACAAGAAGGGTTAAGCTTTAATGCCATCTATTCACATATTCATATGAAGGGATATGCTTAAATGCCAAGTGATCAATTATTACCATCAAAGAGGACAAGTACAGTATGACACTGACCAGATATTAGCACTAGCATTAGATCGCTAGCATTAGCAAGTTAGCATTAGCATTCAAACTTTAACTTTGCTGTATTTGCATATATACAAGAAGGGTTAAGCTTTAATGCCATTTAATCTCATATTGCCATGAAGGGTTATGCTTTAATGCCATCTGATCTCTTATTTCCATCATAGAGGACAAGTACTGTATTAATATGACCAGATATTAGCACTAGCATTAGATTGCAAGCATTAGCAAGTTAGCATTAGCATTCAACCTTTAACAGTGTTGTATTTGCATTTATACGAGAAGGGTTAAGTTTTAATGCCATTTAATCTCATATTGCCATGAAGGGTTATGCTTTAATGCCATCTAATCACATATTCCCATGAAGGGATAAGCTTAAACGACATGCGATAAATTATTACCATTAAAAGAGGACACGTACAGTATGGCCATGACCAGATATTAGCACTCGCATTAGTTCGCTAGCATTAGCAAGTTAGCTTTAGCATTCAAACTTTAACCATTGCTGTATTTGCATATATACAAGAAGGTTAATCGCTTTAATGCCATTTAATCTCATATTCCCATGAAGGGTTATGCTTTAATGCCATCTGATCTCTTATTTCCATCTAGAGGACACATACAGGATGACAATGACCAGACATTAGCACTAGCATTTGATCGCTAGCATTAGCAAGTTAGCATTAGCATTCAAACTTTAACATTGCTGTATTTGCATATATACAAGAAGGGTTCAGCTTTAATGCCATTTAATCTCATATTCCCAAGAAGGGATATGCTTTAAATGCATCTGATCCCTTGTTTCCATTAAAGAGGACACCTAACAGTATGAAAAAAGACCAGATATTAGCACTAGCATTAGATCGCTAGCATTAGCAAGTTAGCATTAGCATTCAAACTTTAACATTGCTGTATTTGCATATATACAAGAAGGTTAAGCTTTAATGCCATTTAATCTCATATTCCCATGAAGGGTTATACTTTAATGCCATCTGATCTCTTATTTGCATCATATAGGAAAAGTACAGTATGAAAATAACCAGATATTTGCACTAGCATTAGATCGCTAGCATTAGCAAGTTAGCATTAGCATTCAAACTTTAACATTGCTGTATTTGTATATATACAAGAAGGGTTAAGCATTAATGCCATTTAATCTCATATTCCCAAGAAGGGTTATGCTTTAAAGGCATCTGATCCTTATTTTCCATTATAGAGGACACGAACAGTATGAAAATGACCAGATATTAGCACTAGCATTAGATCTCTAGCATTAGCAAGTTAGCATTAGCATTCAAACTTTAACATTGCTGTATTTGCATATATATAAGAAGGGTTCAGCTTTAATGGCATTTAATCTCATATTCCCAAGAAGGGTTATGCTTTATAGTCATCTGATCTCTTATTTCCATCATAGAGGACACGAACAGTATGACAATGACCAGATATTAGCACTAGCATTAGATCGCTAGCATTAGCAAGTTAGCATTAGCATTCAAATTTTAACATTGCTGTAATTGTATATATACACGAAGGGTTAAGCTTTAATGCCATCTAATCTCATATTCCCATGAAGGGTTATGCTTTAATGCCATCTGATCTCTCATTTCCATCATAGAGGACACATAAACTATGAAAATGACCAGATATTAGCACTAGCATTAGATCATTAGCGTTAGCAAGTAAGCATTAGCATTCAAACTTTCACATTGCTGTATTTGCATATATACAAGAAGGGTTAAGCTTTAATGCCTTTTAATCTCATGTTCCCATGAAGGCTTATGCTTTTAATGCCATCTGATCTCTTATTTCCATCATAGAGGTCACCTAGAGTATGAAAATGACTAGATAATAGCACTAGCATTAGATTGCTAGCATTAGCAAGTTAGCATTAGCATTCAAACTTTAACATTGCTGTATTTGCATATATAGAAGAAGGGTTACGCTTTAATGACATTTAATCTCATATTGCCATGAAGGGTTATACTTTAATGCCATCTGATCTCTTATTTCCATCATAGAGGAAACATACAGTATGAAAATGACCAGATATTTGCACTAGCATTAAATCGCTACCATTACAAAGTTAGCATTAGCATTCAAACTTTAACATTGCTGTATTTGTATATATACAAGAAGGGTTAAGCTTTAATGCCATTTAATCTCATATTGCCATGAAGGGTTATGCTTTAATGCCATCTGATCTCTTATTTCCATCATAGAGGACAAGTACTGTATGACAATGACCAGATATTAGCACTAGCATTAGATCGCTAGCATTATCAAGTTAGCATTAGCATTCAACCTTTAACAGTGCTGTATTTGCATATATACTAGAAGGGTTAAGCTTTAATGCCATTTAATCTCATATTGCCATGAAGGGTTATGCTTTAATGCCATCTGATCTCTTATTTCCATCTAGAGGACACATACAGGATGACAATGACCAGACATTAGCACTAGCATTAGATCGCTAGCATTAGCAAGTAAGCATTAGCATTCAAACTTTAACATTGCTGTATTTGTATATATACAAGAAGGGTTAAGCTTTAATGCCATTTAATCTCATATTGCCCTGAAGGGTTATGCTTTAATGCCATCTGATCTCTCATTTCCATCTAGAGGACACATACAGGATGACAATGACCAGACATTAGCACTAGCATTAGATCGCTAGCATGAGCAAGTTAGCATTAGCATTCAAACTTTAACATTGCTGTATTTGTATATATACAAGAAGGGTTAAGCTTTAATGCCATTTAATCTCATATTGCCATGAAGGGTTATGCTTTAATGCTATCTGATCTCTTATTTCCATCTATAGGACACATACAGGATGACAATGACCAGACATTAGCACTTGCATTAGATCGCTAGCATTAGCAAGTTAGCATTAGCATTCAAACATTAACATTGCTGTATTTGCATACATACAAGAAGGGTTCAGCTTTAATGCCATTTAATCTCATATTCCCAAGAAGGGTTATGCTTTATAGTCATCTGATCTTTTATTTCCATCATAGAGGACACGAACAGTATGAAAATGACCAGATATTAGCACTAGCATTCGATCGCTAGCATTAGCAAGTTAGCAATAGCATTCAAATTTTAACATTGCTGTATTTGCATCTATACAAGAAGGGTTAAGCTTTAATGCCATCTATTCACATATTCATATGAAGGGATATGCTTAAATGCCAAGTGATCAATTATTACCATCAAAGAGGACACGTACAGTATGACAATGACCAGATATTAGCACTAGCAATAGATCGCTAGCATTAGCAAGTTAGCATTAGCATTCAAATTTTAACATTGCTGTATTTGTATATATACAAGAAGGGTTAAGTTTTAATGCCATTTAATCTCATATTGCCATGAAGGGTTATGCGTTAAAGGCATCTGATCTCTTATTTCCATTAAAGAGGACACGAACCGTATGAAAATGACCAGATATTAGCACTAGCATTTGATCGCTAGCATGAGCAAGTTAGAATTAGCATACAAACATTAACATTGCTGTATTTGCATATATACAAGAAGGGTTAAGCTTTAAAGCCATTTAATCTCATATTCCCATGAAGGGTTATGCTTTAAAGGCATCTGATCTCTTATTTCCATCATAGAGGACACGAACAGTATGAAAATGACCAGATATTAGCACTAGCATTAGATCGCTAGCATTAGCAAGTTAGCATTAGCATTCAAATTTTAACATTGCTGTATTTGCATATATACAAGAAGGGTTAAGCTTTAATGCCATCTATTCACATATTCATATGAAGGGATATGCTTTTTAATGCCATCTGATCTCAATTTCCATCAAAGAGGACAATGCAGTATGACAATGACCAGATATTAGCACTAGCATTAGATCGCTAGCATTAGCAAGTTAGCATTAGCATTCAAACTTTAACTTTGCTGTATTTGAATATATACAAGAAGGTTAAGCTTTTAATGCCATTTAATCTCATATTGCCATGAAGGGTTATGCTTTAATGCCATCTAATCTCATATTCTCATGAAGGGATAGAGGACGACATCGAACAAATTATGATCAAATAGACCACATATTATGACCAGATATTAGCATTAGCATTAGTTAAGCTAGCATTAGCAAGTTAGCTTTAGAATTCAAACTATAACATTGCTGTATTTGCATATAGACAAGAAGGGTTAAGCTTTAATGCCATTTAATCTCATATTCATATGAAGGGTTATGCTTTAATGCCATCTGATCTCTTATTTCCATCATAGAGGACAAGTACAATATGAAATGACCAGATATTAGCACTAGCATTAGATCGCTAGCATTAGCAAGTTAGCATTAGCATTCAAACTTTAACATTGCTGTATTTGAATATATACAAGAAGGGTTAAGCTTTAATGCCATTTAATCTCATATTGCCATGAAGGGTTATGCGTTAAAAAGGCATCTGATCTCTTATTTCCATTAAAGAGACACATAACAGTATGAAAATGACCAGATATTAGCACTAGCATTTGATCGCTAGCATGAGCAAGTTAGAATTAGCATTCAAACTTAACATTGCTGTATTTGCATATATACAAGAAGGGTTCAGCTTTAATGCCATTTAATCTCATATTCCCCATGAAGGGTTATGCTTTAAAAGGCATCTGATCTCTTATTTCCATCATAGAGGACACGAACAGTATGAAAATGACCAGATATTAGCACTAGCATTAGATACATGCTAGCATTAGCAAGTTAGCATTAGCATTCAAATTTTAACATTGCTGTATTTGCATATATACAAGAAGGGTTAAGCTTTAATGCCATCTATTCACATATTCATATGAATGGATATGCTTAAATGCCAAGTGATCAATTATTACCATCAAGGGGACAAGTACAGTATGAAAATTTAATATTGCACTAGTATTAGATCGCTAGCATTAGCAAGTTAGCATTAGCATTCAAACTTTAACATTGCTGTATTTGCATATGTACAAGAAGGGTTAATGCCATTTAATCTCATATTGCCATGAAGGGTTATGCTTTAATGCCATCTAATCTCTATATTCTCATGAAGGGATATGCTTAAATGACATCGATAAATTATTACCATCAAATAGGACAGACAGTGACCAGATATGAACAGATATTAGCACTAGCATTAGTTCGCTAGCATTAGCAAGTTAGCATTTAGCATTCAAACTTTAACATTGCTGTATTTGCATATATATACAAGAAGGGTTAAGCTTTAATGCCATTAAATCTCATATTGCCATGAAGGGTTATGCTTTAATGCCATCTGATCTCTTATTTCCATCAAAGAGGACACATACAGGATGACAATGACCAGATATTAGCACTAGCATTAGATAAGCTAGCATTAGCAAGTTAGCATTAGCATTCAAACTTTAACATTTCTGTATTTGCATATATATACAAGAAGGGTTAAGCTTTAATGACATTTAATATCTCATATTGCCATGAAGGGTTATACTTTAATGCCATCTGATCTCTTATTTCCATCATATAGGAAAAGTACAGTATGAAAATGACCAGATATTTGCACTAGCATTAGATCGCTAGCATTAGCAAGTTAGCATTAGCATTCAAACTTTAACATTGCTGTATTTGTATATATACAAGAAGGGTTAAGCTTTAATGCCATTTAATCTCATATTGCCATGAAGGGTTATGCTTTAATGCCATCTGATCTCTTATTTCCATCTAAAGGACACATACAGGATGACAATGACCAGACATTAGCACTAGCATTAGATCGCTAGCATTAGCAAGTTAGCATTAGCATTCAAACTTTCACATTGCTGTATTTGCATATATACAAGAAGGGTTCAGCTTTAATGCCATTTAATCTCATATTCCCAAGAAGGGTTATGCTTCAAAGGCATCTGATCCCTTGTTTCCATTAAAGAGGACATGAACAGTATGAAAATGACCAGATATTAGCACTAGCATTAGATCGCTAGCATTAGCAAGTTAGAATTAGCATTCTAACTTTAACATTGCTGTATTTACATATGTACAAGAACGGTTAAGCTTTAATGGCATTTAATCTCATATTCCCATGAAGGGTAATACTTTAGTGCCATCTGATCTCTTATTTTCATCATATAGGAAAAGTACAGCATGAAAATGACCAGATATTTGCACTAGCATTAGATCGCTTGCATTAGCAAGTTAGCATTAGCATTCAAACTTTAACATTGCTGTATTTGTATATATACAAGAAGGGTTAAGCATTAATGCCATTTAATCTCATATTGCCATGAAGGGTTATGCTTTAATGCCATCTGATCTCTTATTTCCATCTAGAGGACACATACAGATGACAATGACCAGACATTAGCACTAGCATTAGATCGCTAGCATTAGCAAGTTATTAGCATTCAGCATTCAAACATTAACATTGCTGTATTTGCATATATACAAGAAAATGTTCAGCTTTAATGCCATTTAATCTCATATTCCCATGAAGGGTTATGCTTTAATATTAATATGCATCTGATCTCTTATTTCCATCATAGAGGACACAACAGTATGAAAATGACCAGATATTAGCACTAGCATTAGATCGCTAGCATTAGCAAGTTAGCAATAGCATTCAAATTTAACATTGCTGTATTTGCATATATACAAGAAGGGTTAGCTTTAATGCCATCTAATCACATATTCCATGAAGGGTTATGCTTTAATGCCATCTGATCAATTATTTCCATCATAGAGGGACACGTACAGTATGACAATGACCAGATATTAGCACTAGCATTAGATCGCTAGCATTAGTAAAGTTAGCATTAGCATTCAAATTTTAACATTGCTGTATTTGTATATATACAAGAAGGGTTAAGCTTTAATGCCATTTAATCTCATATTGCCATGAAGGGTTATGCTTTAATGCCATCTGATCTCTTATTTCCATCATAGAGGACACATACAGTATGAAAATGACCAGATATTTTGCACTAGCATTAGATAGCATTAGCTAGACATTTGCATATTTACAAGAAGGGTTAGCATTAATGCCTTTTTAATTCAAAAGGGTTATGCTTTAACATTGCTGTATTTGTATATTATACAAGATTGCTAGCATTAGGTTAAGCTGTTAATGCCATTTTAATCTCATATTGCCATGAAGGGTTATGCTTTAATGCCATCTGATCTCTTATTTCCATCATAAGAAGGACAAATACAGTATGACAATGACCAGATATTAGCACTAGCATTAGATCGCTAGCATTATCAAGTTAGAATTAGCATTCAAACTTTTAACATTGCTGTATTTGCATATATACAAGAAGGGTTAATGCTTTAATGCCATTTAATCTCATATATTCCATATGAGGTTATGCTTTAATAGCATTAGCCATCAAGTTAGCATTAGATTCAACCTCTTATTTCCATCATACTAGAGGACAATGTTTACTCATATGAAAATGACCAATGCCATCTGATTTTCCATCTACACATACAGCATTAGATCGCTAGCATTAGATAAGCTAGTTAGCATTATTAACATTCAAACTTTAACATTGCTGTATTTGTATATATACAAGAAGGGTTAAGCATTAATGCCATTTAATCTCATATTGCCATGAAGGGTTATGCTTTAATGCCATCTGATCTCTTATTTCTATCTAGAGGACACATACAGGATGACAATGACCAGACATTAGCACTAGCATTAGATCGCTAGCATTAGCAAGTTAGCATTAGCATTCAAATTTTAACATTGCTGTATTTGCATATATACAAGAAGGGTTAAGCTTTAATGCCATCTATTCACATATTCATATGAAGGGATATGCTTAAATGCCAAGTGATCAATTATTACCATCAAAGAGGACACGTACAGTATGACAATGACCAGAAATTAGCACTAGCATTAGATCGCTAGCATTAGCATTCAAATTTTAACATGACTGTATTTGTATATATACAAGAAGGGTTAAGCTTTAATGCCACCTGATCTCTTATTTCCATCAAAGAGGACAAGTACAGTTTGACAATGAACAGATATTAGCACTAGCATTTGATCGCTAGCATTAGCAAGTTAGCATTAGCATTCAAACTTTAACATTTCTGTATTTGCATATATACAAGAAGGGTTAAGCTTTAATGCCATTTAATCTCATATTGCCATGAAGGGTTATGCTTTAATACAACCTGATCTCTTATTTCCATCAAAGAGGACAAGTACAGTATGACAATGACCAGATATTAGCACTAGCATTAGATCGCTAGCATTAGCAAGTTAGCATTAGTATTCAAACTTTAACATTGCTGTATTTGCATTTATACAAGGAGGGTTAAGCTTTAATGCCATTTAATCTCATATACCCTTGAAGGGTTATGCTTTAATGCCATCTGATCTCTTATTTCCATCATAGAGGAAACGTACAGTATGAAAATTACGAGATATTAGAACTAGCTTTATATCGCTAGCATTTGCAAGTTAGCATTGGCATTCTAACTTTAACATTGCTGTATTTGAATTTATACAAGAAGGGTTAAGCTTTAATGCCATTTAATCTAATATTCCCATGAAGGGTTATGCTTTAAAGGCATCTGATCTCTTATTTCCATTAAAGAGGACACAAACAGTATAAAAATGACCAGATATTAGCACTAGCATTAGATCGCTTGCATTAGCAAGTTAGAATTAGCATTCAAACTTTATCATTGCTGTAATTTCATATATACAAGAAGGGTTGAGCTTTAATGCCATTTAATCTAATATTGCCATGAAGGGTTATGCTTTAAAGGCATCTGATCTCTTAAATCCATCATAGAGGACACGAACAGTATGAAAATGACCAGATATTAGCACTAGCATTAGATCGCTAGCATAAGCAAGTTAGCATTAGCATTCAAATTTTAACATTGCTGTATTTGGATATATACAAGAAGGGTTAAGCTTTAATGCCATCTATTCACATATTCATATTAAGGGATATGCTTAAATGCCAAATGATCAATTATTACCATCAAAGAGTACACGTACAGTATGACAATGACCAGAAATTTGCACTAGCATTAGATCGCTAGCATTAGCATTCAAACTTGAACATGACTGTATTTGTATATATGAAAGAAGGGTTAAGCTTTAATGCCATTAAATCTCATATATTGCCATGAGGGGTTATGCTTTAATACCACCTGATCTCTTATTTCCATCAAAGATGACAAGTACAGTATGAAAATGACGAGATATTAGAACTAGCATTAGATCGCTAGCATTAGCAAGTTAGCATTGGCATTCAAACTTTATCATTGCTGTATTTGAATTTATACAAGAAGGGTAAGCTTTAATGCCATTTAATCTCATATTGCCATGATGGGTTATGCTTTAATGCCATCTGATCTCTTATTTCCATCATAGAGGATACGTACAGAATGAAATTGACCAGATATTAGCAATAGCATTAGATCGCTAGCATTAGCAAGTTAGCATTAGCATTCTAACTTTAATATTGCTGTATTTGAATTTATACAAGAAGGGTTAAGCTTTAATGCCATTTAATCTCATATTGCCATGAAGGGTTCTGCTTTAATGCCATCTGATCTCTTATTTCCATCTAGAGGACACATACAGGATGACAATGACCAGACATTAGCACTAGCATTAGATCGCTAGCATTAGCAAGTTAGCATTAGCATTCAAACTTTAACATTGCTGTATTTGTATAAATACAAGAAGGGTTAAGCTTTAATGCCATTTAATCTCATATTGCCATGAAGGGTTATGCTTTAATGTCATCTCATCTCTTATTTCCATCATAGAGCACAAGTACAGTATGAAAATGACCAGATATTAGCACTTGCATTAGATAGGCTAGCATTTAGTGTTAGCATTAGCATTCAAAATTTAACATTTCTGTATTTGCATTTATACAAGAAGGGTTAAGCTTTAATGCCATTTAATCTAAAATATTGCCATGAAGGGTTATGCTTTAAAGGCATCTGATCTCTTATTTCCATTAAAGAGGACACATAACCGATGAAAATGACCAGATATTAGCACTAGCATTAGATCGATAGCATTAACAAGTTAGCATTAGCATTCAAACTTTAACATTGCTGTATTTGCATATATACAAGAAGGGTTTAGCTTTAATGCCATTTAATTCACATATTCATGAAGGGATATGCTTTAATGCCATCTGATCAATTATTTCCATCAAAGAGGACCTGCGTACAAATGACACTGACCAGATATTAGCACTAGCATCAGATCGCTAGCATTAGCAAGTTAGCATTAGTATTCAAACTTTAACATTGCTGTATTTGCATATATACAAGAAGGGTTAAGCTTTAATGCCATTTAATCTCATATTGCCATGAAGGGTTATGCTTTAATGCCATCTAGTCACATATTCCCATGAAGGGATATGCTTAAATGACATGCGATAAATTATTACCATCAAAGAGGACACGTACAGTTTGACAATGACCAGTTATTCGCACTAGCATTAATTCGCTAGCATTAGTTAAGCTTTTAGCATTCAAACTTTAACATTAAGGTATTTGCAGATATAGAAGAAGGGTTAAGCTTTTAATGCCATTTAATCTCATATTCCCATGAAGGGTTATGCTTTAATGCCATCTGATCTCTTATTTCCATCATAGAGGACAAGTACTGTATGAATATGACCAGATATTAGCACTGGCATTAGATTGCAAGCATTAGCAAGTTAGCATTAGCATTCAACCTTTAACAGTGCTGTATTTGCATTTATACTAGAAGGGTTAAGCTTTAATGCCATTTAATCACATTGCCATGAAGGAAGATATGCTTTAATGCCATCTAATCCATATTCCCATGAAGGATATGCTTAAAATGACATATCGAAATTGTATACCATCAAAGAGGACGCATTACAGTATGACAATGACCAGATATTAGCACTAGCATTAGTTAAGCTAGCATTATAAAGTTAGCTAGCATTCAATTTTTTAACAGTGCTGTATTTGCATATATACAAGAGAATTAAGCTTTAATGCCATTTAATCTCATATTATATGAAGGGTTATTTTAATGCCATCTGATCTCTTATTTCCATCTTAGAGGAAAGCGTGCAGTATGAAAACTGACCAGATATTCGCATAGCATTAGTTAAGCTAGCATTAGCCAGTTATCATTAGCATTCAAACTTTAACATTGCTGTATTTGAATTTATACAAAGAGGTTTAGCTTTAATGCCATTTAATCACATATACCCATGAAGGGTTATGCATTAATGCCATCTGATCTTCGTATTTCCATCATAGAGGACAAGTGCAATTATGAAAAAATGAACAGATATTAGCACTAGCATTAGATCGCTAGCATTAACAAATTAGCATTAGCATTCAAACTTTTATATTGCTGTATTTGTATATATACAAGAAGGGGTTAAGCTTTAATGCCATTTAATCTCATATTGCCATGAAGGGTTATGCTTTTAATGCCATCTCATCCTCTTATTTCCATCATAGAGGACACATACAGGATGACAATGACCAGATATTATATAGCATTAGATCGCTAGCATTAGCAAGTTAGCATTAGTATTCAAACTTTAACATTGCTGTATTTGCATAAATACAAGAAGGGTTAAGCTTTTTAATGACATTTAATCTCCTATTGCCATGAAGGGTTATACTTTAATGCCATCCTGATCTTTATTTAGATCATATAGAAAAGTACAGTATGAAAATGACCAGATATTTGCACTAGCATTGAATGCTAGCATTATATTCAAAATTTAACATTGCTGTTTTTTTATATACAAGTGCTGTTAAGCTTAATGCCATTTTAATCTCATATTGCCATGAAGGGTTATGCTTTAATGCCATCTGATCTCTTATTTCCATCTAGATAACACATACAGGATGACGTGATCAGACACAGCACTAGCATTAGATCAGCTAACACAGCAAGTTAGCATTAGCATTCAAACTTTAACTGCTGTATTTGCATATATACAAGAAGGGTTAAGCTTTAATGCCATTTAATCTCATATTGCCATGAAGGGTTATGCTTTAATGCCATCTAATCACATATTCCCATGAAGGGATATGCTTAAATGACTATCTCGATAAATTATTATTACCATCAAAGAGGACACATTACAGTTTGACAATGACCAGTTAATAGCACTTAGCATTAATTCGCTAGCATTAGCAAGTTAGCTTAGCATTCAAACTTTAACATTGCTGTATTTGCATATATAGAAGAATGGTTGGCTTTAATGCCATTTAATCTCATATTGCCATGAAGGGTTATGTTTTTAATGCTATCTAATCACATATTCCCATGAAAGGATATGCTTAAATGACATGATAAATTAATTACTATCAAAGGGTACATTCAATATGTACATGACCAGATATTAGCACTAGCATTGTTAAGCTTAAGCTTATCAAAAAAAAAAAAAAAAAAAAAAAAAAAAAAAAAAAAAAAAAAAAAAAAAAAAAAAAAAAAAAAAAAAAAAAAAAAAATT
>CM056199.1:107324410-107341011 GCA_029692085.1 Gymnothorax javanicus
AAACCTTCGGAATAAGAAATGCAAAACCCGTTAAAAAAGTTTGGAATGCTAATGCTAACTTGCTAATGCTAGCGATCTAATGCTATGCAAATTCGGTCATTTATACTGTACGTGTCTCTTAATGGAAATAAGGAATCAGAATGTTTAAAGCTAATCCTTTCATTAGCATAATAAGATATGCTAACATCATGATAAATTGAGCGCTACTTGAAATGAAATAACAGTTAATTTGAATCTATGCTAACTTGCTAATGACTAGCGATCTAATCTAGTCTAATATCGTCATTTTCATACTGTCTCCTCTTGATGGAAATAAGGATCAGATGCTTAACATACCTTCATGAATATGAGATTAAATGCCATTAAAGCTTAACCTTCTTGTACAATGCAAATATAGCAATGTTAAGTTTGAATGCTAATTCTAACTTCATATGCTATGTGATTAATGTAGTGCTAATATCTTCATTTTATATGTTAAGTCTCTTTAATGTATAAATGAATAATTATTCTAGATGCTATACTTTTAGATAAGCATAACTCCTTCATGGGAATATGAGATTAAATGGCATTAAAGCTAACCCTTCTTGTATATATGCAAATACAGAATGTTAAAATTTGATTGCTAATGCTAACTTGCTAATGCTAGCCATCTAATGCTGTGCTAATATCTGGTCATGTCATCTGTTTGTGTCCTTTATGATGGAATAAAGATCAGATGCATTAAAGCATAACTCTTCATGCAAATAGAGATTAAATGGCATTAAAGCTAACCCTTCTTTAAAATACAAATACAGCAATGTTAAAGTTTAATGCTAATGCTAACTTGCTAATGCTAGCGATCTAATGCTAGTGCTAATATCTGGTCATTGTCATACTGTATGTGTCTCTATGATGGAAATAAGAATCAGATGGCATTAAAGCATAACCCTTCATGGCAATATAGATTAAATGGCATTAAAGCTTAACCCTTCTATTAAAATGCAAATACAGCACTGTTAAATTTGAATGCTAATGCTAACTTGTAATGCTAGCAATCTAATGCTAGTGCTAATATCTGTCATTTTCATACTCTAGTGCCTCTATGATGGAAATAAAGATCAGATGGCATTATAGCATCACCCTTCATGGGAACATGAGATTAAAAGGCATTAAAGCTTAACCCTCTTGTATATATGCAAATACAGCAATGTTAAAGTTTGAATGCTAATGCTAACTGCTAATGCAAGCGATCTAATGCTAGTGCTAATATCTGGTCATTTTCATAAGTGATCTGTGTCTCTATGATGAAATGAGAGATCAGATGGCATTAAAGCATAACCCTTCATGGAATATGAATTAGATGGCATTAAAGCATAACCCTCTTGTAAATATGCAAATACAGTCATGTTAAAGTTTGAATGCTAATGCTACGATCTAATGCTAATGCTAATATCTGGTCATTGTCATACTGTATGTGTCCTCTATTATGGAAATAGAGATCAGATGGCATTAAAGCATAACCCTTCATGGGAATATGAGATTAGATGGCATTAAAGCTTAACCCTTCTTGTAAATATGCAAATACAGTCATGTTAAAGTTGATGAATGCTAATGCTAGCGATCTAATGCTGTGCTAATATCTGGTCATTGTCATACTGTATGTGTCCTCTTTATGGAAATAAAGATCATGGCATTAAGCATAATCCTTCATGAATATGAATTTAATGGCATTAAAGCAACCCTTCTGTATATATGCAAATACAGCAATGTTAAAATTTGAATGCTAATGCTAACTTCTAATGCTACGATCTAATGCTAGTGCTAATATCTGGTCATTTTCATACTGTTCTGTCTCTATGATGGAAATAAGAGATCAGATGCCTTTAAAGCATAACCCTTCATGAATATGAGATTAAATGGCATTAAAGCTTAACCCTTCTTGTATATATCAAATACAGCAATGTTAAAGTTTGAATGCTAATCTAACTTGCTAATGCTAGGATCTAATGCTAGTGCTAATATCTGGTCATTTTCATACTGTACGTGTCCTCTTTAATGGAAATAAGAGATAGATGCCTTTAAAAGCATAACCTTCATGGAATAGATTAATGATTAATAACTTCTTTAAATTGCAATTATTGAATGTAATAACTCTATTAGCATCTTAGTATGATGTATTAACTTAATTCTCTTATGATAAGATCAAAGTAATGATATATGAATAGGATAATGCATTAATACTCTTTTATATCAAATCGCAATGTTAAATGAATCAATTGCTAATCAATCTCAATTTAAATGTGAATGAATACATTTACATGTAGCTCTTATTGATGCAAATAGAGTCATGTGCTTTAAGCTATTCATGAAATAAGATCTAGATTAATATACTTCTTATATATGAAAATAATTTAAATTTGATGTATCTAATTGCTAAAATCAATGCTAATTAAATATCTGTCTTATGCAATATAATGATCTAACTGTAATTAGAAATGCAATGCTAATGCTAACTTCAAGGCTGCTAGCGGATCTAATGCTAAAGTTAATATCTGGTCATTTTCATACTGTTCGTGTCCTTTTATGATGGAACAGAGATCAGATGCCTTTTAAGGCATAACCCTTCATGGCAATATGAGATGAAATGGAATGAAAGCTTAACCCTTTCATATGTGCAAATACAGCAATGTTAAAGCTTCTGAATGTGCTAATTCTAACTTGCTAATGCTAGCGATTTAATGCTAGGACTAATATCTGGTCATTTTCATACTGTTCGTGTCCTCTATGATGGAAATAAGAGATCAGATGCCTTTAAAGCATAACCCTTCATGGGAATATGAGATTAAATGCCATTAAAACTAAACCGCTCTTGTATATATACAAATACAGCAATGTTAAAGTTTGAATGCTAATGCTAACTTGCTAATGCCAGCGAACTAATGCTAGTGCTAATATCTGGTCATTGTAATACTGTACGTGTCCTCTTTAATGGAAATTTAGAGATGATGCCTTTTAAAGCATAACCCTTCATGGGAATATGAGGATTTAATGGCATTAAAGCTGAACCCTTTATATTTATGTGCAAATACAGCAATGTTAAAGTTTGAATGCTAATGCTAATTTGCTAATGCTAGCCATCTAATGCTTGTGCTAATATCTCGTCATTGTCATCCTGTTTGTGTCCTTTTTGATGGAAATAATTGATCATTTGGCATTTAAGCATATAACTTCATGGCAATATGAGAAGGATGGCATTAAAGCTAACCCTTCTTTTACATAATACAAATACAGCAATGTTAAAATTTTAATGCCAATGCTAACTTTGCTAATGCTAGCGATCTAATGCTTGTGCTAAAATCTGGTCATTTCATACTGTATGTGTCCCTATGATGGAAATAAGAGATCAGATGGCTTTTTAAAACATAACCCTTCATGGAATATGAGATTAAATACCATTAAAGCTAACCGTTCTTGTACATATGCAAATACAGCAATGTTAAAGTTTGAATGCTAATGCTAACTTGCTAATGCTAGTGATATAATGCTAGTGCTAAAATCTGTTCATTTTCATACTGTATATGTGTCCTCTTTAATGGAAATAAGAGATCAGATGGAATTAAAGCAAACCCTTCATTGAATATGAGATTAAATGGCATTAAAGCTTAACCCTTCTAGTATATATGCAAATACAGCAATGTTAAAGGTTCAATGCTATACTAACTTGCTAATGATAGCGATCTAATGCTAGTGCTAATGTCTGTTCATTTTTCATACTGTACAGGTCCTCTATGATGGAAATAAGAGATCAGATGTCATTAATGCAAAAACCCTTCATGGGTATATGAGATGAAATGGAATTAAAGCTAAACCCTTCTTGTATAAATGCAAATACAGCAATGGTAAAGTTTGAATGCTAATGCTAACTTGCTAATGCTAGCGATCTAATGGATATCTGGTCATTGTAATACTGTACGTGTCCTCTATGATGGTAATAATTTATCACATGGTTTAAGCATTTTCATACTGTTAAATGGCATGTAAACCCTTCTTTAATGGAAATACAAAAGTTAAAGTTTGAATGATGCTAACTTAAAGCATAACCTAGTGCTAATATCTGGGTCATATATGAGGTGTCCTTTTGATGGTAATAATTGATCATTAAAGCTTAAGCCGATCCTTGTATAATATGTGAATAGATGACTTAACCCTCTTGTATGTTAAAATACAGCAATGTTTGAATGCTAATGCTAACTTGCTAATGCTAGCGATCTAATGCTAGTGCTAATATCCATTTTCATACTGTTCTCCTCTATGATGGAAATAAGTCATGCCTTTAAAGCTGTATGTGTCCTTAACCCATTGATGCAAATACAGCAATGTTAAAAGTTTGAATGCTAATTCTAACTTGCTAATGCTAGCTCTAATGCATTAATATCTGGTCATTTTCATTCTGTTCGTGTCCTCTTAATGGAACTATGAATAGATGCCTTTAAAGAATAGAATATGAGATTAAATGGCATTAAAGCTGAACCCTACTTGTATATATGCAAATACTGCAATGTGTTAAAGATTGAATATAATGCTAACTTGCAAATACAGCAATGTTAAATCTGGTCATTTTCAAACTGTACGTCCTTAAAATATGCTAATGGCATTAAAGGACATCCCTTCATGGCAATATGAGATTAAATGGCATTAATATCTTGTCATTCACATACAGCAAAGTTAAAGTTTGAATCCTGCTAACTTGGAAATAAGAGATCTAATGCTAGAATATCTGGTCATTGTCTACTGTAAGCCCTTTGATGGTAATAATTGATCACTTGGCATTTGGGAATTCATATGAATATGTTAAATGCCATTAAAGCTAACCGTTTGTATATATACATACAGCAATGTTAAAGTTTGAATGCTAATGCTAACTTGCTAATGCTAGCGATCTAATGCTAGTGCATCTATTCAATTTCATACTGTTCGTGTCCTCTTATGATGGAAATAAGAGATCAGATGCCTTTAAAGCATAACCCTCTTCATGGCAATTTGAGATTAAATGGCATTAAATCTTCAACCCTTCTTTTGTATATATGCAAATACTGTTAAAGTTTGAATGCTAATTTAACTTGCTAATGCTAGCAATCTAATGCTAGTGCTAATATCTAGTCATTTTCATACTCTAGGTGTCCTCTTTGATGGAAATAAGAGATCAGATGCCTTTAAAGCATCACCCGTTCATGGGAACATGAGATTTAAAGGCATTAAAGCTTAACCCTTCTTGTATATATGCAAATACAGCACGTTAAAGTTTGAATGTTATGCTAACTTGCTAATGCAAGCGATCTAATGCTAGTGCTAATATCTGGTCATTTTCATAATGTATGTGTCCTCTTGATGGAAATAGATTGATCAGATGGCATTTAAGCATAATCCCTTCATCTGAATATGTGATTAGATGGCATTAAAGCATAAGCCTTAAATATGCAAATACAGTCATGTGTTGAATGTTGAACTGCTAATGCTAGCGATTTAATGCTAGTGCTAATATCTGGTCATTTTCATACTGTTCGGTATGTCCTCTTATGATGGAAATAAGAGATCAGATGGCATTTAAAGCATAACCCTTCATGGGAATATGAGATTAAATGGCATTAAAGCTAACCTTCATGTATATATACAAATACAGCAATGTTAAAGTTTGAATGCTAATGCTAATGCTAGCCATTCTAATGCTAGTGCTAATATTGGTCATTTTCATACTGTATGTGTCCTCTTTAATGGAAATATGATCAGATGCCTTTAAAGCATAACCCTTCATGGGAATATGAGATTTTAATGGCATTAAAGCTAACGCTTCTTGGATATATACAAATACAGCAATGTTAAAGTTTGAATGCTAATGCTAATTTGCTAATGCTAGCGACCCAATGCTAGTGATAATATCTGGTCATTGTCATAAAGTACGTGTCCTCTTTGATGGAAATAAGAGATCATTTGGAATTTGCATATCCCTTCATGGCAATATGTGAATAGATGGCATTAAAGCTTAACCCTTCTTGTATATATGCAACAACAGCACTGTTAAAGGTTGAATGCCAATGCTAACTTGCTAATGCGAAGGATGTAATGCTTGTGCTAAAATCTGGTCATTTTCATACAGTAATGCTTCCTCTATGATGGAAATAAGAGGATCAGATGCCTTTTAAAAACATAACCCCTCATGGGAATATGAGATTAAATGGCATTAAAGCTAACTGTTTTGTATATGCAAATACAGCAATGTTAAAGTTTGAAATTAATGCTAACTTGCTAATGCTAGTGATATAATGCTAGTGCTAAAATCTGTTCATTTTCATACTGTTCGTGTCCTCTATTAATGGAAATAAGAGATCAGATGGAATTAAAGCATAACCCTTCATGGCAATATGAGATTAAATGGCATTAAAGCTGAACCCTTCTTGTATATATGCAAATACAGCAATGTTGAAGTTTCAATGCTAAGGCTAACTTGCTAATGATAGCGATCTAATGCTAGTGCTAATGTCTGTTCATTTTCATACTGTACTTGTCCTCTATGATGGAAATAAGAGATCAGATGTCATGAATGCAAAACCCTTCATGGGTATATGAGATTAAATGGCATTAAAGCTTAACCCCTTGTATAAATGTAAATACAGCAATGGTAAAGTTTGAATGCTAATTCTAACTTGCTAATGCTAGCGATCTAATGCTAGTGCTAATATCTGGTCATTGTAATACTGTACGTGTCCTCTATGATGGTAATAATTTATCACATGTCATTTAAGCATATCCCTTCATGGGCATATGAGATTAAATGGCATTAAAGCTAAACCCTTCTTGTATAAATTCAAATACAGCAATGTTAAAGTTTGAATGCTAATGCTAACTTGCTAATGCTAGCGATCTAATGCTAGTGCTAATATCCGGTCATTGTCATACTATAGGTGTCCTTTTGATGGTAATAATTGATCGCTACATTTAAGCGATCCCTTCATATGAATATGTGAATAGATGACATTAAAGCTTAACCTTCTGTATATAGATGCAAATACAGCAATGTTAAAATTTGAATGCTAATGCTAACTTGCTAATGCTAGCAATCTAATGCTAGACTAATATCTGGTCATTTTCATACTGTTCGTGGTCCTCTATGATGGAAATAAGAGATCAGATGCCTTGAAAGCATAACCCTTCATGGGAATATGAGATTAATGCCATTAAAGCTTAACCCATCTTGTATATATACAAATACAGCAATGTTAAAGTTTGAATGCTAATGCTAACTTGCTAATCCTAGCTTATCTAATGCTAGTGCTAATATTCCGTCATTTTCATACTGTTCGCGGTCTCTTTAATGGAAATAAGAGATCAGATGCCTTTAAAGCATAACCCTTCATGGAATATGAGATTAAATGGCATTAAAGCTGAACCCTTCTTGTATATATGCAAATACAGCAATGTTAAAGTTTGAATGCTAATGCTAACTTTGTAATGCTAGCGATCTAATGCTAGTGCTAATATCTGGTCATTGTCATATTGTATGTGTCCTCTATGATGGAAATAAGAGATCAGATGGCATTAAAGCTACTAACCCTTCATTGAAAATGTGAATAAAATGGCATTGAAGCTTAACCCTTCTATTATATATGCAAATACAGCAATGTTAAAGTTTGAATGCTAATGCTAACTTGCTAATGCTAGCAATTTAATGCCAGAGCTATTCTGGTCATTTTCATACTGTTCGTGTCCTCTATGATGGAAATAAGAGATCAGATGCCTTTAAAGCATCACCCTTCATGGGGAATATGAGATTAAAATGCCATTAAAGCTTAACCTTCTTGTATATATGCAAATACAGCAATGTTAAAGTTTGAATGCTAATGCTAACTTCTAATGCTAGTGATCTAACGCTAGTGCTAATATCTGGTCATTGTCATACTGTTCGTGTCCTCTTTAATGGAAATAAGAGATCAGATGGCATTTGCCGATCCCTTCATCTGAATAAGAATTAAATGGCATTAAAGCTTAACCTTCTTTGTATATTTATGCAAATACAGCAATGTTAAAATTTGAATGCTAATGCTAACTTGCTAATGCTAGCGATCTAATGCTAGTGCTAATGTCTGGTCATTTTCATACTGTACTTGTCCTCTATGATGGAAATAAGAGATCAGATGGCATTTAAAGGGTATATGAGATTAAATGGCATTAAACCCTTCTTGTATAAATTCAAATACAGCAATGTTAAGTTTAAATGCTAATGAGATTAAATGGCAATATCTGGTCATTGTAATATCGCCTCTTTGAACACATGTCATTTAAGCATATCCCTTCATATGCAAAACCTAACCTTTATATAAGAGTGCAAATACAGTAATGTTAAATTTGATTTAATGCTAACTTGCTAATGCTAGCCATCTTGCTTGTGCTAATATCTGGTCATTGTCATCCTGTTTGTGTCCTTTATGATGGAAATAAGAGATCAGATGGCATTAAAGCATAACTCTTCATGGCAATATGAGGTTAAATGGCATTAAAGCTTAACCCTAAAAAATACAACAGCAATGTCATTGTGCAACTTGCTACTGTATCTAATGTGTCTGGTCATTGTCATACTGTATGTGTCCTCTATGATGGAAATAAGAGATCAGATGGCATTAAAGACAAACCCTTCATTGCATATCCACCCTTCATCTGATTATGTGAATAGATGGCAACTTGCTAATGCTAGCAATTGCCCAATATCTAGTCATTTTCTACATAGGTGACCCTTATGATGGAAATAAGAGATCAGATGGCAATAGTCACCTAAAATTTGAACCCTGCTTGTATATATGCAACAGCAATAAAGTTTGAATGCTTGCTAATGCAAGCGATCTAATTCTAGTGCAATATCTGGTCATTTTCATAATGCACGTGTCCTCTATGATGGAAATGAAGAGATCATTAAAGATGCCCCAGGGAATAAAACATTAAAGCATAACCTCTTCAAATATGAAATACAGTCATGAGATTAATGCTAGCAATCTAATGCTAGTGCTAATATCCATTGTTTGTATGTGTCATATGCAGATGGCATTAAAGTTAATGTTGAGATTAGATGGCATTAACCCTTTATTATATCTAACTTGTTTGAATGCTAGTAGCGATCTAATGCTAGTGCTAATATCTGGTCATTTTCATACTGTATGTGTCCTCTTTGATGGAAATAAGAGATCAGATGTCATTAAAGCATAACCCTTCATGGAATATCAGATTAAATGGCATTAAAGCTGAACCCTTCTTGTATATATGCAAATATAGCAATGTTAAAAGTTTGAATGCTAATGCTAATTTGCATGCTAGCTTATCTAATGCTAGTGCTAATATCTGTTCATTTTCATACTGTATGTGTCCTCTATGATGGAAATAAGAGATCAGATGGAATTCAAGCAAAAACCCTTCATGGGTATATGAGATTAAAATGGCATTAAAGCTAAACCCTTCTAGTATATATGCAAATACAGCACTGTTAAAGGTTGAATGCTAATGCTAACTTGCTAATGCTAGTAACTAATGCTAGTGCTAACATTCCCAATATTCATACAGTACTTGTCCTCTATGATGGAAATAAGAGATCAGATGACATTAAAGCATATCCCTTCATGGGTATATGAGATTAAATGGCATTAAAGCTAAACCCTTCTTGTATATGCAAATACAGCAGTTAAAGTTTGAATGCTAATGCTAACTTGCTAATGCTAGCGATTTAATGGTAGTGCTAATATTCTGGTCATTGTCATACTGTATGTGTCCTCTATGATGGAAATAAGAGATCAGATGGAATTAAAAACATAACCCTTCATGGCAATATGAGATTAAATGCCATTAAAGCTTAACCGTTTGTATATATGCAAATACAGCAAAGTTAAAAGTTGAATGCTAATGCTAACTTGCTAATGCTAGCGATCTAATGCTAGTGCTAATATCTGGTCATTTTCATACTGTTCGTGTCCTCTATGATGGAAATAATTGATCAGATGCCTTTTGGGTTTCTATCCCTTCATATGAATATGAGAATAGATGGAATGAAAGCTTAACCCTTTTGGTATTGATGCAAACACAGCAATGTTAAAATTTGAAATGCTAATTATAACTTGATAATGCTAGCGATCTAATGCTAGTGCTAATATCTGGTCATTTTTTATACTGTTCGTGTCCTCTATGATGGAAATAAGAGATCAGATGCTTAAAGCATAACCCTTCATGGAATATGAGATTAAAATGATTAAAGGAACCCTTTCTTGTATATATGCAAAATGGGCTGCAAATGTTAAAGTTTGAATGCTAATGCTAACTTGCTAATGCTAGCAATCTAATGCTAGTGCTAAAATCTGGTCATTTTCATACTGTTCGTGTCCTCTTTGATGGAAATAATTTATCACATGTCTTTTAGGCATAACCCCTTCATGGGAATATGAGAGACAATGGAATTAAAGCGAAAACCTCTTCTTGTATATATGCAAAAACAGCAATGTTAAAAGTTTCAATGCTAATGCTAACTTGCTAATGCTAGCGATCTAATGCTAGGACTAATATCTGGTCATTGTCATACTGTTCGAGTCCTCTTTGATGGTAATAATTGATCACTGGCATTTAAGCTCTATCCCTTCATATGAATATGAATAAATGGCATTAAAGCTTAACCGTTCTTGGTATATATACAAATACAGCAATGTTAAAGTTTGAATGCTTATTTAACTTGCTAATGCTAGCTTATCTAATGCTAGTGCTAATGTCTGTCATTTTCATACTGTACTTGTCCTCTTTGATGGAAATAAGATCAGATGGCATTTAATTTAATAACCCTTCATCTGAATATGTGAATAGATGGCATTAAAGCTTAACCCATCTTGTATATATACAAATACAGCAATGTTAAAATTTGAATGCTAATGCTAACTTGCTAATGCTAGCGATTTAATGCTAGTGCTAATGTCTGTTCATTTTCATCATACTTGTCCTCTATGATGGAAATAAGAGATCAGATGGCATTAATGCATAACCCTTCATGGGAAATATGAGATTAAATGATTAAAGCTTAACCAACTGTTCTTGTACATATGCAAATACAGCAATGTTAAAGTTTGAATGCTAATTCTAACTTGCTACTAGTGATCTAATGCTAGTGCTAATATCTGGTCATTTTCATACTGTTCGTGTCCTCTTTTTTTAATGGAAATAAGAGATCAGATGCCTTTTTAAAACATAACCCTTCATGGGGAATATGATTAAATGGCATTTAAGCTGAACCCTCCTCTTGTATATATGCAAATTCAGCAATGTTAAAGTTTGAATGCTAATGCTAACTTGCTAATGCTAGCGATCTAATGCTAGTGCTACTGTCTGTTCATTTTCATACTGTACTTGTCCTCTATGATGGAAATAAGATATCAGATGGCATTAATGTGTTAACCCTTCATGGGTATATATATGAGATTAAATGGCATTAAAACTAAACCCTTCTTGTATAAATTCAAATACAGCAATGTTAAAGTTTGAATGCTAATGCTAACTTGCTAATACTAGCGAACTAATGCTAGTGCTAATATCTGGTCATTGTAATACTGTACGTGTCCTCTTTGATGGTAATAATTTATCACATGTCATTTAAGCATATCCCTTCATGGGAATATGTGATTAGATGGCATTAAAGCTTAACCCTTTATATATATATGCAAATACAGTAATGTTAAAATTTGATTGCTAATGCTAACTTGCTAATGCTAGCCATCTAATGCTTGTGCTAATATCTGGTCATTGTCATCCTGTTTGTGTCCTTTATGATGGAAATAAGAGATCAGATTGCATTAAAGCATAACTCTTCATGGCAATATGAGATTAAATGGCATTAAAGCTTAACCCTTCTTTTAAAAATACAAATACAGCAATGTTAAAGTTTTAATGCTAATGCTAACTTGCTAATGCTAGCGATCTAATGCTAGTGCTAATATCTGTTCATTGTCATACTGTATGTGTCCTCTATGATGGAAATAAGAGATCAGATGGCATTGGAGCATAACCCTTCATTGCAAAATGAGATTAAATGGCATTAAAGCTTAACCCTTCTATTATAAATGCAAATACAGCACTGTTAAAGTTTGAATGCTAATGCTAACTTGCTAATGCTAGCAATCTAATGCTAGTGCTAATATCTAGTCATTTTCATACTCTAGGTGACCTCTATGATGGAAATAAGAGATCAGATGGCATTATAGCATCACCCTTCATGGGAACATGAGATTAAAAGGCATTAAAGCTTAACCCTGCTTGTATATATGCAAATACAGCAATGTTAAAGTTTGAATGCTAATGCTAACTTGCTAATGCAAGCGATCTAATGCTAGTGCTAATATCTGGTCATTTTCATAATGTATGTGTCCTCTATGATGGAAATGAGAGATCAGATGGCATTAAAGCATAACCCTTCATGGGAATATGAGATTAGATGGCATTAAAGCATAACCCTTCTTGTAAATATGCAAATACAGTCATGTTAAAGTTTGAATGCTAATGCTAGCAATCTAATGCTAGTGCTAATATCTGGTCATTGTCATACTGTATGTGTCCTCTATTATGGAAATGAGAGATCAGATGGCATTAAAGCATAACCCTTCATGGGAATATGAGATTAGATGGCATTAAAGCTTAACCCTTCATGTAAATATGCAAATACAGTCATGTTAAAGTTTGAATGCTAATGCTACTCAATCTAGCGATCTAATGCTAGGCTAATATCTGGTCATTTCATACTGTATTGTCCTCTATGATGGAAATAAGAATCAGATGGCATTAAAGCATAATCCTTCATGCAATATGAATATAATGGCATTAAAGCTTAACCCTTCTTGTATATATGCAAATACAGCAAGTTAAAGTTTGAATGCTAATGCTAACTTGCTAATGCTACGATCTAATGCTAGTCTAATATCTGGTCATTTCATACTGTATTGTGCTCTAGATGGAAATAAGAGATCAGATGGAATTAAAGCTAAACCCTTCATGAATATGAGATTAAATGGCATTAAAGCAACCTTCTAGTAATATCAAATACAGCATGTTAAATTGAATGCTAATGCTAACTTGCTAATGCTAGCGATCTAATGCTAGTGCTAATATCTGGTCATTTTCATACTGTTAGTCTCTTTAGATGGAAATAAGAGTCAGATGCCTTTAAGGCATAACCCTTCATGGAATATGAGATAAATGGCATTAAAGCTAACCCTTCTTGTATATTGCAAATACAGCAATGTTAAAGTTTGAATGCTAATTCTAACTTGCTAATGCTAGGATTAATGCTAGTGCTAATATCTGGTCATTTCCATACTTCTGTCCTCTTTAATGGAAATAAGAGATCAGATGGCATTAAAGCATAACCTTCATGGGATATGAGATTAAATGGCATTAAAGCTAAACCCTTCTTGTAAAATCAAATACAGCAATGTTAAAGTTTGAATGCTAATGCTAACTTGCTAATCTAGCGATCTAATGCTAGTGCTAATATCTGGTCATTGTCATACTGTCAGTGTCCTCTTTGATGGTAATAATGTTATCAGATGCATTTAAGCATACCCTTCATGGGAATATGTGATTAAATGCATTAAAGCTTAACCCTTCTATTTATATCAAATACAGTAATGTTAAAATTTGATTCTAATGCTAACTTGCTAATGCTAGCGATCTAATGCTAGTCTAATATCTGGTCATTTCATCCTGTTTGTGTCCTTTATATGGAAATAAGAGATCAGATGGCATTAAAGCATAACTCTTCATGCAATATGAGATTAAATGGCATTAAAGTTTAACCCTTCTTTTAAATATATACAAATACAGCAATGTTAAAGTTTAATGCTAATGCTAACTTGCTAATGCTAGCGATCTAATGCTAGTGCTAATATCTGGTCATTGTCATACTGTATGTGTCCTCTATGATGGAAATAGAGATCAGATGGCATTAAAGCATAACCCTTCAGAATATGAATTAAATGCATAAAGCAACTTCTTTATTACAAATACACAATGTTAAGTTTGAATCTAATCTAACTCTAATGCTAGCGATCTAATCTAGTGCAAATATCTGGTCATTTCATACTTGTGTCTCTTATGGAAATAAGAGATCAGATGGCATTAAACATAACCCTTCATGGCAATATGAGATTAAATGGCATTAAAGCACCCTTCTTTTAATGCAAATACAGCAAGTTAAAGTTTGAATGCTAATGCTAACTTGCTAATGCTAGCGATCTAATGCTAGTGCTAATATCTGGTCATTTTCATACTGTAGTGTCCTCATGATGGAAATAAGATCAGATGGCATTAAAGCATACCCTTCTATGGAATATGAGATTAAATGGATTAAAGCTAACCCTTCTTGTATATATGCAAATACAGCAATGTTAATTTGAATGCTAATGCTAACTTGCTAATGCTAGCATCTAATGCTAGTGCTAATATCTGGTCATTTCATACTGTTGTGTCCTCTATGATGGAAATAAGAGATCAGATGCTTAAGCATAACCCTTCATGGGAATATGAGATTAAATGGCATTAAGCTAACCCTTCTGTAATATGCAAATACAGCAATGTTAAAGTTGAATGCTATTAACTTGCTAATGCTAGCGATCTAATGCTAGTGCTAATATCTGGTCATTTTCATACTGTAGTGTCCTCTATGATGGAAATAAGAGATCAGATGGCATTAAGCATACCCTTCTGAATATGATTAATGCATAAACTATTCTTATATATCAATACAGCAATGTTAAAGTTTGAATGCTATGCTAACTGCAATGCTAGCGATCTAATGCTAGTGCTAATATCTGGTCATTTTCATAATGTTGTTCTCTTATGGAAATAAGATCAGATGCTTAAGCATAACCCTTCATGGGATATGAGATTAATGGCATTAAAGCTAACCCTTCTTGTAAATATGCAAATACAGTCATGTTAAGTTGAACTGCTAAATGCTAGCATCTAATGCTAGTGCTAATATCTGGTCATTGTCATACTGTATGTGTCCTCTATATGGAAATAAGAGATCAGATGGCATTAAGCATAACCCTTCATGGAATATGAATTAAATGGCATTAAACAACCCTTCTGTAAATATGCAAATACAGCAATGTTAAAGTTTGAATGCTAATGCTAGCATCTAAGGCTAGTGCTAATATCTGGTCATTTCATACTGTACTGTGTCCTCTATGATGGAAATAAGGATCAGATGGCATTAAAGCATAACCCTTCATGGCAATATGAGATTAAATGGCATTAAAGCTAACCTTCTTGTATATATGCAAATACAGCAATGTTAAAGTTTGAATGCTAATGCTAACTTCTAATGCTAGCGATCTAATGCTAGTGCTAATATCTGGTCATTGTCATACTGTATGTGTCCTCTATGATGGAAATAAGAGATCAGATGGAATTAAGCATAACCCTTCATGGCAATATGAGATTAAATGGCATTAAAGCTTAACCCTTCTAGTATATATGCAAATACAGCACTGTTAAAGGTTGAATGCTAATGCTAACTTGCTAATGCTAGCGATGTAATGCTAGTGCTAATATCTGGTCATTTTCATACAGTACTTGTCCTCTATGATGGAAATAAGAGATCAGATGGCATTAAAGCATAACCCTTCATGGCAATATGAGATTAAATGGCATTAAAGCTTAACCCTTCTTGTATATATGCAAATACAGCAAAGTTAAAGTTTGAATGCTAATGCTAACTTGCTAATGCTAGCGACCTAATGCTAGTGCTAATATCTGGTCATTGTCATACTGTATGTGTCCTCTATGATGGAAATAAGAGATCAGATGGAATTAAAGCATAACCCTTCATGGCAATATGAGATTAAATGGCATTAAAGCTTAACCTTCTGTATATATGCAAATACAGCATGTTAAAGTTGAATGCTAATTAACTTGCTAATGCTAGCGATCTAATGCTAGTGCTAATATCTGGTCATTTTCATACTGTTCGTGTCCTCTATGATGGAAATAAGAGATCAGATGCCTTTAAGGCATAACCCTTCATGGCAATATGAGATGAAATGGAATGAAAGCTTAACCCTTCTTGTATATGTGCAAATACAGCAATGTTAAAGTTTGAATGCTATTCTAACTTGCTAATGCTAGTGATATAATTCTAGTGCTAATATCTGGTCATTTTCATACTGTTCGTGTCCTCTTTAATGGAAATAAGAGATCAGATGCCTTTAAAGCATAACCCTTCATGGGAATATGAGATTTAATGGCATTAAAGCTGAACCCTTCTTGTATATATGCAAATACTGCAATGTTAAAGTTTGAATGCTAATGCTAACTTGCTAATGCTAGCGATCTAATGCTAGTGCTAATATCCGGTCATTGTCATACTGTATGTGTCCTTTTTGATGGTAATAATTGATCGCTGGCATTTAAGCATATCCCTTCATTGAATATTGAATAGATGGCATTAAAGCTTAACCTTCTTGTATATATGCAAATACAGCAATGTTAAAATTTGAATGCTAATGCTAACTTCTAATGCTAGCGATCTAATGCTAGACTAATGTCGTTCTCTT
>CM056199.1:107341111-107357777 GCA_029692085.1 Gymnothorax javanicus
TAATGCCATTTAATCTCATATTGCCATGAAGTTTTGCTTTAATGCAATCTGATATCTTATTTCCATCATAGAGAAAAGTTCTGAGAAAATGACCAGATATTAGCACTAGATTGATCAAAGTTAGCATTCAAAATAACATGACTGTATTTCATACATACAAGCAGGGTTAAGCTTTAATGCCATCTATCTCATATTCCCATGAAGGGTTATTTTTAATATCTGATCCCCATTTCCATAAATAAGGAGGACAGACAATATGAAAAGAAGATATTAGCACTAGCTTTTAGATCCTGCTTAGTAAGTTACATTAGCATTCAAATTTTTAACTTCTGTTTTGCATTATAAAGAAGGGTTATGCTTTAATGCCTTTTAACTTAAATCCAAAGAAGGGTTATGCTTTAATTCCATCTGATCTCTTATTTCCATCATAGGGGGTCACCTAGAGGATGAAAATGACTAGATATTAGCACTAGCATTAGATTGCTAGTTTATAAGGTTAGTTTTAAATTTTCTTTAACAGTGCTGTATTTGCATTTAAACAGAAGGGTTGAGCTTTAATGCCATTTAATCTCATATTTCCATGAAGGGTTATGCTTTAATGCCATCTGATCTCTTATTTCCATCATAGAGGAACATACAGTATAAATGACCAGATATTAGCACTAGCATTAGATCAGCATTAGCATTCAAACTTTAACATGACTGTATTTTCTATTTAAAGAAGGGTTGCTTTAATGCCATCTATCTCATATTCCCATGAAGGGTTATATTTTAATGCCATCTGATCTCTCATTTCATCAAGGGGACACATATATGAAAATGACCGATATTAGCACTAGCATTGGGATGCTAGCATTAGAATTAGCATTACATTCAAACTTAACATTGCTGTATTTGCATATATCGAAGGGTTGCTTTAATGCCATTTAATCTCATATTCCCAGAAGGGTTATGTTTAAGGGCATCTGATCTCTTATTTCCATCATAGAGGACACGAACAGTATGAAAATGACCAGATATTAGGGTAGCATTAGATCGCTACATTAGGAAGTTAGCATTAGCATTCAAATTTTAACATTCTGTATTTTATATATACAAGAAGGGTTAAGCTTTAATTCCATCTATTCAATATTCATATGAAGGATATGTAAAATGAAGTGATCAATAATTCCATGAAAGAGGGTCAGTATGACAAGACCAGATATTAGCACTAGCATTGATCGATAGCATTAGCAAGTTAGTATGAGCATTCAAACTTTAATTTTGCTGTATTTGCATATATACAAGAAGGGTTAAGCTTTAATCCATTTAATCCAATTGCCATGAAGGCTTTGCTTTAATGGATTTGATCTCTTATTTCCATCATAGAGGACAAGTATGCATGAAAATGACCAGATATTAGCACTGGCATTAGATTTCCTAGCATTAGCAAGTTAGCATTAGCATTCACTCTTTTAACATTTAACAGCATGTGTATATATACTAGAATGGTTAAGCTTTAATGCCATTTTAATCTCATATTGCCATGAAGGGTTAATAAGCTAATTCCATCTGATCTCTTTATTTCCATCATAGAGGACATAGAGTATGACAATGACCAGATATTAGCACTAGCATTAGATCGCTAGCATTAGCAAGTTAGCATTAGCATTCAAATTTTAACATTGCTGTATTTGTAAAAATAGAAGAAGGGGTTAAGCTTTAATGCCATTTAATCTCATATTGCCATGAAGGGTTATGCTTTTAATGCCATCTGATCTCTTTATTTCCATCATAGAGGACACATACAGTATGAGAATGACCAGATATTAGCGAGCATTAGATCGGTAGCATTAGCATTCAAACTTTAACATGACTGTGTTGCATATTTACAAGAAGGGTTAAGCTTTAATGCCATCTATCTCATATTCCCATGAAGGGTTATATTTTAATGCCATCTGGATCTCATTTCCATCATAGAGATACGTACACCGCAAAATGATCGATATTAGCATAGCAATAGATCGCTAGCATTAGTAAGTTAGCATTAGCATTCAAACTTTTAACATTGCTGTATTTGCATATATACAAGAAGGGTTAAGCTTTAATGCCTTTTAAATCATGTTCCATGAAGGGTTAAGCTTTAATGTATCTGATCTCTTTATTTTCCACTATAGAGGTCACGAGTATGAAAATGACTAGATATTAGCACTCAGTGCATTAGATTGCTAGCATTAGCAAGTTAGCATTAGCATTCAAAATTTAACAGTGCTGTATTTGCATTTATACTAGAAGGGTTAAGCTTTAATGCCATTTAATCTCATATTGCCATGAAGGGTTATGCTTTAATGCTGCATCTCATCTCTTTATTTCCATCATAGAGCACAAGTACAGTATGAAAATGACCTGATATTAGCAATAGCATTAGATCGCTAGCATTAGCAAGTTAGCATTAGAATTCAAACTTTCACATTGCTGTATTTGTATATATACAAGAAGGGTTAAACTTTAATGCCATTTAATCTCATAATCCCATGAAGGGTTATGCTTTAATGCCATCTGATCTCTTATTTCCATCTACAGGACACATACAGGATGACAATGACCAGACATTAGCACTAGCATTAGATCGCTAGCATTAGCAAGTTAGCATTAGCATTCAAACTTTAACATTGCTGTATTTGGTGCATAAATACAAGAAAGGGTAAGCTTTAATGCCATTAATCTCATATTCCCATGAAGGGTTATGCTTTAAGGGCATCCTGATCTCTTATTTCCATCATAGAGACATGAACAGTATAAAATGACCAGATATTAGCACTAGCATTACTTCGCTAGCATTAGTAAAGTTAGCATTAGCATTCAAATTTTAACATTGCTGTATTTGCATATATACAAGAAGGGTTAAGCTTTAATGCCATCTATTCATATTCATATGAAGGGATATGCTTAAATGCCAAGTGATCAATTATTACCCATCAAAGAGGACACGTGCAGTATGACAATGACCGAATATTAGCACTAGCATTAGATTACTAGCATTATGAAAGTTAGTATTAGCATTCAAACTTTAATTATGCTGTATTTGCATATATACAAGAAGGGTTAGCTTTAATGCCATTTAATCTCATATTGCCATGAAGGCTTATGCTTTAATGCCATCTGATCTCTTATTTCATCATGGAGACAAGTACTGTAAAAATGACCAGATATTAGCACTAGCATTAGATCGCTAACATTAGCAAGTTAGCGATAGTATTCACGCTAGCATTGCTGTATTTATATACTAGAAGGGTTAAGCTTTTAATGCCATTTAATCTCATATTGTAAGAAAGGGTTATGCTTTAATTCCATCGATCTCTTATTTTCTATCATAGAGGATATATACAGTATGACAATGACCGAATATTACTAGCATTAGATCCTTCAGCATTAGCAAGTTAGCATTAGTATTCAAATTTTAACATTGCTGTATTTTGTATATATACAAGAAAGGCTATGCTTTAATGCCATTTAATCTCATATTGCCATGAAGGGTTATGCGCAATAATGCTATCTGATCTCTTATTTCCATCTTAGATGACACATACAGTATGAAAATGACCAGATATTAGCACTAGCATTAGATCGCTTAGCATTAGCATTCAAACTTTAACATGATCAGTTTGCATATTTAAAAAGGGTTAAGCTTTTAATGCCATCTATCTCATATTCTATGAAGGGTTATATTTTAATGCCATCTGATCTCTCATTTCCATCATAGAGACACACTATGAAAATGACCGAATAAAAGCATGACGCTAGCATTATTAGCATTAGCATAAATTTTAGCATTACGCTAGCATATATACAAGAAAGTTAGCATTTTAATATCATATTGCCCAAAAGGGTTATACATTAATGCCATCTGATCTCTTATTTTATCATAGAGGACACATACAGGATGACAATGACCAGATATTAGCACTAGCATTAGATACGCTAGCATTAGCAAGTTAGCATTAGCATTCAAACTTTTAGCATTGCTGTATTTGCATATATATACAAGAAGGGTTAAGCTTTAATGACATTTAATATCATATAGCCATGGTGGGTTATACTTTAATGCCATCTGATCTCTTATTTCCATTATAGAGGACACGAACAGTGAAAATGATTAATATTTAATTACTAGCATTAGATCGCTAGCATTAGCAAGTTAGCATTAGTATTCAAATTTCACATTGCTGTTTTGTATTTTTAAAAGAAGGGTTAAGCTTGAATGCCATTTAATCTCATGTATTGCCATGAGGAGTTATGCTTTAATGCATCTGATCTCTTTATTTCCATCATAAAAAGACACAAAACAGGATAACAATGACCAGATATTAGCGCTTAGCATTAGATGGCTAGCATTATCAAGTTAGCATTAGCATTTCAAATTTTTAATATTACTGTATTTGCATATATATATTAAGGGTTAGCTTTAATGCCATCTAATCACATATTCCATGAAGGGATATGCTTAAAATGACGTGATAAATTATTACCATCAAAATTACGTACAGTATGACATTGATCAGATATTAGCACTAGCATTAGATCGCTTAGCATTAGCAAGTTAGCATTAGCATTCAAATTTTAACATTGCTGTATTGCATATATATACATGAAGGGTTAAGCTTTAATGCCATTTAATCTCATATTCCATATGAAGGGTTATGCTTTTAAAGGCATCTGATCTCTTATTTCCATCATAGAGGAGACCTGGCGAACAGTATGAAAATGACCAGATATTAGCAATAGCATTAGATCGCTAGCATTAGCAAGTTAGCATTAGCATTCAAATTTTAACATTGCTGTATTTGCATATATACAAGAAGGGTTAAGCTTTAATGCCATCTATTCACATATTCAGATGAAGGGATATGCTTTAAAGGCATCTGATCTCTTATTTCCATTAAAGAGGACACGAACAGTATGAAAATGACCAGATATTAGTCCTTGCATTAAATCGCTAGCATTAGCAAGTTAGCATTAGCATTCAATCTTTAACTTGCAGTATTTGCATATATACAAGAAGGGTTCAGCTTTAATGCCATTTAATCTCATATTGCCATTAAGGGTTGTATGCTTTAATGCCATCGATCTCTTTATTTCCATCATAGAGGACAAAGTACTGTATAAATGACCAGATATTAGCACTAGCATTAGATTGCTAGCATTAGCAAGTTAGCATTAGCATTCAAACTTTTACAGTGCTGTATTTGCATTATACTAGAAGGGTTAAGCTTTAATGCCATTTAATCTCATATTCCCGCAAGAAGGGTTATGCTTTAATGTCATCTGATCTTATTTCCATCATAGAGGACACCATACAGTATGACAATGACCAGATATTAGCACTAGCATTAGATTACGAAACATTAGCATTCATACTTTAACATGACTGTATTGCATATTTACAAGAAGGGTTAAGGTTAAATGCCATCTAATCCTCATATTCCATGAAGGGTTATGTTTTAATGCCATCTCTTTATTTCCATTATAGAGGACACGAACAGTATGAAAATGACCAGATATTGGTACTAGCATTAGATCGCTAGCATTAGCAAGTTAGCATTAGTATTCAAATTTTTCACATTGCTGTTTTTGTATTTTTTAAAAAGAAGGGTTAAGCTTGAATGCCATTTAATCTCATATTGCCATGAGGAGTTATGCTTTAATGCCATCTTGATCTCTATTTCCATCATAGAGGACCGCATTACCCAGTATGAAAATGACCGAATATTTTGCACTAGCATTAGATCGCTAGCATTAGCAAGTTAGCATTAGTATTCAAACTTTTTAACATTGCTGTATTGTATATATAAAGAGGTTAAGCTTAATGACATTTAATCTCATATTCCCATGAAGGGTTATGCTTTAAAGGCATCTGATCTCTTATTTCCATCATAGTGGACCATTTAACAGTATGAAAATGACCAGATATTAGAACTAGCATAAGATAAGCTAGCATTAGTAAGTTAGCATTAGCATTCAAATTTTAACATTGCTGTATTTGCATATATACAAGAAGGTTAAGCTTTAATGCCATCTATTCACATATTCAGATGAAGGATATGCTTTAAATGCCAAGTGATCAATTTATTACCATCAAAGAGGACACATACAGTATGACAATGACCAGATATTAGCACTAAGCATTAGATGTTAGCATTAGCAAGTTAGCATTAGCATTCAAACTTTAACATTGCAGTATTTGCATATATACAAGAAGGGTTCAGCTTTTAATGCCATTTAATCTTATATTCCCATGAAGGGTTATGCTTTAAAGGGCATCTGAACTCTTATTTCCATCAAGAGGACACGAACAGTATGAAAATGACCAGATATTACCACTAGCATTAGATCACTAGCATTAGCAAGTTAGCATTAGCATTCAAACTTTAACATTGCAGTATTTGCATATATACAAGAAGGGTTAAGCTTTCATTCCATTTAATCTCATATTCCCATGAAGGGTTATGCTTTTAATGCCATCTGATATCTTATTTCCATCATAGAGGACAATTTACAGTATGAAAATGACCATATTAGCACTAGCATTAACATTTGATCAAGCTAGCATTAGCATTGAAACTTTAACATTGCTGTATTTGCATATTTACAAGAAGGGTTAAACTTTAATGCCATTTAATCTCATATTCCCATGAAGGGTTATGCTTTAATGCCATCTGATCTCTTATTTCCATCATAGAGGACACATACAGTATGACAATGACCAGATATTAGCACTAGCATAAGATTGCTAGCATTAGCGTTAGCATTAGCATTCAAACTTTAACATTGCTGTATTTGCATATATACAAGAAGGGTTAAGCTTTAATGCCTTTAATCTCATGTTGCCATGAAGGATTATGCTTTAATGCCATCTGATCTCTTATTTCCATCATAGAGGACACATACCGTATGACAATGACAAGATATTAGCACTAGCATTAGGTCGCTAGCATTAGCAAGTTAGCATTAGCATTAAAACTTTAACATTGCTGTATTTGTCTTTTTAAAAGAAGGGTTAAGCTTGAATGCCATTTAATCTCATATTGCCATGAAGAGTTATGCTTTAATGCCATCTGATCTCTTATTTCCATCATAAAGGACACAAACAGGATTACAATGACCAGATATTAGCACTAGCATTCGATGGCTAGCATTAGCAAGTTAGCATTAGCATTCAAATTTTAACATTCCTGTTTTTGCATATATATTTTAAGGGTTAAGCTTTAATGCCATCTAATCGCATATTCTCATGAAGTGATATGCTTAAATGACATGATAAATTATTACCATCAAAGAGGACACATCCAGTATGACAATGACCAGATATTAGCACTAGCATTAGATCGCTAGCATTAGCAAGTTAGCATTAGCATTCAAACTTTAACATTGCTGTATTTGAATTTATACAAGAAGGGTTAAGCTTTTAATGCCATTTAATCTCATATTCCCATGAAGGGTTATGCTTTAAAAAGGCATCTGATCTCTTATTTCATCAAGAGACACATAACAGTATGAAAATGACCAGATATTAGCACTAGAATTAGATGGCTAGCATTAGCAAGTTAGCATCAGCATTCAAATTTTAACATTGCTGTATTTGCATATATACAAGAAGGGTTAAGCTTTAATGACATTTAATGTCATATACCCATGAAGGGTTATGCATTAATGCCATCTGATCTCTTATTTCCATCATAGAGGACAAGTACAGTATGAAAATGAACAGATATTAGCACTAGCATTAGATCGCTAGCATTAACAAGTTAGCCTTAGCATTCAAACTTTAATATTGCTGTATTTGCATATATACAAGAAGGGTTAAGCTTTAATGACATTTAATCTCATATTCCCATGAAGGGTTATGCTTTAATGCCATCTGATCTTTATTTCCATCATAGAGGACACGTACAGTATGAAAATGACCAGATATTTGCACTAGCATTAGATCGTTAGCATTAGCAAGTTAGCATTAGCATTCAAACTTTAACATTGCTGTATTTGCATATATACAAGAACGGTTAAGCTTTTAATGCCATTTATTCACATATTCAGATGAAGGGATATGCTTTAATGCCATCTGATCAATTATTTCCATCAAAGAGGACACTTACAGTATGAAAATGACCAGATATTAGTACTAGCATTAGATCGCTAGCATTAGCAAGTTTGCATTAGCATTCAAACAGTTTAACATTGGAGTATTTTAATGCATATATACAAGAAGGGTTCAGCTTTAATGCCATTTAATCTCTATATTCCCATGAAGGGTTATGCTTTAAAGGCATCTGATCTCTTATTTCATATATAAAGAGGACGATGCCATTTAATCAGTATGAAAATGACCAGATATTAGCACTAGCATTAGATGACGACCAGGCATTAGCACTAGCCTTAGAATTAGCATTCAAACTTTTAACATTGCTGTATTTGCATATATACAAGAAGGGTTAAGCTTTAATGCCATCTAATTCACATATTCATATGAAGGGTTATGCTTTAATGCCATCTGATCAATTATTTCCATCAATGAGGGCACATACAGTATGACAATGACCAGATATTAGCACTAGCATTAGATCGCTAGCATTAGCAAGTTAGTATTAGCATTCAAACTTTAACATTGCTGTATTTGCATATATACAAGAAGGGTTAAGCTTTAATGCCATTTAATCTCATATTGCCATGAAGGGTTATGCTTTAATGCCATCTGATCTCTTACTTCCATCATAGAGGAAACATTCAGTATGAAACTGACCAGATATTAGCACTAGCATTAGATCGCTAGCATTAGCAAGTTAGCATTAGCATTCAAACTTTAACATTGCTGTATTTGAATTTATACAAGAAGGATTTAGCTTAATGCCATTTAATCTCATATACCCATGAAGGGTTATGCAATAATGCCATCTGATCTCTTATTTCCATCATAGAGGACAAGTACAGTAGGAAAAATGAAAGATATTAGCACTAGCATTAGATTGCTTAGCATTAACAAGTTAGCATTAGCATTCAAACTATAATATTACTGTATTTTTATATATACAAGAAGAAGGTTAAGCTTTAATGACATTTAATCTCAAATTGCTATGAAAGGTTATGCTTTAATGCCATCTGATCTCTTATTTCCATCATAAAAGGACCGCGTGCAGATGACAATGACCAGATATTAGCACTAGCATTAGATCGCTAGCATTAGCAAGTTAGCATTAGCATTCAAACTTTAACATTGCTTGCATATTTACAAGAAGGGTTAGAAGCTTTAATGACATTATCTAATCTCATATTGCCAATGAAGGGATATACTTTAATGCCATGTGATCTCTTATTTCCATCATAGAGGACACGACAGTATGAAAATGACCAGATATTAGCACTAGCATTAGATCGCTAGCATTAGCAAGTTAGCATTAGCATTTTAATTTAACATTGCTGTATTTGCATATATACAAGAAGGGTTAAGCTAGAATGGCGCAATCTCATATTCCCATGAAGGGTTATGCTTTAAAGCCATCTGATCTCTTATTTCCATCATAGAGGACACGTAACAGTATGAAAATGACCAGATATTAGTACTAGCATTAGATCGCTAGCATTAGCAAGTTAGCATCAGCATTCAAATTTTAACATTGGAGTATTTGCATATACACAAGAAGGGTCCAGCTTTAATGACATTTAATTTCATATTCCCATGAAGGGTTATGCTTTAAAGGCATCTGATCTCTTATTTCCATTAAAGAGGACACGAAGAGTATGAAAATGACCAGATATTAGCACTAGCATTAGATCGCTAGCATTAGCAAGTTAGAATTAGCATTCAAAACTTTAACATTGCTGTATTTGCATATTTTAAAGAAGGGTTAAGCTTTAATGCCATTTAATCTCATATTGCCATGATGGGTTATGCTTTAAAGGCATCTTATCTCTTATTTCCATCATAGAGGACACGAACAGTATGAAAATGACCAGATATTAGCACTAGCATTAGATCTCTAACATTAGCTAGTTAGCATTAGCATTCAAATTTAAACATTGCTGTATTTGCATATATACAAGAAGGGTTAAGCTTTAATGCCATCTATTCACATATTCATATGAGGGGATATGCTTTAATGCCAAGTGATCAATTATTACCATCAAAGAGGACACGAACAGTATGACAATGACCAGATATTAGCACTAGCATTAGATCGCTATCATTAGCAAGTTAGCATTAGCATTCAAACTTTATCTTTGCTGTATTTGCATATATACAAGAAGGATTAAGCTTTAATGCCTTTAAATCTCATATTGCCATTAAGGGTTATGCTTTAATGCCATCTGATCTCTTATTTACATCATAGAGGACAAGTACTGTATGAAAATGACCAGATATTAGCACTAGCATTATATCGCTAGCTTAGCAAGTTAGCATTAGCATTCAAACTTTAACATTGCTGTATTTGCATATATACAAGAAGGGTTAAGCTTTAATGCCTTTTAATCTCTCTATTCCCCATGAAGGGTTATGCTTTAATGCCATCTGATCTCTTATTTCCATCAAAGACGACACGTACAGTATGAAATGACTAGATATTAGCAATAGCATTAGATTGCTAGCATTAGCAAGTTAGCATTAGCATTCAAACTTTTAACATTGCTGTATTTGCATTTTTACTAGAAGGGTTAAGCTTTTAATGCCATTTAATCTCATATTCCTATGAAGGGTTTAAATGCCATCTGATCTCTTATTTTCCATCATAGAGGACACATACAGTATGAAAATGACCAGATATTAGCACTAGCATTAGATCGCTAGCATTAGCAAGTTAGCATTAGCATTAAAACTTTAACATTGCTGTATTTGCATTTTTAAAAGAAGGGTTAAGCTTGAATGCCATTTAATCTCATATTGCCATGAAGAGTTATGCTTTAATGCCATCTGATTTCTTATTTCCATCATAGAGGACACAAAACAGGATGACAATGACCAGATATTAGCACTAGCATTAGATCGCTAGCATTAGCAAGTTAGCATTAGCATTCAAATTTTAAACATTACTGTATTTGCATATATATATTAAGGGTTAAGCTTATAATGCCATCTAATCAAATATTCCCATGAAGGGATATGCTTTTAATGCCATCTGATAAATTATTTCCATCAAAGAGGACACATACAGTATGACAATGACCAGATATTAGCACTAGCATTAGATCGCAAGCATTAGCAAATTAGATTAGCATTCAAACTTTAACTTTGCTTTATTTGCATATATACAGGAAGGGTGAAGCTTTAATGCCATTTAATCTCATATTGCCATGAAGGGTTATGCTTTAATGCCATCTGATATCTTATTTCCATCAAAGAGGACAAGTACTGTATGAAAATGACCAGATATTAGCACTAGCATTAGATCGCTAGCATTAGCAAGTTAGCATTAGCATTCAACCTTTAACATTCCTGTATTTGCATATATACTAGAAGGGTTAAGCATTAATGCCATTCAATCTCATATTGCCATGAAGGGTTATGCTTGAATTCCATCTGATCTCTTTATTTCCATCATAGAGACACATACAGTATGACAATGACCAGATATTAGCACTAGCATTAGATCGCTAGCATTAGCAAGATAGCATTAGCATTCAAATTTTAACATTGCTGTATTTGTATATATACAAGAAGGGTTAAGCTTTCATGACATTTAATCTCATATTGGCATGAAGGGTTATGCACTTTAATGCCATCTGATTCTTTATTTCCATCATAAGAAGACACATCTCTCACAGTATATGAAAATGACCAGATATTAGCACTAGCATTAGATCGCTAGCATTAGCATTCAAACTTTTAACATGATTGAATTTGCATATTTACAAGAAGGGTTATGCTTTAATGCCATCTAATCTCCCCATACCCATGAAGGGTTATGCTTTAATGCCATCTGATCTCTCATTTTCCATCATAGAGACACATACACGATGAAAATGACCAGATATTAGCACTAGCATTAGATTAGCATTAGTAAGTTAGCATTAGCATTCAAACTTTTAACATTGCTGTATTTGCATATATACAAGAAGGGTTAAGCTTTTAATGCCTTTTAATCTCATGTTCCCAATGAAGGGTTATGCTTTAATGCCATCTGATCTCTTATTTCCATCATAGAGGAGACCTAGAGTATGAAAATGACTAGATATTAGCACTAGCATTAGATTGCTAGCATTAGCAAGTTAGCATTAGCATTCAAACTTTAACAGTGCTGTATTTGCATTTATACCAGAAGGGTTTAGCTTTAATGCCATTTAATCTCATATTGCCATGAAGGGTTTAGCTTTTAATGCCATCTGATCTCTTATTTCCATCATAGAGGACACGTACAGTATGAAAATGACCAGATATTAGCACTAGCATTAGATTGCTAGCATTAGCAAGTTAGCATTAGCATTCAAACTTTTAACTTTGCTGTATTTGCATATATACTAGAAGGTTAAGCTTTAATGCCATTTAATCTCATATTGCCATGAAGGGTTATGCTTTAATGCCATCTGATCTTTATTTCCATCATAGGAGGACAAGTACTGTATGAAAATGACCAGATATTAGCACTAGCATTAGATGGCTAGCATTAGCAAGTTAGCATTAGAATTCAACCTTTAACATTGCTGTATTTGTATATATACAAGAAGGGTTAAGTTTAATGCCATTTAATCACATATTGCCATGAAGGATATGCTTTTAATTGCATCTGATCTTTATTTCCATCATAGAGGACACATACAGTATGACAATGACCAGATATTAGCACTAGCATTAGATCGCTAGCATAGCAAGATAGCATTAGCATTCAAACTTTAACATTGCTGTATTTGAATATATATACAAGAAGGTTTAGCTTTAATGCCATTTAATCTCATATTGCCATGAAGGGTTATGCATTAATGCCATCTGATCTCTTTATTTCCACTCATAGAGGACACATACAGTATGACAATGACCAGATATTAGCACTAGCATTAGATCACATTAGCATTAGCATTCAAAACTTTAACATGACTGTATTTGCATATTTACAAGAAGGGTTCAGCTTAATGCCATTTAATCTCATATTCCATGAAGGGTTATGTTTTAATGCCATCTGATCTCTTATTTCCATTAAAGAGACACGAACAGTATGAAAAATGACCAGATATTAGCACTAGCATTAGATCACTAGCATTAGCAAGTTAGAATTAGTATTCAAACTTTAACATTGCTGTATTTGCAGATATACAAGAACGGTTAGTTTTTAATGGCATTTAATCACATATTCCCATGAAGGATTATGCTTTAATGCCATCTGATCTTTTTTTATCATCAAAGAGGACACCTACAGTATGAAAATGACTAGATATTAGCATTAGCATTAGATTGCTAGTGCATTTTTTAGCAAGTTAGCATTAGCATTCAAACTTTAACATGACTGTATTTGCATTTATACAAGAAGGGTTGCTTTTTAATGCCATTTAATCACATATTCAGATGAAGGGTTTATGCTTTAAATGCCAAGTGATCAATTATTTACATCATAGAGGACATGACAGTATGAAATGACTAGATATTAGCACTAGCATTAGATCGCCAGCATTAGCAAGTTAGCATTAGCATTCAAACTTAACTTTGCTGTATTAGCATATATACAAGAAGGGTTCAGCTTAATGCCATTTAATCTCATATTCCCATGAAGGGTTGCGCTTTAATGCCATCTGATCTTTTATTTCCATTAAAGAGACAAGAACAGAATGAAATGACTAGATATTAGCACTAGCATTAGATCGCTAGCATTAGCAAGTTAGGAATTAGCATTCAAAATTTTAACATTGCTGTATTTGCATATATACAAGAGATGGGTTAAGCTTTTAATGACATTTAATCTCATATTGCCATGAAGGGTTATGCTTTAATGGTATCTGATCTTCTTATTTCACTCATAGAGGACACGTATTATAAAAATGACCAGATATTAGCACTAGCATTAGATTGCTAGCATTAGCAAGTTAGCATTAGCATTCAAATTTTTAACATTGCTGTATTTGTATCTATAAAAGAAGGGGTTAATGCCATTTAATCTCATATTCCTATGAAGGGTTATGTTGTAATGCCATCTGATCAATTATTACCATCAAAGAGGACAATGCATAGTATGACAATGACCAGATATTAGCACTAGCATTAGATCGCTAGCATTAGCAAGTTAGCATTAGCATTCAAACTTTAACATTGTTGTATTTGAATTTATACAAGAAGGTTTAGCTTTTAATGCCATTTAATCTTCTTATATGCCCATGAAGGGTTATGCTTAAATGACATGTGATAAATTATTACCATCATAGAGGACACGTACAGTATTACAATGACCAGATATTAGCACTAGCATTAGATCGCTAGCATTAGCAAGTTAGCATTAGCATTCAAACTTTACCATTGCTGTATTTGGAATTTATACAAGAAGGGTTTAGCTTTAATGCCATTTAATCTCATATTGTTATGAAGGGTTTTGCATTAATGCCATCTGATCTCTTATTTCCATCATAGAGAGAAGTACAGTATGAAAATGACCAGATATTAGCACTAGCATTAGATCGCTAGCATTAGCAAGTTAGCATTAGCATTCAAACTTTAACATTGCTGTATTTGCATATATACAAGAAACGGTTTGCTTTTAATGCCATTTAATCTCATATTCCAATGAAGGGTTATGCTTTTAATGCCATCTGATCTCTTATTTCCATCAAAGAGGACACGAACAGGTATGAAAATGACCAGATATTAGCACTAGCATTAGATCGCTAGCATTAGCAAGTTAGTATTAGCATTCAAATTTTAACATTGCTGTATTTGCATATGTACAAGAAGGGTTAAGCTTTCATGGTATTTAATCTCATATTCCCATGAAGGGTTATGTTTTTAAAGGCATCTGATGTCTTATTTACATCATAGAGGACATATACAGTATGAAAATGACTAGATATTAGCACTAGCATTAGATCGCTAGTATTAGCAAGTTAGCATTAGCATTCAAAGTTTTTAACATTGTTGTATTTGCATATGTACAAGAAGGGTTAAGCTTAATGCCATCTAATCTCATATTCAGATGAAGGGATATGCTTAAATGCCAAATGATCAATTATTACCATCAAAGAGGACACACGACAGTATGACAAATGACGAGATATTAGCACTAGCATTAGATCGCTAGCATTAGCAAATTAGCATTAGCATTCAAAATTTAACATTGCTGTATTTGCATATAGACAAGAAGGGTTAGCTTTAATGCCATTTAATCTCATATTCCCATGAAGGGTTATGTTTTAAAGGCATCCGGACCTCTCATTTCAGCTTAAAGAGGACACGCATAGTATGAAATGACCAGATATTAGCACTAGCATTAGATCGCTGGCATTAGCAAGTTAGCATTAGCATTCAAACTTTTAACATTGCTGTATTTGTATATATACTAGAAGGGTTAAGCTTTTTAATGGCATTTAAATCATATTCCAATGAAGGGTTATGCTTTTAATGCCATCTGATCTCTTTATTTCCATCATAGAGGACACATACAGTATGAAAAATGACCAGATATTAGTCCTAGCATTAAATCGCTAGCATTAGCATCGCTAGCATTAGCATTCAAATTTTAACATTACTGTATTTGCATATATACAAGAAGGGCGCTTTAATGCCATCTATTCACATATTCAGATGAAGGGTTGCGCTTAAAATGCCAAGTGAACAATTTATTTCCATCAAAGAGGACACGAGAGTATGAAATGACCAGATATTAGCACTAGCATTAGATCGCCAGAATTAGCAATTAGCACAGCATTCAAAATTTAACAGTGCTTTATTTGCATATATACTATAAGGGTTAAGATTTAACGCCATTTAATCTCATATTGCGCGAAGGGTTATGTTTAATGACATCTGACTTTATTTCCATCATAGAGGACAAGTACTGTATGAAAAAAGACCAGATATTAGCATTAGTGATTAGATCGCTAGCATTAGCTAGTTAGCATTAGCATTCAAACCTTAACATCAAGGTATTTGCATATACTAGAAGGGTATAAGCTTTAATGCCATTTAACTTCATACATGAAGGGTACGCTTTATCGTTTCTGATCTCTTATTTCCACTGAAGGACCATCAGTATGACTATGACCAGATATTAAGACTAGCATTAGATCGCTAGCATTAGCATTCAAACTTTAACATGACTGAATTTGCATATTTACAAGAAGGCTTCAGCTTTAATGCCATCTGATTCTTATTTCCATCAAGAGGAACATACAGTATGACTATGACCAGATATTAGACTAGCATTAGATCGCTAGCATTAGCAAGATAGCATTAGCATTCAAATTTTAACATTGCTGTATTTGTATATATATAGAAGGCGTTGCTTTTAATGCCATTTAACTTCATATTGCCATGAAGGGTTATGCTTAATGCCATCTGATCTTTTATTTCCACATATAGGTCACCTAGAGTGAAAATGATTAGATATTAGCACATCATAAGATTGTTGCATTAGAGTTAGCATTAGTATTCAAATTTAACAGTGCTGTATTTGCATTTATATGAAGGTTAAGCTTTAATGCCATTTAATCTATATTCCAGAAGGGT